>VYXD01010237.1:14670-25559 GCA_013397195.1 Hylia prasina
CGGGCGATCCCGCCCCCGCCCGGGAGCCCTAACGGGAGGCGGTCCCGGCCATGCGGGCGGTGCTGCGGCCGGGGCGGCTGCTCGGGCCGGGGGGGACGCCGCGGGGTCCCGCCGCGGCCCCGCTGCTTGCCGTGGACCTGCGGAGCGACACGGTGACCCGGCCGTGCGCGGGGACGCGCCGCGACATGGCCCGCGCCGCCGTGGGCGACGACGACTACGGAAGGACCCGGCAGTGAACGGTGGGCGGAGGGGATGGGCCTCCCGTGGGGTCCCTGCCTGCAAGGGACAGGGATGTCCCCGACACGGGGGCAGCGGGATGGGGGGCCCGATCGGTACTGCGGGGGCAGCCGGGACCTGTGGGGCCCCCAAGCCCCGGACCCAGCAGCGCCGGCCCCCCAGCACGCCCGTGTTCCCCCGCAGAGCTGCAGCGCTCTGCAGCGCGGGGCCGCGGGGATTCTGGGGACGGCATCGGCTCTGTTCGTGCCCACGGCCACCATGGCCAATCTCATCGCCGGTGAGTCCGGGGCTGCACTCGCAGGCCCTCGTGCTCCCAGGCTGTGGGATGACGCCCTTGGCCCCCTCCCTCATGGCCCTTCTCTCCCAGCGATGTGCCACTGCCAGCGCAGGGGAGCTCAGCTGTTCCTGGGCCAGGACACCCACCTGCACCTCTACGAGCACGGCGGGGCCGCGCCGGTGAGAGCGNCCCCCGGCGCCAGGAGGGGGGGGATGCGGGGATGGCGGGCTGGTAGGGACGGCGCTCCGAGGCAGCCCTGGAATGTGCGCGGTGCCCGAGCGGGAGCCGCTGCCCCATTCCCGGCCCGTGCGTCCGGGCCCCGTTCCCGGGACGGGCGATCCCGCCCCCGCCCGGGAGCCCTAACGGGAGGCGGTCCCGGCCATGCGGGCGGTGCTGCGGCCGGGGCGGCTGCTCGGGCCGGGGGGGACGCCGCGGGGTCCCGCCGCGGCCCCGCTGCTTGCCGTGGACCTGCGGAGCGACACGGTGACCCGGCCGTGCGCGGGGACGCGCCGCGACATGGCCCGCGCCGCCGTGGGCGACGACGACTACGGAAGGACCCGGCAGTGAACGGTGGGCGGAGGGGATGGGCCTCCCGTGGGGTCCCTGCCTGCAAGGGACAGGGATGTCCCCGACACGGGGGCAGCGGGATGGGGGGCCCGATCGGTACTGCGGGGGCAGCCGGGACCTGTGGGGCCCCCAAGCCCCGGGCCCAGCAGCGCCGGCCCCCCAGCACGCCCGTGTTCCCCCGCAGAGCTGCAGCGCTCTGCAGCGCGGGGCCGCGGGGATTCTGGGGACGGCATCGGCTCTGTTCGTGCCCACGGCCACCATGGCCAATCTCATCGCCGGTGAGTCCGGGGCTGCACTCGCAGGCCCTCGTGCTCCCAGGCTGTGGGATGACGCCCTTGGCCCCCTCCCTCATGGCCCTTCTCTCCCAGTGATGTGCCACTGCCAGCGCAGGGGAGCTCAGCTGTTCCTGGGCCAGGACACCCACCTGCACCTCTACGAGCACGGCGGGGCCGCGCCGGTGAGAGCGGCGGGCAGTCGCGGTGGGCACGGTGGCACTGATGGCAGCGCTCGCAGGGCAGGAGGGCGGCCGCATGCTGCCCTCCTCTGGCTGCCAGGGCCAGCGAAGGATCCGCTGCCAGAGCATCACCCGGATTATTGTCCCAAGCCACGAGCTGCAGCACGAGTGGGAGCTTTACACTGCTGATGGAGGGGACAGAGGGCTGGAGCCCCCTGCACATCCCTGTCCCTTGTCAGCTCCATGTTCTCCCCTGCCCTGGGCACAGGTCGCCAGTGTGCACCCCCAGGCTCAGCTGGAGCTGACCATCTGTGAGGTCCACGGCAGCCGGTACCACCTGCGTCCAGAGCTCATCTGTCTGGAGAACACGCACAGCTCGGCGGGGGTCCGGGCACTGCCCCTCACCTATCTCAGGCAGGTGAGAGCCCACAGATGGTGCTGGCACAATCCTGCCTGGCAAGGGCAGCTGGGCCTTGCACAGTGGCACTGCGGGGACACTGGAACTCAGAGCATGGCTTGTGGTGGCACTAAATGCCCCAGAGGTCCCTCCCAAACCAAGCTGTCCCTCTGACTCCCAGGTCCATGGGTTTGCAGACCGTTATGGGCTGCGGGTGCACATGGATGGCGCACAACTGATGAATGCAGCAGTGGCCCAGGGTGTGGAGCCAGCTCAGATTGCACAGCACTGTGACTCTGTGTCCCTCTGCTTCTCCAAGGTCTGCTTGCGTGGGGAGGGGTCCTCAGGGCTGGCAGGAGCCAGCACAAGCTGGAGCCTGGCCCTTGTGTGCCGGTGTTGGGCTAAGAACACACCTGACAAGCTGGGCCCCAACCTGGGAGGGGCAGCTGGAGTGACCCCGCCGGCAGTTCTGCAGGGCCTGGGTGCCCCTTGCGGTGCAGTGTTGGCAGGGCACAGGGAGTTTGCCACCAAGGCCTGGCGTGTGTGGAAGCTGCTAGGCGGGGGCATGCAGCAGGCGGGAGTGCTGGCAGCCGCTGCCCGCCTTGGACTGCAGCACGCCGAGGTGACACTGCACAGAGACCACGACAACGTCCGGCACTTTGCAGAAAGTACTCAGGGCCCCCGAGTGTGCCGGGATGTAACAGCACACCAGGCACTGCCCAGCAATACCGCCGTACTCATGCCTTGGGCACTGTCCCTGCATGGCCACGCTGGATCTCCAGCCGGGGGAGGATGCTGCTGGGATCCTCACCTGGCTGGAGTGCCAGGATCATGCCATGAATGTCCCTGTGCTGTGCTCAGTGACCCTGGTAGCACATGGGGGAAGAAAGGGCTCTCCCGCATCCAGAACCTGGGGCAGGCAGGGCTGGGGCATTTAGCCTCTTCCAGGTAGCTGGGCAGTGGCCTTGCACCACCTCAGCTTCCTGCAGGTATCCATGTTCTGGACTCTCCCCTCTGGTCCATCAACCTGGCAGCAGTGGAGACCAACATTGTGATGTTAAATGTCCAGGGGGCCTGGCCATCCCCCGCCGAGCTCTGCGAGCATCTGCCTGCCATCAGCGAGGAGGAGGTGGCTGAGACTGGGCAGGCTGTCAGCGTCTTGCTGCTCCCCTAGTCCGCACAGACTGTGCGCGCTGTCTGGCACCGCAACATCTCAGCCCGTGACACTGAGCTCGCAAGGAGAAAGCTGGAATTGTGGCCAGGAAGTTCCAGGAGGAACTGGCCTTGGGACTACATCCAACACCTCCAGGCATTGGGGGAGCCTGAGCATTCTGCCAGCCCCACGACTGCAGCAGTTAGGCAGCCCAAAGCAAGGACTGGAACCAGCCCCTTTGTGCTCCAGATGTGTTCCCACCCATCTGAAACTCGACATCAACCCTCATAGGCAGCCTGACAAACTAATGTGAGTCCAGCCTAGTGGAGACGCCAGCCCTTAAAGCAGTCAGTGCCCAAAATAAACACGTTTCGCTGGTACTGTAGTTGTGCAGGGTGTTTTCTCTCAAATGTGCTCTTTTCCTTGCTCTGTGGCACGGACATAATCACAGCCAAGGTTCCCATGGAGGAACAAATGCTCCTGAGAACATGGAAGCATCTCAGCCACGGGACCAGGGTTGCTGCACAGCAATGCCAAGGTTTGTGTCTTGCCAGGACTGTCCCAGGAGCATGAGCCCAGCCTGGCCCAGATGGCTCTGTCACTCCCATTCACAGAAACTTATGTCATCCTGTCCCACAGCAGCAGGTGGGCTCCCCAGGCTTCCCTGACATGTTCTGGGTCAGAAAGTCCCAGAACTCTGCACTGGAAGAAGGGGATTCTCTCAGCAGCAGTTGCTTTGGGCGTGCACTCACTAGCTCCCTGGGAAGCACTACCCCAAGCAGTGGCAATTCCCGTTTTATTTTGTATTGCCAATGTGCAATTTAAAGGACACTGAGGGAATAAACTTCATGATCCAGCTTCCCAGACAGAGCCTTGCAGCCTGCAGTCCCCTGTGCTCCAGCAGGCAGGAACACCCAGGGAAGGGGCATCAGCCTAGGCTGGGCTGAGCAGAGAGGCACAGTGTGGGTCTGAGACAGTGGGTGCCGTATGTTAGACCGAGGAGGCAGCAGGCAGGGGGATGCCAGATGCCTGTTGCCACCACACAGCCATGGTCCCCATCTGTTTACTCCTGACATGCCATCATGCTCTTGAAATCATGTTCAGAATCACCTGGGATGAGGAACCAAACCCTGTGAAGAGCCCCTGACCCTGCACCTCCTCGCAGGGAGGTGGCAGCCCAGTGATCCACCTTGGCACAGCCCTCCTGTCTACCTGAGTGAGGAGGTAGCTGTCCTCCGACAGCTTTTCAATGATGTCAAAGTGATCCACATCAGCCAGATCCAGCAGAGAGACAGACCAGCCGGCTGCACGCAGGGCCTGTGGAGAGAGCACACAGGGCCTGTGGATGGACCCCAAACTCCACCTGCCCTGGACTAGCAGTAGGAATAATGTCTTGGCAAGGACTAGTGTCCTCCACTGAGCCAGAAACTGCCCTGGTTCAGCACAGAAGCTCTTCTTCCCAGCTGGGCAAGTTGGTGAGGGCTGCCTGGAGTGGTGCCCCGCCCAGAGCTGAGCAGAGTGCTGCTGGAGCTCACCTGGCTGTGCTCCTGTGACTGCCTGGTGCTCACCTGGCTGTACTCCTGTGACTGCCTGCGAAACTCTGGGGAGTCATGCTGGGCCACAGCCACAAGCACCTCACAGGCCGCTGGGACTGCCGGGGTGACATGTCTCATGGGGCTGTTCCTCTGGGCCACCTCCCTGCAGGAGTCACACCAGTGGCAGCTGATGCAGCCCTCCGCTCCAAGAGCACCCGTGCCGTCAGCTGGACTCAGCAGCTGGGGCAGGCATGTGGGCAGAGTGGCTGCAGAGCCACGGACGTTCGCCGGTCTGTGCTCTGTCCCCATGGCTGTCCCCACAGCACAAGGCTCACCGGCTCATGTTAAGAACATCATTCACGTAGGTGTGCAGGATGGGCTCCAGGTCATACACGCCGCTCACCAGCACCACTCCTAAAGGCAGAGGCACTGGCAGGTGAGGAGCTGCAGCCTGGGTGGCTCCCACAGCCCTGGGGACCTCATAATCATTTATCTGGGGCTCCACAGCCCTGCAGCCTTGCCCCAGTGTGGAGACCAGTTCTTCTCCCGACCCTGTTCTGGCAACGCTACCTTTGATGTCTGGCGCCACTTGGAATTCCGTCCAGTCTGTGCACAGCACCATGGCTGCCAGGTGGGCCCCTGCCGAGTGTCCACACAAGTAAATGCCTCTGAAAGGAGGGAGCAGTGAGCCAGTATCAGGGAGTGACTGACGGCGGCATCTAGGGACACCTAGGCACACTTTGCTCCATGCAGAGGAGGTGGCACAGCCTGAATGTGTCAGCTCAGATGTTTCCCAATCCATCAACTGCTGCCTTGTGCAGTGATAGGGGATTGTGGCCACAGGCACTGCCCAGTGCTTGGACCAAAGCCTTGTCCCACTGCAGGCCTTGTCTGCCCCTCCAGCCACTCTCACAGACCAAACCCTGACCTGGGCACTGCCCACCTGATCCGGGGGTATTGCTCCGTCAGGAAGACGAGGCTGCGGCGCACCTGCAGCACCATGGTGTCCATGTGGCCTAAGCAGAGGACAAAGGGCAGGGCTGGAGGGCGCTGGGCTATGCAGGCAACTGCAGCCTCTGCAGGGCAGCACCTACCTTTAGGGGCTATGTCGTACCCCACTGCCACCACTGCCACTCCCTGCGACACCAGCGGGGGGGCTGCAAACCCCGAATCATCCTTACTGGGGGAGAGAGATGCTGACAGGCTGCGGGAGCTGGGGCCTGCAGGGCCAACTGGGGACTAGTCAGACCCCGTGTACCCAGAGCAAGTCCCAGTGTCAGGAGAAGGAGTCAGCAAGAGTTGGTGAGGGGGTCCCTCCCCGAGGAATCCCTCACCGACAGCCCACCTCACCTCAAGCACTGCCAGTATCCGCCGTGGATGTAGACCAGAACCGGGAAGGCTGTGCAGCACAGTGGGGGATGAGCCGGGTGTCCACCCTGCCCACTCCGTTCCCCGCCACCCTTGTCACTCACTTTCAGAAGGGTTCGTGGGAAAATAGATGTCCAGCTTCTCCCCGTCCCCGTTGCCGTAGGGGACATGCAGCAAGGTCTGCGCGCTGGCCCGGGCCCGTTCGGTCCCTGCGGGGGAAGAGGCGGTGGACCACGCGACCGTGGCATCGAGTGCAGCCTCTCTCCCGGCGCCGCACGTTCCCCACCTGCCGCCGTCACCTCGAGGTGGACGTCGATGATGGTGTCCCGGTCGAGGCGGCGGGACCAGCGACTGGGAGAATACTGGTCCTCCAGCACCTGCGGGGAGGCAGCGAGGCTGCGGCGGGGTCAGCGCCGCCGGGGCAGCGGGGGCCACGCGAAAGCCCCCAACCAGCGGCCCGGACTAGAACCGCGCTCTGCCCACCCGCGGGCTCTGCCTTGGGACCCCTACCTCCGTGGACATATCCTGCCACCCGCCCATGGTGCGGCCGCTCCCAGCGCTGCTCTCGGCGCTGCTCCCGGTGCCGCCTGCCCCCCGAGGGGTGGGGCCTGGGCGGGCCCGCTCCCATTGGCCGCCCCGGAGGCGAGGCCCGAGCCCGGGGGCGGGGCCAGGCTGTGGAGGCGAGGCCAGCGCCCGGGGGCGGGGCCATCTCCCATTGGTCACTCGGGATAGGGGGCGGAGCCGGCGGGANTTGGGTAGCGCTGCCGCGCGGCGGCACAGACCCTTTCGCGATTGGCTAGCCCAGCGGCGCGTGAGTGAGAGGCCTTCTCCGATTGGCTGACGCGGCCCTGCCGGAGCGGCGAGCGCGGGCTCGGGCCAGCAGTCCGCCATGAACTGCCTGACGGTGCCCGGTGTCCACCCTGGCTCCCCCAGCCGGCCCCGCGGGCAGATACAGGTAAGGTGCCGCCCTGGAGCACGGGCTTGGGGGCAGATGCAGGTGCCACCCTGGGACACCGGTGTGGGAGCAGATGCAGGTACGGTACCGCTCCCGTGCATCGGGCCGTGGGGCAGATGCGGGTACGGTACTGCGCCGGGCACGGGCTGGGGGGCAGATTAGGTGCCGCGTCGCGTCACCAAGCTGAGGGGACTGCGGGGCCAGGGCTCGCACCGTTGACTGCTGTTCTGACCCCACCATTCTGCCTTTAGGTGATCTTCGGGCCCATGTTCTCCGGGAAGAGGTAGGCGCGGAGCGGGAGGCTTAGGGCGGGGAGGCACGGGAAGGCGGCGGGCTGAGGCTGAGGCCCGCTGACACCGCGTCTTGCAGTACGGAACTCATGCGGCGAGTGCGACGGTTCCAGCTCGCCCAGTACCGGTGCCTGCTGGTGAAGTACGCCAAGGACACGCGCTACAGCTCTTCCGGGGTCTCCACACACGACAGGTGAGTTCCCGGGGCAGGAAGACACCCCGCTTTCACGGGGCTGGCTAGCCTGTCCGGCTCACTCCCTCCCTGCCCACAGGAGCACCATGGAGGCCCTCCCCGCCGGGCTCCTGCAGGACGTTTACCAGGAGGCGCTGGGTGCCGCCGTCATTGGCATCGATGAGGGCCAGTTTGTAAGTGCATGGCTGGGGTGGGTTTGCTGGGCTCTGCGGGACACAGACTCCTCGGTACACGCTGTGCAGACCAAGGTCTGTATCCTTTGTAAGAGCGGGTAGGAAGCAATGTCCTGGAGCAGTTTGATTCATGGGGCCTTTGCTTAATGAACCCCTCCTTCCCTCTAATCCCTGCAGACAGAGGATGCTGGGACTGGAGCCCATATAACAGACAGGGCACATGGTTCTGATTTTCCTTGCTCCTGGTGCTACTATCTGGGCATGCACTGTGGGATCCAGAGCCTAGTGCTGCTCCCCATCCTTCTTTACAATGTGTCTGTACCCCCTCCAGTTCCCAGACATTGTGGAGTTCTGTGAGACAATGGCCAACGCTGGAAAAACTGTCATTGTTGCTGCTCTGGATGGGACTTTCCAGAGAAAGGTCAGTCATTTTGGTACAGAAGCTGCTTTGGGACCCTGGTGGAACCCACCGAGCAGCATCTTCCCTGCTGTCTGGCACAGGCCTTTGGGAGCATCCTGAACCTGGTGCCACTGGCGGAGAGCGTGGTGAAGCTGAATGCTGTGTGCATGGAGTGCTTCCGGGAGGCCTCCTACACCAAGAGGCTGGGAGCAGAGCGGGAGGTGAGTCACCTCAGGACTCAAACTGTTTCACCTTGCCAGTCCTGCTGGTAGGAAGAGAGTCTCTCCAGGGAGCTGGGCTCTGCAGTCACTCCCCAGATTTCCCTGCCAGGTTGAAGTGATTGGAGGAGCCGACAAGTACCACTCCGTGTGCCGAGCCTGCTATTTCTGCAAGCGACCACAGCAGGCCGGGCCAGAGAACAAGGAGAACATGCCCCTGGGCCTGAGGCAGCTGGAGATGGCTGCCTCTCGGAAGATCTTCACTTGACTGCTGGCAAAATGGAGGGGAAGGGAGCTCAGTGCTGTGGCTCACAGGCACCGGGTCTGCCTCTCTCTAGTTTAGCAAGCTGTTCAGTGCCTCAACCCTCCCTACCCAACCTCCCCACACCAAGCGCCACAAATGAGGATCCACTAAGCATGATGCTGGTGGAAGCTGAAGCAAAAGCCTGGCTAGAGTGAGTTCCCATCTCAGAACAGGGAGAGAGACAAGCACAGTTACTGATGCTGCCACACACAGGCCCTGGGGCACTGCATGTCGAGCCAGGCTGCAGAACTTCCACTGCTCACTGTGGCTCTGGCCAGCTCTCCCAGTGGTCTAAGCGTGCTCAGCCTGGGACTGGTGCTGCTTCTGGTGCCCATGAATGCAGCCCTTCTCTGTTGTGCACTTTTGCTAAATTCCAGGTTTCTCAAGACAATGTAGAGTCATTAGTATTTTAAATGCAATTTTTAATTTCGTTTCTTAACAGTCTGAGGTAGCTTGTCCCTTGTCACAGAGCTGTGACACAGCTTTTAAACTGACACACGTGTCAGCCCAGCCGTGGGCAAGCCCCCAGTCTCTCTACCAGCATGCTTGCTGCTGTTACTGCCTTGTCAATTACTGTTGAAATACGGAAGGTGAAGGAGGCCTAGCAGCTGACTCTTCTGAGATGGTGAACCTCAAAGAGCTGGCTGTGCTCTGTGACAGACTCCTTTGGAGGAACTGGTCCCAGGAAGAGCCTCCTCCAAATTCAGGGCAGTTTTTCTCAGGTTCAAGGCTGGTGCTGACACTTTGGTGTTATGTTACTTGTGAGGGGTTTGGAGGCTCAGACTTTCATCTACCAAGATTTGGACAATTATTCCAGGGAAGATCCAGCTGCTTCATAAAGGGGCTCTCCTCTGAGGAGCTGCCTCTCCACTCCAGTCATGTCTCTTGCTTCCTCCTCAACCTCCCAAAATTCTTGAGGCTGACTCTTAGTCTGCTCTAAGCTGACCAAAGGATCCTCTTCCCTCTTTGTTTGACTCAGATTCTGGAAAGTTGTTGCCTCTTTATTCCCTGCAAAAGTGTTTTTTTTCCTGGAAGCCAGCATCCACAGGCTCCAAGCAGTAGCTCTTTGTTCTGGCCAGACCAGACCTCTGCATCTGAGTCCAGGGTTGCTGTTTGCCTGCTCCAAGAGCTGCCTGAACTCCTCCTGCTGCCCCCATGTTACACGTGAGAATAATTGTACTTGCGCACTTGATTACCAGGGCTGGACTTTTCCCCCATGGCTGGGGAAAGCATTGCTGCTGCTGCTGCTGCTTTAGGTTAATAAATAACTTAATGAAGCTGTGTATCTTCTACCAGAGCTCTGCTAAGTTTTCCTGGCTCTGCCCAGTGAGACATGGGCTGGTCGCTGCAGTGGTCACGGGATGGGAGGGCCGCTCGCAGGCCTGGTGCTGGAGCTCTGCTCAGACCAGGGAACATGAGGGAGGGTGGCCTAAAAATAGCCAGCAGCATGAGTGTGCTGTTTGCAGCACAGCAGTTGGCAGGGGCTGCACTGTCCCACCTGACACTCCCAGCCCTTCAGGGGCAGAAGGCAGGAGCCTGGACAAAAGGCACATGGTGGCTCACATGGTGGCTTGATGAAAAAGTTTATTCCAACCCTACAGTGACAACTACTCGAACACTGGCCCCAGCAGTGATAGCTCACATGGCTGCCAGGAACAGCTTTACCGCAGCAAACAACCTGAGACAATGGCCCACAAGCACCTGGTGTGGCTGGAGTGCGGGCAGGAGCCGTGGGCAGGGTGCAGCTCAGCCTCGCAGCAGCACAGGCAGCACTCGGGCAGGCACGCAAGGGAAAGTGCTCCAGGACTGTCCCTCAGCCATGGCCCGGCTGAGGGATCTCAGTGCTCACTGCTCCCACAGACCCCACAACGCATCACCCAAGCACCAGCAGCTCTAGTGCAGGCTAGGGGAAGGCACAGCACGCCATTAGAGACAAGAGAAGAGGGGGCTTTGGCAGTAGCTCACCCAGAAGCAGCCAATGGGGGAAGGCACAGAAAGCTAGCGCAGGCAGGAGCTGGGCCTGGCTGTGCTAGGGCAGTGAGGGATGGCACTTGGGGAAATGTAGCCAGCAGGGCTGAAAGGCACTGGGGACAGGATGGGCCTGGGCAACAGTCATGGGGGCAGAGCCTGGCCAGGGTCAGGGGGTGTGAACTGCGCCCCACCACCAAGGCACCATAGCAAAAGCAGAGGCTCATACATGCCAGGGCTGCCCACACACCCAGCCTCCTGCAGCTGCAGTGCTCATCCAGCAGCTGCAAATCATCGTGTGCCAGATCACGCACTACATACTGGGCTCTGGACCCTCCAGTGAGGATCTCAGCTCTGGGACCAGGCAGAAGCCCCTCCTGTACCCCATGAAGAGGCCCGA
>VYXD01010237.1:35986-47268 GCA_013397195.1 Hylia prasina
GGCCGAGGTTACCGAGCGCCCGGGATGTCTGAAGCGGGAGGGTTGGTGCTTTCCGGGTGAAATCGGGGGGTTATCCCCGAGCCTCGGGACAGCGCCACGCCCGGAGCGCTCCCAGGGACACGTCGGCGGCGGAGCGGAGCCGCGGGCAACAGCGGGGTCACGGCGGCATGGTGGGTTTGTTCATTGCAGATAAGGCCACGAGCCAGCTCCTGCTGGAGACAGACTGGGAATCCATCCTGCAGATCTGCGACATGATCCGTCAGGGAGACACCCAGTAAGTGCTCCTGGGCTTTTGGACGTGCTGTGGGCACAGCTGTCCTGTCTGCACGAGCAAGGAGACCCTTGGAGGGTCTCGGACCTGCCAGCCTCATGGTAACACACGTCTTGTTATGCCCTTCCGTAAGAGCATCAGAGGGGCTGTACAGCACACCCTGATGTGGTGGCGTGCTTCCCAGAGCCTGAGAGGTGCAGATTACCCCTGGCCTGAAATCCTTAGGGAAACTCAGGCTTGAATGGGCTTCCTCTTTCCCAGTTTCACTCGGTGAATCATGTACCCCTGAGCTAACTGTGCCCCTCGTGTCAGGGTGGGGATTGGTGGGTTGTCAGCAGCAGGTGGGATCTCCCCTCAGATCCTTGATCCCCTGAGAACATGTCCTCTCTTCCCCTACCCAGAGCGAAATACGCCGTCAACGCCATCAAGAAAAAAGTGAATGACAAGAATCCCCACGTGGCCCTGTACGCGCTGGAGGTAAAGGCACCTGGCTGGAAGCAGAGTGGGGGCTTCTTACCTGCCTTCAGGCTGCACAGCTTCCTGCAGCCCAGCGTGGAGCCAGCCTCTTCCTGACTCTGGCACAAAGGCTTTGGGGTGATCAGGCCAGGGCCTTCATGCTTTAGTTCCATCTTGGCTTTGGAACAGGCAAAGCTGAGACTTGGGCTGCTCTCCCCAGGGTTGGTTTCCACAGAGCAGAAGGCCCCCAGCCCTCTACGGAGGTGAAGGACAGCTGGGTCCCAGTGCAGGGAGTGGATTGACATGGCCCCAGCACACCTCTCTGCTTAAATAGTGCCCCATGTTCAGCCTGTAATGTGCGCTGGGACCCCCACAAGTTGCAGAGGATACAGGAATCTGTGGGCTGATGTTGTCTTGGCCCTTGCAGGTCATGGAGTCAGTGGTTAAAAACTGTGGCCAAACAGTCCATGACGAGGTGGCCAATAAACAGACCATGGAGGAGCTGAAGGAAATACTCAAGGTAAATAGATTTATTTTATTGTTATTTTCTTTCCTATGGAAAAGCAGCAGCAGGAAGAAATGTATGTGTCCTCTTGTGTCCTCTTTGGATAAGGAGCAGAAGGGAAACTGGAAATGCACTTCAGAAAAGAGCAAACTGTCGTATGGTGTGAAAGGGTGAGTGTAGGCAGTGAAGGAGGGATTCTGGGAAGAGGTGATGTTGTGAGAGCAGAGGTTTGTCTGTGAAATGGCAGGAATGTGCTGTGGAGGCCTGGGCCATTCCATGGGAGATGCTCCTGGATGCAACACTTGGGTTGGGACAGCAAAGGAAAACAGATGATTGCCTGGTACCAAGGTCCTGGACAGTGGCAAGGTGAATTCCCTCTCATGGAACAATGTGAGACACATAGGCAGGTAAAGCAACAAGGGAAAAACCAACAGGAGCTCCCTCTGTGTCACAGCCATTTTCATTGGCATGTCCAGTTGTTCAGCAGCCCTGCAGGGTGTGACCATGGCTGCTGGCACTGACAAGTTGTTACAAACTATCACCAGTCTGATGCCTGGTGCAGCTTTATGCATCCTTGGACTGGGGAATTCCATTAGTGAAGTGAAATGAGAATTCCTGTCTGCAGCTCCTGACTCAGAACAGCAATGCCCAGACAAAAGCTTGTTAGCATTGTACTGTTCCTCTCTTACAGCTTCTGTCTTCCACCAGAGAGACATAAACAAACAGGTGACCCAGATCCTTGGAGGATGGGCTGTTTTGAGTCCTGTCAACTTGCGCACCAAGCAGGGTGTCTCCTGTCACCTTCCTGTTAGGGCTGACTCAGTCTCCATGCAGGACCCTCTCCTGAGGCAGGAGCACTGCCGTAGTGTGACAGCCAGGTGTGATAGCACAGCTGCTCCAAGGGCTGAGGAGATTGAATCAGATCCAGGGATTTTGTGGTTCTCTCAGTCCTTGCCTGCCTCAGGAGTTTCACAACTGCCCCATTCTCCTCTCACACTTGGAACTTTGCTGCTTGTGAACACCCGATGCTGATAAAACAGTCCAAGTTCTGATGAGGTTCAGGGCTGTGACATGTATGGAATGCAGGTTTTTGCCAAATGTTCTGGAAGCTGGAGCTCCAGGAATTGTCAGTAAGTGATGCTGTGTGGGCCGAGGTCTTGGCTAAAATCGGAGCTTGACAGTGCTCCTGTGCTTCCTGGGGATTTCTGGAACAGCCAGTCATGTGGATGTGATCTCTTGGGCAGCTGATGATGTGGCGGCTCTGAGGCTGGCTGAGGTCAGAACAGGCTTGCCAACTTTTCTCCGGTTCCCTGAAGTGTGATGCCGTTGCCCCTGCCTCCAAAGGGCAACTGTCCCATCTGTCCTCACTGTGTCACATCCTGAGATGGCTTTGAGTACTCCTGGAGTGGAGGTGCTGACACCCTCCAGGCACCCCCACCACTGTCAGTGGGCAGGCAAGGTGGACTGTGCTGTACTGGGCAGCTGGGGCTCCCACCATGTTATGAGTGCAGGAGGGGTGGCTCTGGTCAGGGGCTGGACAGAGGTGCTGGGCATTTGCTCTAAGCAGCAAGGCCACAGCTCTGTTCAGTTGGTCTGTGCTGCTCCAAAGAACATTTTGTTGGTTGTGCTGGAGGGGGCAGTGGGGCAGCTGAAGGGGTCTGTTGTCTGTGCTGTGCATTGTCCTTACTGCAGATTTCTGGCAGCTCTTACCTCTCCTGAGTACTCAAAAGTCTTTCTTTCATGAGTGGTATTTCTGGCTTCTCTTTAGGGGTTTCAGCAGGAGGTTGTTGATCCTTTGGGTTTCAGGGACATTTTCTCAGATGTTTTTTTCTCCTCCCTTCCTGTGCAGAGGCAAGCGGAGACAAGTGTCCGCAGTAAGATCCTGTACCTCATCCAGGCCTGGGCTCACGCCTTCCGCAACGAGCCCAAGTACAAGGTGGTGCAGGACACCTATCAGATAATGAAGGTTGAAGGTGAGGACTGTGGCCACAGGTGAGGGGACACCTGGTGAAGCAGCTCTGCTCTGCAGGAACCTTGGCAGATCCTTGCCTGGTGTGAGCAAAATCTGGACTTGCAGTACTGAGCTCCTCCTTGGTTCCCAATACCCAATGAACCCTTCAGGGTGACTAAATCCTGCTGCAGACAGGGGACAGTCCAGTGGTCCCAGGATCAGGACAGCCTTGCTCTGCGCCTCCAGCCCAGCCAGTGCCTCAGGGCTGGCAGGGAGACCTGAAAAGCAGGAGCTGCAACTGTTCTTGGGGAGACTGGCAGCAAGTCGTGTCCACTGGGAGGAATTAGCTGTGGGACAGTTCCTTCCTCACAGGCATTTGTTCCTGCTCCCAGGATGGGTCCACGCTCCCACTTGCTGACACAGTGTTGGTGTGACATTTTCCCTTCTGTCCCAGGACAGCAGTGTCCACTTCAAGGGCAGGGACACACTGCTGCCTCTGCTTCCTTCTGTGCAGCAGAAACTCTGCAGGCAGTGGCACAAGCTTGGAGGGTCAGTCCACCATCCTGAGCTGGTGTTGCCAAACTCTGGCCCTTCAAGGGCTGAAACTCACAGCCCTGCCTGCCCATGCAGTGGGCTTTTTATCGCCCTCAATTCAAAGTACTGAGAAATAATAAGCCTAATCCAGAGGCCTGTGATGTCCTTTGTGGGTGTGTAAGGGAAAGAACTGGGGATTGTCCTCAGACCATGGCTGAGGGGAACCTGCTTCTGATATGTCAGAGGGAGGTACTGGTCAAGACAAGAGGTGGTGCTGAGCTGGCACCTAGGGCATGAGCTTGCAGGCACATGGCCTCCCTGTGCCACAGGATTCCTCTCACAGCGGGGCTCCATTCCTTCTCCTGCAGGTCACGTCTTCCCGGAGTTCAAGGAGAGCGATGCCATGTTTGCTGCAGAGAGGGTGAGCTCTGGCACTGTGGGACAGACCTGCTTTCCCATCCCCTTCCTCCCAAACCTGCAGGTCTTGCATTCCTCCATTTTATGCCGATTGGGGACCTTGCTGGGAGAACTGACCAGGACAGGGAGTCAGACCCATCATTCCTCCTGCTCACTGGCCTTGCAGCAGCTTGGCAGGCTGGATATGGCAGCAGGGCATTGCTGAAGTGATTGCTGTGCAGACACTTTCCTAGCAAATCTCGTACTGACTGGGAAAGCACCATAGTCTCTAAGGAACACGAGAGGAGATAACTTGTGGGGATTAATATTTCCTGTTGAGCTGCAAATGGTTCCAGTCTCCTTCATGAGACATGAGAGCCCTGTTAGCCATCAGAACTCCTGAAAGGCACAGTGCCAACACACTCCTCCCTCCTTATGCAATTTCCCTTGACCCCTACAGGCTCCAGACTGGGTGGATGCAGAAGAGTGTCACAGGTGCCGAGTGCAGTTTGGCGTTGTGACGCGGAAGGTGGGTGCTGCTCCTGCCCCTCTGGGTTCCCTGCTCTACACAGCCCTAGGGATTTGCAGAACTCCCTGCAGGACTTGCTGTGTGGAAGTGTGTTAGGGACAGATCCTGTTACTTGGCTGCTGGCAGGGAAATAACAGGAGTGTCTGATTGCTTTTGGCTAAAGGAGAAGGAATGTCTTGCCACCACACTCATGTCTTCTGTCCTTCGCAGCACCACTGCCGGGCCTGCGGGCAGATCTTCTGTGGAAAATGCTCCTCCAAGTATTCCACCATTCCCAAGTTTGGGATTGAGAAGGAAGTGAGAGTCTGTGAGCCCTGCTATGAGCATCTCAACAAGTCAGTACCCTTCTTAGTGGGTTTCTTTGCCTGCGACAGCTGGGACTTTGAGGGGGGAAGCATGGTGTGGAACTAGCTCCCTGCAGAGCCCAACGAGGCCTTCCCAGACTGTAGCCCCAGGCTGGGCTGGGCCCTCTTTCTTCCTGGGAGTGGGGTTTGCTGCTGGAACATTGTTTAGAGCTGGGCTCTGATGCAGAGAAGGGAGCATTCAGTCCATGCTATCACCTGTCACTACAGGAAAACTGAGGGTAAAGCTGCTGCCACCTCCGAACTGCCCCCTGAGTACCTGACCAGCCCCCTCTCTCAGCAGTCCCAGGTGAGTGGCTGCCCCATAGATGATCTGGTGATCCTGACCTGTTTGTGGATCCCATTACTGACTACCTCCTCATC
Organism: Hylia prasina; assembly: GCA_013397195.1. Lineage (NCBI taxonomy): Eukaryota > Metazoa > Chordata > Aves > Passeriformes > Sylviidae > Hylia > Hylia prasina. The sequence continues at coordinate 41,354 of VYXD01010237.1, forward strand.
TTTCCACTTCCAGCTGCCTCCAAAGCGTGATGAGACAGCTCTGCAAGAGGAAGAGGAGCTCCAGCTGGCTATTGCCTTGTCTCAGTCAGAGGCTGAGGAGAAAGAGAGAATGGTTTGTTTGCTGCTGGGATCAGGGAGGGGTTATTGCTCTTCAGCCCAGCTGTGCTGGGTCACAACAGACCTCTGGACATGTCCTGGTGTGAGCAAGGCTCAAAGCCTTGGAGTAAGAGGGTGAAAGCGTAGCCAGGCACAGGCTGTGTGGTGGTTGGTTTGGAGAAGCCTGGACTCTCGCTGACTTGTCAATTTTCTCTTTTGCAGAGGCAGAAAACAACCTACTCCATGTACCCTAAGGCTGAGCCCACTCCTGTCACATCATCAGCTCCCCCAGTCAGCACACTGTACTCCCCACCCGTGGTATGTCCATGGCAGCTCCTGTCCATGAAGTGGCTGGACACAGGCCACTTCCTGAGCCCAAGTCGGCCCCGATTGTGTCCAATTTAATCCCATACTGAGGGAAAATATTTGCCCCATTCAGCCCCTTGCTCGTTCACTGTGTTTTGAGCAAGGTGTGTTCTCAGCCAGGACTTAGGTGCCTTCACTGCCTCCCAGCTTGTGTCCCCTTTGAGGTTCTCACTGGTGCTCAGCACTGGTGGTCATACATGGCCAGGTCCGAGCTGAACATCTGGGGATCTCTGATTTTGCTGAACTGCATTTCTCCATTTGTCTCTTGCCAGAATTCCTCTGCTCCCTTGGCTGAGGACATTGACCCAGAGGTAAGGATCCTGGCCCTGCTAGTGTGCAGCACAGGCTTGTTCCTGTAAGGCAGTGAAGCTCATCTTCCTTCTCTTCCTGGCAGCTGGCCCGGTACCTGAACCGCAACTACTGGGAGAAGAAACAGGAGGAGGTTCGCAAGAGCCCCACACCATCAGCACCCCTGTCCCTGACGGAGCCAGCTGTGCAGCCTGGGGAAGCTCACCCTGCCCCTCTTGGGGTGGTTGAGGTAAGAGGGGGCCTGAGCCTGGATCTGGCACCTGTTATGGGGCAAGAAGCACCCAACTCCTGGGCTATGCAGGCTGGCTGCTGGCTCTTGGCACTGGGAGGTCACAGCTGACTGGCTGCCCCATCCTTCCTTCCAGCAGCAGTACCAAAACGGTGAGTCTGAGGAGAACCACGAGCAGTTCCTGAAGGCGCTGCAGAACGCGGTCACCACATTCGTCAACCGCATGAAGAGCAACCACATGCGAGGCCGCAGCATCACCAACGACTCTGCCGTGTTGTCCCTCTTCCAGTCCATCAACAACATGCACCCACAGCTGCTGGAGCTGCTCAACCAGCTGGACGAGCGCAGGCGTGCGTGGGAGCTGGGGGAGCTTCTGGCCCTGGGCGTGGGTGGACGACAGCCAGGGCTTCCACAGTGTCGGGGTTCAGCACTCCCATGATGCAGTCTCGCTGGAGAGAGTCTAGTGTGGAGTACAGGGGCAGGCCAAGGGCTCTGTCTCCATGTTCCTGAGGCTGTCCCTTCCCTCCCCAGTGTACTATGAAGGCCTGCAGGACAAACTGGCCCAGATACGGGATGCGCGTGGGGCTCTGAACGCGCTGCGGGAGGAGCACCAGGAGAAGCTGCGCCGTGCAGCAGAGGAGGCAGAGCGGCAGCGCCAGATCCAGCTGGCACAGAAGCTGGAGATCATGAGGCAGAAGAAGCAGGTGAGGCAGGGAAGCATGTCCAGGGTATCCCAGGCCTGCCTGCACTGTGGCCCAGCCCAGGGCTGGCAGGGATGGCTGCCCTGGTAGGAGGGGTTGTGTGGTATCATGGCTCCCAGCCAGCACAGCCTTGTTCCCACAGGAGTATCTGGAGATGCAGCGCCAGTTGGCCATCCAGCGACTGCAGGAGCAGGAGAAGGAGAGGCAGCTGCGCCTGGAGCAGCAGAAGCAGACCATCCAGATGAGAGCCCAGATGCCAGCTTTCTCACTGCCTTATGCCCAGGTACAGCTGCTGGGGTAGGCTCCCCCTGTCAGGTTCCAGGGACTGCGGCTTTAAGCTGCCTTTCCTTCTCCCACCAGCTCCAGGCCATGCCCACAGCCAGTGGGGTAATCTACCAGCCCTCTGGGCCCACCAGCTTCCCTGGCACCTTCAGCCCAGCTGGCTCCGTGGAGGGCTCTCCCATGCACAGCGTGTACATGAACCAGGCTGCGCAAGGGGGAACTGGGCCGTACACTGCCATGCCCGTCACTGGGACTGGTACGTTGGGCAGCTCAGCTTCTGGGGGTAGGGCTGAGCCCAAGGTGGTTGCTCCAACCTCTGCTCTCTCCCCCCAGATCCCAGCATGGTGAATGCCTACATGTACCAGCCGGGCACCAGCAGTGGGCAGGGGCCTCAGCAGGGGCCAGCGGTGCCTACCACCACCCCCGCATATTCATCCTACCAGCCCACACCCACACAGGGCTACCAGGCAAGTGAAGCAGCGCAGCCTGCAGCCAACTGGGACAAGGGCTGGGGAGTTCTGTGGGGCTGGGCAACCTACCCAAACTCAGCAATGAGATCTCTGAGCAGGAGGAGGACAGGCTGGTTGGTTCCGGATTTCCAGATGTGCCACTCTTGCTGTGGAAGCGGGCTGGAGTTAGATCCAGTTCTGGGTTCAAGGGCCTTGTGTGGAGATGTGGGCCATTGCTGCCTGCACCACCTCTCACCAGCCTCTCCCCACAGACTGCAGCCTCACAGTCGCAGAGCATCCCAGCCATCTCCCAGGCACCCCAGTCGGGCACCATGGGCTACATGGGCAGCCAGTCCGTCTCCATGGGCTATCAGCCCTACAGCATGCAGGTGAGCACTCCGTGCTTGTGCATGGGGGGACAAGGCAGGGGTGGGCTCCAGCCCACAGAGCCATGCGGGGGGAGGTCTGGTGGAGGCTGGGGGCAGAAACCACTGCCCTGTGGGTGCTGCATGTACCCCAGCCCCTCTGACACCCACCCCCTGCCTCATTCCCACAGGGTCTCATGTCTGCCCTGCCAGGCCAGGACACAGCTTTGAGCAGCCTGCCAGCCCAGCAGTCCTACCTGCCCGGGCAGCAGCCCCTCTACCAACAGGTGAGTGCCACCAGCCCAGGGGGTCAGGACCCAGTGTGGCACATACGCTAATGAAGCCACACACTAACAAAGCTGTTTCCTCTCCCCCAGGTGGCCCCAGCNCGGGCAGGAGCTCGGCCTGCCCCTGTCGTTGCCCCAGGGCTTGTGGCACAGGCTCCAAGGGTGCAGCGCTCCAGCCCTGCCCCGGGCAGTTGCCGGTGCCAGTTTTGCCTCATCCCTGCTGAGCCCCGCTCCCTGCAGNTATCATGGCTCCCAGCCAGCACAGCCTTGTTCCCACAGGAGTATCTGGAGATGCAGCGCCAGTTGGCCATCCAGCGACTGCAGGAGCAGGAGAAGGAGAGGCAGCTGCGCCTGGAGCAGCAGAAGCAGACCATCCAGATGAGAGCCCAGATGCCAGCTTTCTCACTGCCTTATGCCCAGGTACAGCTGCTGGGGTAGGCTCCCCCTGTCAGGTTCCAGGGACTGCGGCTTTAAGCTGCCTTTCCTCCTCCCACCAGCTCCAGGCCATGCCCACAGCCAGTGGGGTAATCTACCAGCCCTCTGGGCCCACCAGCTTCCCTGGCACCTTCAGCCCAGCTGGCTCCGTGGAGGGCTCTCCCATGCACAGCGTGTACATGAACCAGGCTGCGCAAGGGGGAACTGGGCCGTACACTGCCATGCCCGTCACTGGGACTGGTACGTTGGGCAGCTCAGCTTCTGGGGGTAGGGCTGAGCCCAAGGTGGTTGCTCCAACCTCTGCTCTCTCCCCCCAGATCCCAGCATGGTGAATGCCTACATGTACCAGCCGGGCACCAGCAGTGGGCAGGGGCCTCAGCAGGGGCCAGCGGTGCCTACCACCACCCCCGCATATTCATCCTACCAGCCCACACCCACACAGGGCTACCAGGCAAGTGAAGCAGCGCAGCCTGCAGCCAACTGGGACAAGGGCTGGGGAGTTCTGTGGGGCTGGGCAACCTACCCAAACTCAGCAATGAGATCTCTGAGCAGGAGGAGGACAGGCTGGTTGGTTCCGGATTTCCAGATGTGCCACTCTTGCTGTGGAAGCGGGCTGGAGTTAGATCCAGTTCTGGGTTCAAGGGCCTTGTGTGGAGATGTGGGCCATTGCTGCCTGCACCACCTCTCACCAGCCTCTCCCCACAGACTGCAGCCTCACAGTCGCAGAGCATCCCAGCCATCTCCCAGGCACCCCAGTCGGGCACCATGGGCTACATGGGCAGCCAGTCCGTCTCCATGGGCTATCAGCCCTACAGCATGCAGGTGAGCACTCCGTGCTTGTGCATGGGGGGACAAGGCAGGGGTGGGCTCCAGCCCACAGAGCCATGCGGGGGGAGGTCTGGTGGAGGCTGGGGGCAGAAACCACTGCCCTGTGGGTGCTGCATGTACCCCAGCCCCTCTGACACCCACCCCCTGCCTCATTCCCACAGGGTCTCATGTCTGCCCTGCCAGGCCAGGACACAGCTTTGAGCAGCCTGCCAGCCCAGCAGTCCTACCTGCCCGGGCAGCAGCCCCTCTACCAACAGGTGAGTGCCACCAGCCCAGGGGGTCAGGACCCAGTGTGGCACATACGCTAATGAAGCCACACACTAACAAAGCTGTTTCCTCTCCCCCAGGTGGCCCCAGCTGGGGGACCACCCCAGCAGCAGCCCCCACCAGCGCCTGCCCCCGGGCAGCAGCCCCCAGGCAGCGGAGAGGCCCAGCTCATCTCATTTGACTGATCAGGGCACAGGAATCTCGGGGGTCCCATGGGTCCAGTGGAACACTACTCTTCATCCAAAATCACTCTGTACTTCGACTACTCGTCCTGTCCTCCGGCCCCGTGTCCCAGGGGTGGTGGGGCCATAGGCTCCTACTGCCAGCTTTGGGGACCAAGGGGCAGGGGTGCAGCCCCCCCATGCCCTGCAGCCTGGGGCAGCAGCCCCCCGGCTCACCCACCCACCCACCCTGGGCAGATGGCGGCCCCTGGGGCCGGGCAGGAGCTCGGCCTGCCCCTGTCGTTGCCCCAGGGCTTGTGGCACAGGCTCCAAGGGTGCAGCGCTCCAGCCCTGCCCCGGGCAGTTGCCGGTGCCAGTTTTGCCTCATCCCTGCTGAGCCCCGCTCCCTGCAGCGCCCTCAGGGGCCCAGGGCCCTTCGCTGGGCCGGGCCTGTCCCTGTCCCCACCACTCTGGGCAGAGACCGAGCGCTATCGGTGACAATAAAGTCTTGGAATGAACTCCGGCCTTGTGTGCTGGGCGGGCGATGCGGCGCCCACCTGGGCATCCCGCCAGCGAATGGGGCAAATGGCTCCCAAGGGGGTGCAGCAGCTCCGGGGTGCAGATCCCTTTATACTTCCCCCCGCAGCACTGGCCAGCTTCAGCTCAAATTGAGCTTCGGCCACATAAATTCCCTCCCTAATGTGTCTAGAATGTTTCTGTGCTGTAGATGCATAGTCCTAAATTACTAAGCTTTATGGAGCATTAGAATGTATTACGGCACTTAGTGAAAGCCAAAAAGGTAAAATGACAAGGCTTTCAGACGTTTTGTTTAATTTCCATTCAGTATGCTTCAATTTTACTATTAACCGTGGTGTACAGTGTAGAAATATAAACAATTCTCCTTCCAAACACTCCGGAGAGGAAGTAATTTCTGTTCCTTCAGACATGAAGCTTTTTCTACTCTTATTTCGAAATGATAAATAGTAATGGATTTACCATGATTGATTTTGCCGTTCTATTGACCCGGTTTTGCCTACATCTCCCATCGTGCATTGGTCTGCTCCCCCTCTGTCACTATTGACTCTCCATCGGTTCCGCGCGGCGGCGCGGGGCCCGCCGGGAGCGCGGGGCGGAGCGTCC
>VYXD01010237.1:47747-75095 GCA_013397195.1 Hylia prasina
GCCCCAGGGACCACGCGCGGGGGGCGGGCGAGGCCGGTGGCCTCGGCCGCGGGCCTTCATCGTTCTCTGGCTGCTTCCAGGAGGAGGAGGAGGTGGTCCCGATCAAGAAAGAGAAAACCCATTTTACAGTCCGGCTGACGGAGCTGAAGGCCACTGACAAGGTGAAACTGATCAAGGAGGTGAAGAACTTCGTGCCAGGAGTGAACCTCGTGCAGGTGAGGAGGTGCTGCCCCAGGCTCTGGTGTGTTGCCCCCAGGTCCAGCAGTCTCGGCTCTCTGTTCAAAGGGAGTCTGGATGTGTGCATCTCAGTGCGAAGACGTGGGGAACAGGATTTGTTTGCACCTTTGTCTGGCATTTTCCCTTGTCAGAAGCAGAGAGATGGAGGAGGCTCAGAGGAAAGGAGTCAGCGATGTCTGTGACCGCCTCAGCTTCTCCAAACCTGAGAGCTGCTGTGAAATTTCTTGCAGAGCTCAGAAGTAGCCAGCATCCCTCGGTACAGCTGGGTTTGGCTTGCCTTTCCCCAAGCCAATGTATTTCTGAAGTTAAACGAGCCTCTCTAATTCACACGTCTTGCAGTCCAGGTTTCCAGCTCTTTTCAGGGTCCTTCATTTTATAGGTGGTGCTCCTCCTCTTTCCTTGGAGGAGATGAACCTCAGCCCTGAGCAGTGTCTGAGCTCAGGCCTTTGACCTGGGACGTGGGCTCAGCATTTTGGGTGATAAAGCTGCTACTGCTGGAGCATGTAATGTGCAGCACTTCTCCACAGGGTGATGCTTTCATATCTTGGGGTCGGTAGTAGCACTTTCCAGTATTACAGCTGCAATGCTGAGCATTGCAGTGTCTGCTCCTATTGTAGCCCAGGAGAGCAGAAGTGTTTGCAGATAATCTTGTAACCCATTCTTATTGCTGCATTGCAAAGCCAGCAGAGAAAGTCAGTGGCACAGGTACAAGTTTGGCTCTCCCATGCTGATAATTACCTGACTGTCAGTATGGTAACCTGACTTCAGTATGGAAGTTGTTCATCTGTTATCGCTCCCAAGCAAACATGAAAATACCAAACCCTGTAATGGATACAATCAGCAGATAATTGACTGGAGAGATGATGCTGAGTGAGCTTGGCCTTGCATGTGGCACCTGCTGGAGGAGCTGCTCATAGATGCCAGTTATTGCAGGCAAACTCAGGTGTGATGTACCCAGGCCAGGCTCTTCAGGTGAAACACACACAACGCAAACAGTTGTGGAGGTTCTACCTGCAGAGGTTGTGTTCAAAGTGGAGCCAAAGCCCATTTATTGTAAATTTTACTGCCATCCAGTCAAGGTGTTTTTTATGAGGTTTGCAGGGGGATCTGCCCATGGCCTATAGGGCTGCTGATAGTATGGAGGGAAGCACATACTACCTTGGGCACTGTCGGGACCCAAACATCAGTCCTGTGTTAACAGTTGTGTGATGAGACAGGTGCATGTGTGATCAGCACACACCAAACCGAGGCTGGCTGCACCTCAGGAAGCTCATTGGGAGCTGCCCAGCAGATGCTTGTCCTCTGTCACCACCGGCCCTGGGCTCTAGCTGGACTGGGAGCATGCTGCCTGTGCCCCATGGCTGCTCCTACATGGAGCACTTGGCTTGGGCTCTGCTCTTCTTCCCACTGAACACCAGGAGCAGCTGCTTCTCTTGACCGGGGCTGCTTTAGAATGGAGTCAGACCTTGCTGAGAAAGAAATTAATAACCTGTGTTGTGTTGCCTGTCCTCATTCCAGTGAGCCTGAACAGTCTCCTGTCCAAATCCTGTCCTGGTGAGCAAAGGCATTCCTGCCCTACCGAGCACTGCCCACACATCTGTGCCTTCTAACCCCAGCAAAAAAACCCGTTTGTCTGCCACCACAGATACGTTTGCATTGAAACCAGCAGGAATGAAAGGGACAAAACCTATCGGCCAGTCCAGTGGGTGCTAAACCCCCACAGTGCTGTGGCAGAGAGCTGCTGTGTGTAAGAGCAGCAGGGTCTTGTCCCCCTGGGCTTACTTCCTTCTCTATAGCAGCACTGCAGTAAATTCTCTAAATCAGCTTAGTACCAGTAGTTTTGCTTTAAAAGTTCCTAAAATGTCAAAATACTGTATTGTCAAGTAGTCTGTGCTGGAGCTCTGTTTTAGCCAGTGCAGCTGTGTCGAAACCCTGCACTGGCTTCCCCTCCTGCTGGTACAAGTATGTGAACCAAAACACTGTCACTGAGCAGAGCCAGCCCAGTGCCAGGCAGACGCTGCCTCAGCAGGTCGCTGCACGGGGCTCTGCCTGCACCCACACCTGTGCAGCTGGGGTGCACATCTGGGAGTGCCATGCACGTGGTGGAAGAATTGGAAGAGCGGTGAATCGCAGGAAAAGGTTTCCCAGCAGACGTGTCATCGCTTGCGGTCAGGTTTAGCTGCCTTCTGGTGGGATGTGCTGGAATTCCAAGTGTAAGTCTCGGGGTTTGTGCTGGTCAGTGAGTTTCTGTGGTTGGCTTAAGCAGAGGTCAGGATCATGGCTCTAAATCCAATAATCCAGTTAGTGAAAGCCAGTTTACAAGCATCACACTTTGTCCCTCTTGCAGGCAAAGAAGCTGGTGGAGTCCCTTCCACAGGAGATCAAGGCAAACGCCTCCAAGGAGGAAGCAGAGAAGATCAAAGCAGCGCTAGAGGCGGCAGGAGGGACGGTTGTTCTGGAGTAGTCTCACCATGGAGAGACTGGTGCTACAGCTGCTGCCCAAGCTGGGTTCCGGACCTTTCCAAGTGCATGTGGCACAGTGGGAGTACTCTCCCGAAGAATGTTGTATGGTTTGGCAGAGCTGCTACTTCCTGCCATCACCATGAACTCTATAAATATCAAAAAAAGCACTGTAAAATGATTCATCTTTCTCAAGTGCCGATTATCCCCATGCTCCCCATTTCACAGAATTGGAATGGTTTAGGGTGGAAGTGACCTTGAAAAATCATCTCATTCCAGCTCTGCTATGGGCAGGGACACCTTCCACTAGGAAAGGTTGCTCCAAGTCCTGCCCATCCTGGCCTTGAACTCTTTCAGGGATGGGGCAGCCACAGTTTTTCTGGGCAGCCTGTGCCAGGGCCTCACCACCCTCACAGCCAAAAATGTCTTCCTAATACCTAATCTAAATGCACTGAGTTTGAAGCCATTCCCCCTTGTCCTGTCATTACATGTTCTTGTAAATAGTCTCTCTATCTTTCTTGTAGGCTCCCTTCAGGTACTGAAAGTTTGTACCAGCACATCACCCACCTCCTTACACTGCCTTTTGCTGATGGTCTCACCTCTCTGTTGATTATTAATGAGAAGAATACAGTTCCACAGGTTGCGGAGATGCTTGTGGGGTGGGAAAGTATTCTGGAGCCGCTGATTATCCCGCGCTCAGTGTGTGCACGCTGGTAAACGCTGCCGCTTGTGCCTGTGCCTCTCCCACCTCTTCACTGCGTTTTGCTGGTGGCTTCCCCTCCTCATTAATTACTCCCTGTTAATTATTAACGGGAACAGCCACTTACCCGGGCTGGGAACGGGGATGTGTGTGGGGTGGGAACGAGGATTTCGGAGCCTCTGGGTGCCGCGACCGCCGCGGGCTCGGAGATGCGAGCCCCGAGCCCGCCCCACCCCCTCTTCCGGTACCGGGAGAGGGCGTGACTTAACGGACTGGGGCGTGGCCTTGTCCCGGTGAGGGCGGGGCTTCTGGCAGAAGCGGCGCCCATGGCGGAGCAGCGCGTTTCGCGCTGGTACTTCGGCGGCCTCGCGTCGTCCGGGGCCGCCTGCTGCACCCACCCCTTGGATCTGCTGAAGGTGAGGAGGGGACACGCCGCGGGGCGGCTCTGACGGCGTGGGGAGGCGGTTTGGGGGGATGGAGGGCGAGTGTGAGAAGCTGTGAATGGTTGCGGTGTCTTGGGGGGGCTATGAGGGGATGGGGAGACGGTTGTGGGGGACTGGTTGTGGTGAGGGGTTGGGGGGCGGTTATGAGGGCCGGGAGTGGTGAGGGGTTGGGGCGTCGGTTTGGGGGCTCGTAGTGGATGCGAGGATCCCGGAGAGGGTTTGAGAGGATGGGCAGGAGGTGACGGGGAGTTGGGACTGGCTCTAGGAGTCCTGGAGAGTCTGCGATGGAGCGGGGAGTAGATCTGAGGGTCCTGGAGCAGGGGACTGGAAGTGGCTGTAAAGGGATGGGGAGGCGCTCCGAGGGTCCCGGGAGCGGCTGCGGGACCGGTTGTGAGGGACCTGGCTGTGGGAGGTGCGGCTGTAAGGGTCCCAGAGCAGCTTTGAGGGGATAGGGAATCGCTTAAGGGGGACTCGGAGTGACTGTGAGAGTCCTGGAGTGGCTGCGAGGGGTGAGGAGCTGCTCTGAGGATCCCGGAGCAGCTGAAGGACTGGCTCTGAGGTATGGAGAACAGCTGCCTGAGGAGGGGAGAGGGTGTCTGTGCGTGTCCGGGAGCAACTTTCAGGGGATGAAGAGCTGCTCTGGGTTGCTGGGAAGCATGCCTGAGGGTCCTGGAATGGTTGTGAAGGGATAGGGAATGGCTATGAGCGTCCCAGAGCAACTAAGGGAGCTGGAGAACAGATGTAGAGGTGTGGAGAAACAGCTGCTGGGGGTCGGTTCTGAGGAGTGGATTCAGGGCTGTGCAGGGACATGGCTGAGGGGTCACAAGACCCAGCCCAGGGCCGTGAGTAGATGTATGGCTGGGGGGTCTGGGGAGCTTGGGGTGCCAGCTCTAGGAGCTGCAGAGGGTGCCTTGGCCAGCCCTGCCTGGATGTGGCAGTGACTCTGGGGCCGGCAGTGTTGGACACTGGCCCACTGGGCTCTGAGCCCTCCAGCCAAGATGTCACCTAGGCACAGCAGATGACCTGGCATGCCTGCTCCTGCACAAAGGGCGCCGCGCGCAGCCCTGTGCTGCCAGCACCCACGGATGGGGCAAATGCCAGCGCTGCCCAGAGCCTTGTGTGCCAGCCAAGCGGCGACGAGCCTGGCAGCAGAGCAGGCTGCGGAGGGGGAGGGAAGAGGCAGCCCAGGACAAGGCCTGCCCTTCCCAGGGCCATGCCTCTGGATGAGGCTGGGACAGACAGCCCCTTCCCACCCCATGGCATGGAGGGAGAGGAAGATGTTCCAGGCACAGGCCCAGGAGAGGAGCCAGCCCTGGCAGGGCGATGCCACCTCCCCAGTGCTCGGCCTGCTGCCTTGTCCAGTTGGCCCTGTCTGCCTGGTGGAGGTGGCTGCCAGCCCGTGGGAGCTTGTGTGGGGTGCCCTGGCAAGGTGCTAAGAAAGGGAATTAGTCTGGCACTTGCCTCTAGGTCTGTCTCTGAGCCAGCATGATGGCTGTTACGTTTGGGCTGCATCCCCATGCTGTCCTGTGTGGATGTGCAGCCCCTGCATTCCTGCAGTTGCAAGCAGCACAGCCTAACCAGCTCTTTCTGCCAGAGCGTTCACACCGATTATTGAATACAGAACTGCCTTTGGCCAAGAGTTCCCCCACAGCAGAGGCTGGTGCCAGGCCTGAGGAGGCATGTGGGGCCTCGGGCTCTTGCAAGGCAGGGGACGAAGGGCGCTTCATCACACCACTGGACCTTGGCCCCAAATGAGAGGCCCTGGTCAGCCCACCTGCAGAGTGCTTGTGCCCTTAGGCCAACTCTGTGCAGCCACTGGCCATCCATGGGCTGCTGGCCCTGCTGTGACCAGCAGTGACCAGCAGTGACCACAGCCTGGCCAACCCATCCCATGCCTGCCTGCCTGCCCTTCCGGCAGATCTGGGACTGCAGGCAGTGGACCGTGTCCCTGCATGACTCTGCCTGCCCTGCCCGCTTCATTTGCCCCAGGCTGTGAACAGCCACGAGCTCTGGTCCCTGACGTCCAAAATCCACCTGTGGGGATCGCACGCAGGCCCCTGGACCCCTGCTGCTGCCCCATATGGGAGACAGTGGCTGTTCCCAGCGTCCTGCAGTGTGTCCCACGACCCAGCTGTGCCACAACTTCTGTAGTGGGAGCTGGGCCTGATTCCCTGACAGCAGCCCTTTGCTCTCCTTATCTCCTGGGGCCTTTGACCCGCATGTGGTCTCTGCAGCGCTCAGAGTGTGCTCCAGCACCAGCTGACACGGCTCCCCTGTCCCAGCCAGCTTCTCTGCCTGTTGCCGTTGCCCCTGGTGATGGTGGGAAGCGTTGGGCTGCTACAGGCAGGAAGGGGAGCGCCTGGCTGGCTGTGGGGTTCTCTTCCTGCCTATGTGATTCCTGCACTGGGGAGGAGGGGAAGTGGCGCTGGAGGCCTGCTGCATGGCATGGCCATGATTTCACCAGCCCAGCTGCATCCCTTTGAGCAAACCCACACAGGGCACTCGCCCACTCATGTACTGCTGGATGTACACACACACACACCTTGCACCCTGAGGTGGCCCGGAAGGGCAGGTGACACCCTTCACCTTGGGGCCGGCTGTCGGGGGGGGCGGGGCCTGGGAGGCGCTCCGGCAGGTGCCTGGGCACTCCTCTCTCCCTCACTGCCTCCACCCCTCTGGTGCCGGGCTGGGCCAGTCCTGGTGTGCGATGTCTGGAGCTGTTGGCTCCTTTGCAAGTGCTGTTAACCTGACACATGCTGAAATCCACACCTATTCAGTGTGCTTCTATCCCTCCCCAGCCCAGCGCTGGGCTGACACTGCTGCACTCTGCCCCAGGTCCACCTGCAGACGCAGCAGGAGGTGAAGATGCGGATGACGGGGATGGCAATGCATGTGATCCGCACCGACGGCTTCCTGGCTCTCTACAACGGGCTCAGTGCCTCACTGTGTCGGCAGGTGAGTGCGTGGAGCTCCTGCAGCACGTGCTCCAGCTGATGAGCTGCCCTGTGCCACGGACACAGCTGCTCGTTTCCCCCTCATCCAGATGACATATTCCTTGACTCGCTTTGGCATCTATGAGACCGCAAAGAACCGCCTGGGCCAGGGCAAGCAGGGGCCTCCCCCCTTCTACCAGAAAGTGCTCTTGGCTGCAGTAGGAGGTGAGCCAGGCAGTGGGGCCCTTGGCCCTGTCTCCCTCAGGATGGATAAGCCCCTGACCCAACTCTCTGGCCACAGGTTTCACTGGCGGGTTTATAGGGACCCCAGCGGACATGGTGAACGTCAGGTCAGTTCTGTCTGCACGACCGGGGCGTTTGGCCCGTGCATGATGGCATTTGTGGTGGTGGGTAGTGCTGGGCTGCTCCCGACATCTCTCTTGGCCAGCCTGGACGGTGGTCAGTGAGCCAGGAGCTCTGTGCCCAGGATGGCCAGAGCTGTTCTGCCTTTTGGTGACAGCGCCCAGCTTGTGTGACCCTCAGGGGGAGTGGGACTGAAGGCAACTTTCCTGGCCCTTTGTAAACGGGCAACACAATTCCGCTGTCCTGTGCTGGGGTCCCCAGTGCTGCAGGGGACAGTGGGGTACCGGCTCCCCCTCACCTGCAGTGCTCTGCCTTCTAGGATGCAGAACGACGTGAAGCAGCCGCCGGCTCAGCGGCGCAAGTGAGTGAGGGGCCAGGGCGAGGGGCGCTAGGGTGGGAGGCCTGGAGGGGCCGGGGACTGGAGGGACGGGATCGGCGCTCCCGGGGGCCGCATGGCCGCGGGGGGGCAGCACCGCACCGGAGGCTCGGGGGCGGAGCTGCCGGGGCCCGCGGGGAGTGGCAGGGCTGCCGCCGTGCCGCAGAGCCTCGGGCCCTGACCTCTTCCCCTCTCGCTCCTTCCAGTTATTCCCATGCCCTGGATGGCATGTACCGTGTCTTCCGGGAAGGTGAGGCCGTGCCAGCCGTGTGGGTGAGCCTGCTCCGGTGTCCTAGCAGGTGCCGGGTCAGGGCTTACCCTGGAAGTTCTGTCGGCTGGGGCAGGGAGAGTGGGCCGGGAGAGTCCAAGGGAGCGCAGGGTCTGGCATCTCCGCATCGTCTGACTGGGGCAGGGGCTGGGAAAAGGGCAAAGGGGCTGGGGCAGAGCCTTGCAGCCTGCGCATACTTGGTGGGAAAAGGTGACCTGCTGGAAGCGAAGCTGCAACAGAAAAGCGCAGGAGGGTGGAGCAGGTGGAACAGAGGATAAGCAGAGGCAGGGAGGAGGTCGTGGTCTTTTGAAGGACTCCCTACTCCTTCAGCCTGTTTGCTATGGTGTGCTTCCCACAGGGCTGTGTGAGGATTTGGGGACACAGACTGGACGTGGAAGGAGGCTCCCAGGGTAATGGAGTGTGAGTGATGGCAGAGAACTGTGCTGATCCAAATCTGTCTGTTTGCAGAGGGCCTGAAGAAACTCTTCTCAGGAGCATCGGTGGCATCGGCCCGCGGGGCCCTTGTGACTGTTGGGCAGGTAGGACAGCTCTGCTGGGCAGTAGGTGACTGGGACAGACACTAGGATGGTCCCTGGTGTGGCAAGGAAGGGGGAACATGTCACTGATTCACCGTGTCTCTGCAGCTTTCCTGTTATGACCAGGCCAAGCAGCTGGTTCTTGCAACTGGATTGCTGTCAGACAATGTCTTCACTCACTTCCTGTCCAGCTTCATTGCTGTGAGTAGGGCTGGGGTCCAGGGGGCAGAGCTGGGGCTGGGTTTTCCTGCAGCCAGGTTCAGAGTCAGGCTAGGGCTGCCAGAGCTGCCACTCTGGGCTTGGCGGAGCAGGGCTGGGCACAGTGGCTCCAGGAGGCTCCTGGCGTGAGGTCGGGTCCTAGCATGGCCCTGAGTCTCTCCAGTGACCACAGCAGCTGCTGGCACGGAGGTCTCCTGACTTGGCTGACTCTCCGTAGGGCATATGTGCCACATTCCTGTGCCAGCCCCTGGATGTGGTCAAGACCCGCCTCATGAACTCCCATGGAGAGTACCGGGTGAGTTGCCCGCCTTGCCCACCTTTCTGCTGCCTGTCTTCCCATTTCTATGTGCCAGCTTTTGCCTCCCAGCCCTTCCCAGCTCATCTCTCACCCTCTCACTCCAGGGTGTCATCCACTGTGCCATGGAAACTGCCAAGCTTGGGCCGCTTGCCTTCTACAAGGTACCTGGCTGGGGGTGCATGGGGTGGGGCAGGCTGCGCCGAGCTGGGAGCAGAGGTGGTGGTCCAGAGCAGTCCTGGGGCAGGGAACCTTCCAGGTTCTGCTGTGGCAGCCCAGCTGCTTCCTGCATTGGGCCTTTGTCTGCCCAGACCAGGCTTGGCCCTGAGGTATTGCAAGCCCTGGCCTCAGTGGGACTCAGCCTGCACCCAGGCACCACAGCTGTGGCCCTGTTCCACCCATCGTGCTCCCAAACAGCAGTGCAGGTGCCAGAGGGGTTAGCACATGGTGCTGAGACCTGTGGTGGCTGTGGTGTGACAGCTCCTGCTCCACAGCCCAGCCAGTGCTGACCCACGCCTGCCCACTCGTGCTGCTGCCAGGGCTGGGACAACAGCCAAGCACACACTGACTCTTTCCCTTCTTGCTGTCTCAGGGCTTTGTTCCTGCTGCTGTCCGGCTCATTCCTCAGACCGTTCTCACCTTTATCTTCCTGGAGCAGCTGCGCAAATACTTTGGGATCAAAGTGACCACCTGAGTGCAAGGGACCAGACCCTGCCTTGCCCCAGGGGGGGTGAGCGTGTGGGTCACCCCAAAATCCCAGAACCCCTCTCTGCTCTCTGGGGCCAATGCCATTCCCGTCCTCTCAGCTCTACTCCTGTGCCTTGCCAACACCTGTGGCCAACCCCCCCTTGCAAACCTTTCACCCCATTCTCAGCATCTCCACCTCTGCATTACTGCTTCTGGGGTTTTTGTGGGGGGAGTTTCTGTCTTCCCACTTCTCTACTGGCTCTGAGTTCTGTCCTTGCCCCCATCAGCCTTGTCCCTGATGTGCCCCAGAAGCAGGACTGTGCTATCTCAGGGAGTAGGGAGATGAGATGCCTGGCTCTGTACCTCATCACAGAGCCCATGGGGCTGGGGGGGGCTGCTGACCCCGCAGCTCTGGGGCTTGGAGCAGTGTGTGTGAGGCCTGTCCTCTCTCTGCCTTTAGCCTGTGTGCTTCTCCCTAACCCCAGCACAACTTGGACGTCCTGCCCTGCTCCTGGCTTCCCACCCTCTGCTTCTGCTTGGCCAAAACTCCTCAGCACTGCTGGCTGCTGGGCTCTTCAGGGATTGTGCCTCATACCAATGATGGTGGGGAACATGGCCTTGCTGTGGCAGGGCCTGGTAATGCCTACTCAGGGGCCCAGTACTCACCACAGTGCACCTACCCTACACTGGATCCAGCCTCTGTGGGGGCATCCCCCACCACCACTCTGCAGCCTCCCTCACCTTGGGGTGGGGCAGACCCACACCCCTCACAGCCCCTCACCCCACACTGCCCAATGTGGGAGCTGTGAGTACCAGCCCCTCCACTGTGTGCACCCCTGTGTGTGCTGGCCCCAAGGAATTAAAGAACTGGAATATGTGAGACCTTGAAGTATAATAAAGAGTGAAGGTGGCACGGGGCCTGCTGTCCTGTTAGGAGGGGAGAGATGCTTGACCCCATTTTCATGGCTGAGGGCATGGGCTGGGAGCTGAGTCCCCCAGAGCTGAGGGTACAAGGCTTGGCCCCTTGCACTGTGCCATGCAGGGGGTCTTTACCCCAGGGCCTGTGTGCAGAGGGAGCTGGGGGCAGGCTCCACAGCCAGGCCTGTGCCGAGCTGTGCCCAGTCTCAGCTGGACAGCAGCTCCAGGGTAGGGCTGTGCCAAGGGCGCCCCCCACCTCTACAGGAGCTGCCTCCTGGATGTGACACTAATTGGGCTTCGGCAGACTGAACAGACTGGCACAGCAGAGCACTGAAAGCTTGTCACCTTAACAAGGCCTAATGATGCTAGCTGGCACCACCACCCTGGGCTTATGCCCAGCTGCAGCAGAGGCCATGGGCAGGTGAGCGCTCCGGGAGCTGGGCCCTCTCCTCACAAGTAGCTGGGGGGCTGTGCTTCCTCATCCCCCACGTTCTGCAGCACTGCTCCTGGGGCTGACGGCTGCTGCTCTGTGTCATGCAAAGGGCCAGCATGGAGCAGGAAAGCGATGGAGCCCCTGGGCCCCCAGCAGCAGAGCCCTGCTCAGCCCCTGACGACCAGTGGCAGGGACATTCCACCTGGGCTGTGGTCCCATCAGCTGCACCAGCCCTGTGCTCCCGGTGTGCACGTTCCCTCTCACACATCCCTTGTGGCAGCCAAACTGCGGCAGTCACACCAGCAGGACAGCATGTGCCAGGCACAGCCGCGACCATAGCGCCCGCAGCTGCAGTGCGAGGGCACCACTTACCTCTTGAGCAGCAGAGAACATGGGGCTGGCAGCAGCCTGTGTCGGGGCTGGCTGCTCCCTGGTCCCACCCTGCCCGCCACCAGGGCCCCTGCAAGGACTCCCTCAGCGCACGTCTCTCCCCCCACCAGGTAGGGCTGGGATCTGCCAGTCCTCCCCCAGAGCCCCCATCCTGGCCTGGAAGGGTGCCAGGGCCATCTCCAGGGGGGCAGCCGTAGGTACAATCCCCGTGGCAGTGGCAAGACACCCGCAGGCCCCAGAGTATGCCCGGGCTCTGCCCACGCCCACGGGGACTTCCCGGCGGCGGCCGCGTAGAGTGGGACCCTGAGGGAGGCAGGTCTTGGGGAGCCGGGCTGAGCTGCGTGGGCTACCGGGGTACGTGCTGGCTGTATCAGCGCTGCCACGGACGGCATGGCCAACATGCACATTTAAATGTGTTCGTGGAGGCCGGGACAGGGCACCCTCAGGCCGGGGGCTCCCCCGGATCCTTGTCCAGCTCCAGCCAGCCGGTCGCGGTGCGTCGCTCTTTCTGGGCTGTGTTTATCTGCAGCGGGACGGCGGCGGCCAGCACTGACCCGTCACCGCCGGCGGCGGCCGGAGCGCGGGTGTCGAGACGGCTGNNCGAGCCGGTGCCCAGGAGTGGGGCGGGGCAGGCACAAGCGGCGGCGGTGCCGCAGCTCCCGGGAACGACCGCCGGTGATGCGGGGGGCAGCGCCAAGCACTCGGGCGGGGCTGGGGCACCGGGCTGTGCCCCCTCGTGCCGGCGGGAGGAGCGGAGCAGCGGGGCGCGGCTCCGCGCCCGGGGTCCCTCCCCCCGAGCCGGTCCCTCCCCCTTAGTCGCCACAGCCGCTGCCGTCGCGGCTCCGCTAAAGTTTTCGCCGAGCGCGCCGGACCCGATCCCCGCCGGTCCCGAGATGCGTTCGGGAGCCGCGGCGAGCCCAGTCCCAACAGGTACGGGGGAGGGAGGGAGGAGGGCAGGGAGCGCCCCCAGCCGCGGTCTCGGAGCTCGGGATGTCGCGCGTCCCGTCGCGGGGATGTGGATTCAAGTGACGACTGCGCAACCCCGCGGCCACGAATTGAGCCACGAGACCCCAGACCAGCAGCCCTCAGAGACGCCCCGATGCTGGGCGCCGGTCCTGGGGAAAATGACCCCCTGGGTGACGGGTGTTCTGGGCCTGGGGTCGCAGCAGGGGTGTGCCCGCTTCCCGTCCGAGCGCTGCCGCTGGCGTCCCTGGGCAGGGGCGCTGCCGTCAGACTCACAGCACCCCTGGGCTCTGCCCTGGCTGTGGTGAGCCCCCGGCCAGCTATTCCAGCTGAGCGCCGTCGCGTTGGGAGTAATTCCCGGAGCAACCCTTAGTCGGGGTTGGAAGCGCGTGGTCTCCCTTCTGTGGGCACAGCAGTGCCCATAGGTCTCCTGCCGAGGGGCCGAAGCAGAGGACACTTTGCCAGCTCCCAGCTCTCCTCAGGCTCTCTGGGTATTATGGGGGCCTGGTGCGAGTGCCCTTTGTGACTCTGTCCTGAGCTCTGCTGTGTCAACACGGTGTTGGTAAATGGCTTTGTTTAACCAGGACATGTCGGGTATGTGACCTTGCCGTCCTCCTGGTTGCAAGTGCATCTCCAAAGCTACTGCAGGTCCCCTCTGCCCGGCACTGCACTCCCCTCGGGGTGGTGAGGGAAGCAGAGACCGCGGGGGTGAGGCTGCTGCCCTCACACAGGATGGCCTGAGGATGGAGCATCAGCTCAGCTCAGCCCTGGCCGTGCATCCCGTGGCACAGCACCCTGCCCCATGCAGGGCCTGCTGCAGGTGTCCTGACCCACGCCAAATTCAGTGATTACCCTTGAGATTTTGTCTGTGCATCAGCAGGAAAATTTAGGGCCTGCAGGACCCCTCGTCAGCGTGTTAGTGCTGCCCCAGCTGCCAGCTCCTGTGGCTTCCCACCAATCCTGGTCCTTTCCGCACACTGCGGTGCATTTTTTTTTTTTTTTTAATGTTCTGTTGCCTAGAGAGGGGAAAAGAGAAAAGGCTGAATGGAGAATAGGCAAAATGTGGATTAAAAATAGTTAATGAAAAAATGTGACCACAAACCCTGATCAGCAGCACAGGGCTAAAACCAGCCACTGAGCACAGCATCTCCAGGCAAGGACAGGGGCAGGGGAAGCCGGACACAGGGGAGATGGGATGGCTGCTCAGCTCCATCCCCTTTTGCTCCACCACTGCATCCTGCTTTATCCTGCATCCCCATGCCCTGGTTTATCTACCCCAGCACTGGGGTCAAGTGCACACGCCTGTGCAGAGCAGGTCCAGTGGATGGCTGGGCATGTGTGGCCCCCGCAGCACCCCCTTCCTTGCTGGGGCTGGTGTCTGGCTGTTCCTGGGGCTGCAGGTCTGCTGGTCGGGTAGGCGGGTGTGGAGCTCCCATTGCCAGTGAGTGTGCGCACTAGCTTGGCTGCACTGACCTTTTGCTAGGCTTTTCCCAGCCCTGTGCTTCCCCTGTGACATGCTAACCACACATGTCACACCGTGCCTCTTGTGCCTTCCTTCTGTGTTTCATAGGTTTTCATGCAACGTGATGAACGAAAACACCCCTTTCCTTGAGCCAGGGATGAGGTGCTGTGTGGCTCAGCATCCCCTTGCCAGAGCCAGCTGGGCAGCAAGGTAATTTAGCTGCTGCCAGGCTGTATCATGGTCCCTCTTGGGTACAGGGCAGCTGTGCAGGTGCCCCCTGACCATGCCTTGTGGTGACTGGGCAGTAGTGGAGGTGATGCAAAGAGCATTTGTCAAAGAGGACAAATGCTCTTTGCATCCCATGCTGCTGTTGATGAAAACACTGTCAGGGCTGGTTTGGGTTTTCTTGGTCCAAGGTGACACAGAATCTAACATCACCAGTGCCTGGTGACATCGGCTGTCTCCATGTACCACTGCTTGGGGCTTCCACAATCATGTAGCTCTGTGCAAACAAGTCACAGCCTTGCAGCAGAAGGACTGTTCCAGGCTGCTCAGCTGCTCCTCTGCTGCCAAAGTTCCTTGTACTTAGTTCTCAAGGAAAGAATGGCGAAGGGGAGTAGGAAACATCCCCAAGCTTCCATCACAGACACGGGGCAGGGACGGTGCAGGACAGACCTCCTGGGCCTCCCTGCTATGGCCATCTCCCCTAGCCTTGCCCCCCTCACCGTGGTCCTGGGTGGAAAGTGGAGCAGCATCTGCAGGGCCAGGCTGGCACTGGCATTGCATCAGCTCTGGCCCAGCACCGTCCCCTCCCCTGCCAAGTGCCCAAGCCCCTGCCGTGCTGGCATGTAGCTCCAAGCTCAAAGCCAAGCCAGCCGTGGAAAGCACCGCATTAGCACACGGGGGGTTAATCCCTGTGTCCAGAGGCTGCACAGCCCCCACAGCTGCCTCCAAGCCAACGGGGCCATGCTGGGTGCAGGGCTGTGCTCACTGGAGGCCAGGTGCCCACCCCACCGGGGAGGCAGGAGTCCTGTGGGACCAGGCTCTGGGGGCTGCACCAGCCTCACAGCACTTGTGCAGGGCTGTGGCTGTGCCGAGGTGCTCCCAGGTCACGTTGCAGATGCCCATGAGCGTCCTATGGAGACTTTACCAAGCCACTGATCCGCATGACTGTTGGCCGCAGTGATCCCAGATGTGGAGCTTGTTCTCTCACACATGCTATGGCAACAGAGCCAGAGGGGCTGGGGTGGCAAAATCCCCAGGGGAAACTGACCACGATGGGATGAGGAGAGAGTCTCTTCCTAGGCAGGGCTGGGCACTCAGCCACTGGTGAGGTACAGAGCTGCTGTACCATGCTGCTGTACCATGCTGCTGTACCATGCTGGTACAGAGCTGCTGCAGGGTAGCATGGAGGCTGCACACCCATCAGTAGAGAGCAAAATCCTAACACAGGCCTTTTCCCATCCATTCTCTATGTCTTGGTGCAATGCCATGGCAGCAGTGCACTCAGGTCCTCAATTTGCCCTGCACCCTGTCTGGGTTGGCCCCTGCCTCCTGACCACCCTGGGGCCAATGGCAGCTGCCATGACCTGCAGGTCGGCTGGGGAACACAGGGGTACAAGTCAAGGGGAGTGGGGGTCCTTTCTTTGCCCCTGTGGCTGTAGGGGGGCACTGTTGGCTTGGGAAAGGCAAATGCAGATGCCAGTGACAGCCCCACTCTGAGAGCAGATGATGGTGCCTGTGCCTGACCCCTCTGGTCCCCAGCACTGGGGCTACCAGCAATGGTGCTGCATGTTGCCACCCCACTGTTGGCTCCTTGTTCCTGCTCTTGCAACACAAGGACTGTTCTTCATGCCTTTGGCTCTAAGCGAAGCCATACTGGGTGTTTGCAGCCTGGGCTCCATGAAGGTCAGCAGCCACAGAACCATGACACAGGAACATACCGCACTGTCCAACACCAGTGTGGGGCAAAAGTCCCCTGGACACCTGCTGTCATGCACTGCAGCCCCTCAGAGGCACCAATTCACAGGCCAGGCACCCTCCACCCACTGCTTTTGAATTGGTGTGGTGGGGGATCCCCCAAAGCCTGGCCCCAGCTGGGTATGAGGTGCCAGGGCAGGGGATGTGGCACTGGGAGCCGGTTGGGCACAGCAGAGTGAGAGGAGGTGGTGAGAATATGGGGCCAGGTCCCTTGTGCTGCACTGCCTCTGGCACCCTGGGCACAGCTGAGAGGGGCCACAGCACGTCCAGCTGGTAGAGCACTACCCAAGGCACTGCAGGCACTGCTGCTGGGCACAGCCAGTTCCGGGGAGGTGCTTGTGCTGTTAGTGGTCCCGGCCACCCCAGAGTTTGCTGTTCCACCACACAGAGCCACTGTTCCCTCTCTGCCATTGCACATTGGCACCAGACCAGGGAGAGCCTGGTCCATGGCTACTTCTGCATGCCCACGTCTCTGCTGGAAACAGCCCCCTGTCTGTGGGTAGCAGGGACCCCTTGTCTTGTGGGTATTGGGGATCTGGCATGGTGCTACGGTTGTGCAGTGCCACAGGCAGCTGGGGCAAAGGGCCTGGGCAGGGTGAGGGGGAAGACCCGTGCTGGGGCGAGGAGCATGACTGGCCCCCGTGCCAGGACCCCTCACCCAGTGCAGTCTGCCCGGCTTGGCCACAGTGGGGCCAGGGCTGGGGAGCGGCTGCCAGATGGGGGGAGTCCAGGGCAGAGGCCTCCCTGCTGCTAAATCCCACTGCAGCAACTAAAAATAGCGACACCTCTGCCCCAAAGTTGCTCCCCAGCTGTGCAGAGGGGCTGACAGCAAGTCACTGTGACCCAAGGACCTGGAGGAGCATTCCCAACCAGGGCAGGGACTGATGCTTGGCCAGGGACAGGCACTGGGATCTTCCCATGGGACTGGGACATGGGCGGCAGCAGGATGGGACAGGTAGGGATGGTGTGGGCCTGGAGGGGGGCACAGGGATGGTGGGATCGGGTTAGCAGGGGGACAAGGACAGGGAT
Organism: Hylia prasina; assembly: GCA_013397195.1. Classification (NCBI taxonomy): domain Eukaryota; kingdom Metazoa; phylum Chordata; class Aves; order Passeriformes; family Sylviidae; genus Hylia; species Hylia prasina. Next base: position 64,440 of record VYXD01010237.1, read on the forward strand.
GCTGGCATGGGGGTGTGGGAGGAAGGAGACAGGGATCCTGAGGTGGGATGGAAGAGGGACTAGGACAGGGATACTGGTGGGGCAGCAGTGTTGCTGGGGTGGGGCTGGAGTGATGACAAAAATAGGAATTCTGGCACGGTCAGGTGGCTACTGGGCACCCAACAAAGGTCCCTATTCACAGAGCCCACCCAGTGAGAACTGTCCCAGGAGACAGTTCCCTCTGTCCTAGGACTGGCTAAATAAGGCCATTGCAGGTCCTGCTCCCCAAGCTGCATCTGGAGCCCCATGCGCTGATTAATGAGCTCCTCCGGCAGCCACTTGCGACATGGCAAGTGGGTCTGCACGGATGGAGGAAACACGACTTTCCCAGGGATAAAAATAGGCACAGGCAGAGCAGCGAGCCCTGGGAGCAGAACTGGTCGGGGAGCACGACGCTCTGGCTGGTGCCCAGGGGGAGCCCAGGGGCTGGGGGTGATGCCGTAGTGCCTGTGGTGGTACTGCTGTCCATCCCCCCCTGCTTGCTGCCCTCACCCCACACAGCCAGCCCTGCCATGGGGCTGCTGCCATAGTGGGCCCTTGTGGGAAGAGCCAAAATCCTGCTCAGGAGCCCCATAACCGGCTTAGGGGGATGGAGGGAATTACGGCACCTCGTGAGCCATGGTCTGTGGAGCACCCGGATACTATGTCAGGCAAGGCCCCACATCACTGGCTGGAGCTGGGGGGTGATGCGCCCACAGGGACACAGCCCAGCTGAGCTTGTCCTAGAGCCACAACAGCCCCATGAGCCAGGATCCCTGTGGGTTAATGGCCAGTGTCCCCATCCCTCCTGGCCCCCATGATCTCCGTGGTTCCCTGGCCACTGCCATCTATTGTGGGTGCTGCTGCCAGATCATGGCTGGGTGTTAGCAGCCCAGGCATGAGAGTCCATGGAGACAGGGAGAGCCCAGGTGCCGGTCTCTCTGCCTGAGAGGGTGCTCAGGTGTGAGGAGGAGTCCCTTCTATCATGGGGTCCTGCATTCTCAGGACTTAGCAACGATGCACAGCTGGGTCCTAGCATCAGTGTGGGGTGGCAGCAGCCCAGGTTTTCTGTGGGGGTCTGGAGGCAGCACTGCCACTGTACTCCAGCCACACGGGCTGAAATTGGCTTGGCAGGCAGAGAATCTGCATGTCACTGTCCCAGTGCCATCCTGTGGAGGATAATACAGGCGCTTGGTGCAAAAATGAGCAAATAGCTGAATGTGAACACCAAGCAGGGTCGGGTGAGGATGGGCACAGGAGTGAGGCACCATGGCTGGGGCTGGCTCTGTGCCAGGGTGGCTGCCTCCAACCCCACCTGCCCCCAGCCCCATGTCCCCCAGCTCTGTCCCAGGAGTCCCCGTGATCAGGCATCTTGCACAGGGTTGCCCACATGCCAGGGCCGTCACCACCAGGGTGGAGAAGCCGTTGAGGACCAGTAGGAAGCCGTGTGCCCTGCACTGTGTCCCATGCATGTGGTCCAGAGGAGGGATGTCCCAGCCACGTCTCCTCGCCCTCCTGGTGCTGCTGCTCTGCTGCCAGGTAAGGATGGCTGACGGATACAAGAGTACTTTGCCCCATGCTCAGCCCGCTACCCACGCAAGACTGCCACTGATCCACCCCATCCCACTGCATCCCCTCACCATGGCACGTGGTATAGCAGCTGATGCCCCTTTCTGCCTCCCCTGCCATCCACAAGACATGGCATGGCACAGAATTATTAGCCTGCACTCACCTATGGCTGTCCCCAAGCCAGGGTCACTGCCTGGCACAGAGTGGTGGCCCCTGTGAGCAGGACACATGTGATGGGTGATGCTCCCTGGTGCCCGCAGGGTCCCTCTGGCCAGATCACAGATAATGTTGTTGAGAGATGGAAGGAGTACAGCGAAGAGTGCCAGCGCAACATGAGCCGCCTGCCTGCGCCCACAGGTCAGTGCCTGTGGGGGGTCCGGAGGGATTCTGGTGGGATGGGGCGGGGACAGGGTCCTGTTGAGATGGGAATGGGGCAGAGGAGCCAGCACAGGGTCCCATCAGAATGGGGGACAGAACAGAGGGGCCAATGAGGATCCTGGCACCCAGAGACAGGGTGAAGCCAAAGCGCCACCAGCTCCTGTCCTTCTGCAGAGCTGGTCTGTAACCGCACCTTTGACAAGTTCTCATGCTGGCCCGACACGATGCCCAACAGCACAGCCAGTGTGCCCTGCCCCTGGTTCCTGCCCTGGTACCAGAAAGGTAACAGCGGGGAGGCGCGTGTGCTGCAGAGCAGTGTGTGCAGCTGTGCAGTGTGGTCACACACATGTGCACCTGTGCACTGGGGACCCCGGTGTGCTGTGTGTGTGTGCTGCTGCAGACGGTCACACCTGGGCCAGTGCACGCTGCCCACAGGGGCACTGGGGCTGGCACACCCCACCATCCCCTCCCCTCACAGTGAAGCACAGACACGTCTTCAAGACCTGTGGGCCAGATGGACAGTGGGTGACAGGGCCACGGGGACAGTCCCTGCGCGATGCCACACAGTGTGAGCAGGATGACGAGGACCTAAAGGCACAGGTGGGCAGACCTGAGCAGCAGGGGTGTGGTGGTCCCTGCCTGCCCCCCCATCTGCCCCTACCCTCACTTGCTCCCTCCTCTTCCAGGAAAAATTTGCCAAGACCTATGGCAGCTTCAAGGTGATGTACACTGTGGGATATTCTGTGTCCCTGTGTGCACTGCTGCTTGCCCTGGCCCTGCTGCTGGGCTTCAGGTGGGAGTTTGGGCATGGCTGTGCACAGGGTGGGCAGGTGGAGCCCGGGGGTCCACGCACGGGCATTGACAACGGTCCCTAAATCCGCAGCAAGCTGCACTGCATGAGGAACTACATCCACATGAACCTCTTCGCCTCCTTCATCCTGAAGGGTGTCTCTGTGCTGGTCATTGACGCCCTGCTCAAGACTCACTACAGTGACAAGATCGATGGCTACAACGTGCAAGTCTGGTTGAGCGACGAGGTCAGTGCAGCAATGGCAGGGCAGGGACAGGCAGTGATGGTGGGGCTGGGGGTTGGCTGGTCTGGGGGCACTGGTGGGCACAGGCACAGAGACAGTGCTGCAGCCGTGACCCTTGCCCACAGGCTGCTGCAGGCTGCCGGGCAGCCACAGTCTTCATGCAGTACGGCATCGTGGCCAACTACTGCTGGCTGCTGGTGGAAGGCATCTACCTGCATAACCTGCTGGTGGTGGCCGTCTTCTCCGAGAGGAGCTACTTCACCCTCTACTTGTGCATCGGCTGGGGTGAGTGTGGGTGGGATGACCCCCCCAGACCCTGTCCCCTGCTGTGCCTCACCTGTCCTCTGCTCACCTCCCCTCAGGGGCGCCTATGCTGTTCCTCGTTCCCTGGATCATTGTGAAGTTCCTCTACGAAAACATACAGTGAGTACCGGCTCCAGCTGCTGGCTGGAGGGGGGCTCAGGGCACAGGTAGGTGGATGTGGGACTGTAGGGATATTGTTATATATAGTGCTTGCTTGGTTCAGGCTGCCAATGCCATGCCAGACTCTAGCAGCTGCTTGGTCAAGGGGTTTCTTGGCAGTCCCCATCCCTCCATTCTGCAGGTGCTGGTCCACGAACAACAACATGGGCTTCTGGTGGATCCTTCGCTTCCCGGTGTTCCTGGCCATCCTGGTGAGCCCACTGCAGCCCCTTGCTCGACATCTCTCTCACAGGCCCCAAGATGGTTGTGAGAGGGCCTGCTGAAGGCAGAACAGAGGTGTCCTGTTTGCCCCTGCCTCTGGCTCTGCCTGTGCCCCTGATGGCTCACTCCATTCCACTGCAGATCAACTTCTTCATCTTCATCCGCATCATTCAGATCCTTGTTTCCAAGCTCCGTGCACACCAGATGCGCTACACTGACTACAAGTTCAGGTGGGTGCCGGTCATGGTTCAGCCTGTGTTCCCACAGAACACGAATGTGTGTCCACCCGCTGACCCCTGTCCCACAGGCTGGCCAAGTCCACACTGACGCTGATCCCTCTGCTGGGCATCCACGAGGTGGTCTTCGCCTTCATCACAGACGAGCACGCCCAGGGCACGCTGCGCTATGTCAAGCTCTTCTTTGACCTCTTCCTGAGCTCCTTCCAGGTGAGCCCAGCCCTCACAGGACCAGCTCTCCATGGGGAGACTCGGTCTCAGGAGGGGCTAGACTGAGGTCTGGTTATGCACTTCATACCTCTCCTCCGTCTTCCCAGGGAATGCTGGTGGCCATTCTCTACTGCTTCGTCAACAAGGAGGTGAGCAGGACACTGGGGGCACGGGCAACAGGGGCACAGGGTCACACTGACAGCTGCTGCCCGCAGGTGCAGGCAGAGCTGCTGAAGCGGTGGCAGCGCTGGAAGCTGGGGAAGGACCTAGCTGAGGAGTACAAGCACACCTACAGCCATGCACCCAGTGCCCGCAACGGCACCGGCAGCACCTGCGAGAAGCACCAGCTGGTGAGTGGCTGTGCCAACGGGCTGGGGCGCAGCGTGGGCCCCCACCCCAGCTCCCAACGCCTGGAGAGGAGTGGGCGCAGCACTGCCGAGCACCTTGCCCTGGGGGGGCATCACCACTGCTATGAGTTTCCTGAGACCACGGCCGAGAGCCACTTCTGAGCCCGCAGCCACGTGGGAGGGCTGTGCTGAGCCGCTAGGATGCCGCTATTCCCTGCCCCATCCTCCCCAGATGCTGGTGGGCACTGGGACCTGCCACCCTGGTGAGGGTGCTGCGCTGGGCACATGGACAATGGACACAGTGAGGCAGACAAGTGGGACCTGGACCTCTGGAAGGGGGAACTGTGGGGCCAGGGGGATCTGCGGGGGTGGGAGTTTGTCCTGTGGTGCTGCCCTCCTGCACCTTCGAGTCCCTGTGCGCAGTGCTGTAATTTATCTGTCATATCTGTAAATAGGTGTGGGCCCGTGCTGGGCTGCAGGGCCAGCTCCGTGTGTGCCTCTCTGTGGGCTGTGAGGACTGGGGACACTGGGGACATTGGACATGCGTGAACTATGCTCCCAAGCACCCCACGGATGCTCCCAAGCCATAGCCACAGAGCTGGGGAGCTGAGTCATCTGGCAGGGATGGGCTGCACCAGAAGACAGTCCCACTGACTGCCCCACTACCTGACCCCCAGCCCAGCAGCCCTGCTGCCCCTCTGCCTGCCCCACGGTGCTGCACAAGTGAGTAGGCAGACATGCAGCAGCAGCCGCTGCAGCGCTGCCGGCCAGGGCTCCGGCTCCCCCAGCATGCGCTTCGCTTTGGCCGCTAATCGGCTCTGCCCTCTCGCTGCCAGGAGCCCTTAATTAAATCATTTGGCTCTGCCCGCGGCACCCCTGCTCTCCCGGTAGCTGGCCCCGGCCGATGCCGGGCATCAGCCGCCGGCACCGCTGAGCTCCGTGAGCAGCAGTGGGGTGTGGGGCTAAAAGAGCCCTGTGCCGACAGGCCGGGCAGGCTGGGGCGGGCTCACAGTGCTGGCCTAAGAGGCTTGTGCTGCGCACATGAGCGCTAAGCCCGGATGCCGCAGCTTTGGGCACCACAATCGCCTGGTGTGTGGGGATTAGGCTGATGCTGCTCCTCGGCTGGGTTCACCCTGCCCGAGGGAACGGACAGCCGCCCCGCCGTGACCCCCACTGCCCACGGCCCTGGCCACGGGTGCTGCCCATCACTCCGTCCCACTTGGCCCGGAGCGGGTTGACGGTCCTCAGTTGTCCAAGTCCCGAACGCAGCCTGGCGCTGGGCACGTGCTGAGCAGGGGGTGAGTCGGAGCTGTGCCCCCGCAGTCCCTGCAGTAAACCTTGGGCAGACGGCCGCCCCCTCGGTAAATCCCACCCTTTTGCAGCATCACCCACACCGCACGGCCACGGCCCTGACACCCACACCAGCCATCAGGAGCCGCGCTGTGTGCTGCGGGCAGCGAAGCATCACAGCGAGGGCTGGCGGGGCACGACAAAAGAAGCGATGGCCCCGGCCACGCAGAGCTTGGCTCCGGCAGCAGAGTCCAGCCCAGCACACAGTAATTTTCCTCTGTTTACTCGACAACTTGCTGTCTGCCCTGGCTGAGCAGAAGCCAGCGCCCAAGAGCCAGTGCAGCGCTGGCAGTGGGGATGGGAGCAGCAGAGACAAGAGAGAGAAGAGGGTCTGGGCTGCGGGGCTCAGGGTTTTGGGGCAATGGCAGCAGCACCGTGGCACTATGAGGACACAGGGACTGGCAGAATGGGCGACAGGAGGGGAGCACAGGGTTTGGGGGTCTGCCCAGGCCCCCAAGTGCAGGAATGGGGACAGGAATAGAGGGCGGGACAGGGATCACCCTGCTCACAGCCATGGTGCCAGAGCAGCCCAGGCAGCCCCCACAGAGCCAATGGCCCTACAAGCGCTGCTGTCACTGCAGCCTTCCTGACGTGGTAACGAGCCTAATTGAGGCAAATTGCTGGAGCACGAAGCAGTTTCTGGGAAGGTAAATACGGTCATGGCACAGGGCTGTGCCCTGCGCTCGTTGTTCCAGCATTGCTGTGGTAACGCTGCACTGTGGACCCTCAACGCCACTGGGGCCAGGCTGGCCCCCAGACCCTGCCCAACAAGGGTGCCCCTATGTGTGCCACACAATGAAGAGGACCCTTCAGAGACCTCAAGCCAGCCCCAGCACATGGGTGTCCTGTGGAAATGTCCTGTGTCCCCTGGTACTGAGGGGCAGCCCCCAGCACTGCCCCATGTCCCACAGCTCCCATCGCCCAACAGCCCCAAGGAGGGATAGTGTCTGCTGGTGCCCAGGAGCCCCGTGCAAGCACACGATGTCTGCCTGCACCATCCACAGCACCTGTGCCAGACAGGTGTGTCCCAGAGCTGGGCACTGCCTGTGCTGCAGGGCTGTGTCTGCAGCCTAGTCACCTCCAACTCCCACAGAGCCACACGATCTGGCCAGCAGCTCCCCGATAACCACAGGACAGCTTCCAGGACAGCTGGGTGGGGAGGCAACACCGCTCCTGGGACCTCCCTGGAAGTGGGGCTGGCCCCAGCCCAAGGACACAGCTCCTGCAGGACTGAGCACCACCCTTCCCCACCACTGCAGAGCTGCTGGAACAGCACCCCGACCTGCCTTGGCCTGGCACTGCCAGCAGTGGTGTCACCCGTGTCCATCCTGCCAGCACTCAGGGGGACACCCTCCCCAAGGGACAGCCCAGGCAGCACAGCCTGCGCACGTGTGCACAAACACCACACACACAGAGCTACCCACACATGCACATACATACACGTGTGCACACACAAACACCACACACACAGAGCTACCCACACATGCACATGTATACATACACTTACACACACACATACAGCACACACACACATGTGCACATGTACATACACACACACATGTGCACACTTATTCACGTGTACACACACACAGGCAGGTGCTGGCCTCAGCTGCCCGATGGGAGCTGCTCTTTCCTGGTATCCAGCAGGATGAAGGTGCTGACAGCAGCCTGGCCAGACTTGCAGGATAGTTTGGGTGGGAAAGGACCTTTATATGTCCCCTGGCTCAGCCGCCACAGTGAGCAGGGACACCTGCACCAGACTGGGTTGCTCAGAGCCCCATCCAGCCTGACACTGTTTCCAGGGATGGAGCACCCAGGCACCCACTGCCTTTCCAGGCAGCCCATCTGCCCTAAGCAGACTCCTCTGCAGATACCACAGAGCAGCCATGGTGCCAGTCCCTGGCTGTGCAGTTCGTTTCAAGGCATGGAGTGGGGCTGAAGCAATTCCTCACCCCCAAACTGGTGCCCTGGGCCGTGTCCCCCAGCCAGTGCCTTCCTGACACAGGCAGGCATTGTGGGCAGTGCTCCCCACGCCAGCACAGCCAGGCACTCCTAGACGGCGCCTCGCAGGAAAACTCACACTTTATCAAGGGAATTGAGCACCACAAATTGGTCTCCTAAGTCGATTCTGCCTGCTGCCAGGCCTCTTCCCATCACCTAATTTGATGACAAACACGTTCCTCTCCTCCTCCCACCTTTTAATCTAATGAAAAGCACCGTGTCCAAGGCACAGGGAAATAAACCCTGATGAGGCCGATTTTTATAGGTAAACAGCCTGATTTCTCTGGCCTGTGGCCTCACTCTTCACACCCCTAACACCCACCACCTCCCCCTAACACCTCACCATCCTTGCCCTGCAATTTGGCATCAGTCTTTATAAAAATCACCTGCTTATAGAATGTTTTTGTACATTTCATTAGAGCTTGAGCAGCTGCTTTGCCTCTGGCTTTACTGTGCCCAAGCAGAGAGGAAAACAAGGCAGAGGCTGGTGGGGCTGCAGCGGGGCCCTCGTGCCCAGGGGCATGTGGGGTCCTGCAGACCTGGGATGGCCCCAGATGGGTGCCCAGACAGGGGAACAGTGCTGGGCTCCACGACAGCTGAACAGCAGCATGCTTGGACACAGGACACTGCTCTGGACATGCCAAGAGCTTTGAGGCAGGGCAGTCCCACTGGCCTGTCAGGCTCCCTAAACACACCACAGGGTCCATCCCACCAGAAGATTCACAGGAGAGGGGCTGTGACAGTGACAACCATCATTCTCTGTCCCCTACTGCCTGCAGCTGCAGGGATGTAGGGCCTGGGGTGGCTCAGGAGGCAATAGGGGCTGAGTTCCCACCTTGCTGTGCCAGAACCAAGCAGCAGGAATGTTTTGGTGATGGGAGGTAAGCAAGGTCGTGGCAAGTGTCAAGATGCACTCAAGCAGAAATTCTAGCAATGCTAAGTATAGCCTAAATGCCATTAAAGCAGGAGAGGGAAGAGGATACGAGGGTATTAATAGTCTCAACATTTAAATCCTGGGTGCAGCGACAGCTCCTGGGATGCTGGCTGCCCGGAATGCTGCCTGAGCCCAAGGGCTCTGTGCCACACTGCACTTGCCTGCAGTGAAATCAACAGCCCCAGCAAGTGCAGCTAGCCCCTTTGCGAGAAATAAACACAGCTCCTGCTCTCTGCCCCTTGTCCACGCCCCAGAGCTGGGCCAGCACACCAAGGCAGCCCCAAAAGGACACCAGAGTTTATTTACAACACTCCTCAAGTGACATACCACAGAAAGGAAAGGGTACAGTACAACTCAAGGACTCAACAAAGGAAAGCTATTGGCAGCTCCAAGACCCTGCAGCCCTCCCCACAGCCACTGGTATTGGGCAGGCCAGGCAGCCCCATCCCTGCCCGCTGGGAGCACAGGTGGGCAGGGGGCTACCACCCCTCCCCACAGAGCAGCCCAGCAGCTCAGGTGGGCAGAGTTGACACACTCACTCTCTCTGGCTCGGGCAAGGATGCAGGAACCATCCATGCAGCGCCAGGAGCGAGTGGCGTAAGGAAGTGCCCTGGCATGGTCCTACCACCTATGGCCACCCAGGTGAGCTGAGGGGCCAGGTCTCTTCCAAGGGTGTGTATCTGGAAAATGGTGTTAGTACAAAACTGCAGCGTTGCCAGGGCAAGGAGCTCCTGAGCCTTGCTCTGTGAAGCTCCGTGGCTGCCCCATGGCCACTGTCTCCTGTGGGGCTGCAGGTGGCCCAGGTCCCCCTGAGCACTTCTCAGGAGCCTGGGGCTGGTGCTGACACTCCACCTCTCCATGTGAGGGGAGAGGAACAGCTTCCCCTCCAGCACCACAGGGACCAGGCCTGATCTAAGCAGGCAGAAAACGTGGCCTCAGATGTGGTCCACATACTCTGGCAGCAAGCAGCCCAGGCAGCAACTTGCTACCACAGTGGAACTAGGAGGAGCCTGGCTATGGTCTGCCCAGCCCTCAGCTGCACAGCGGGGCTGAACAGGGGTCACCCCTGTGTCTGGAGGCACAGGAGCAGACTCGACTGTGCTTCCTGCCCTTGGCCAGCCCCAGCAGCTGTGAAGCCTTGGTGCACAGGGGAAAGCGAGAGCCCATGCTGCCTGATCCAACAGCGCATCTGTCTCAGCCCTGCCCAGCCTGGCACAGAGGGCAGCGACAGGAGGGGAACAAGGGATTGGGTTGCTCAGCATGAAGTGGAGAAGGACAGTTTGAGGCCAGAGAAAGCTATGAGCGGGGGGCTGGAATCCTTTGCAACAGGCTCTGGGAAGTCTCGGTGAGGCCCTGAGCATCCTCAACCTTAGGCAGCTTCAGAGCCAGCCCCAAAGCTGACTGGCTCTTCGGCGGGCTTTTAGAAGGACAGACCAGAGGAAAAAAATCAACACAAAATCTCAGATTAAATCTGCTTGAGGACCTCAGGAGAGCAGCCGATCCGCAGAGAGGATCCGCTTTAGGACTTCTTTGTATCCTGTGTGTTCCTCCTTTTCAGATCACCCAGGTCGACGGGTTTAAACGCTGCAAGGGAGACAGGAGAGACTTTGGGGGCAGAGGCAGCAACAGCCTCCGCCCAGCGCGCGCAACTCCCAGACCGACACAGCCGGCGCGGTGCCCCTGTCCCCCGCACCTTTCAGGCTGGGGTTCGGCATCTTCTCCACGTACTCCTCGACCAGGCCGCGCTCGGAGCCCATCTGGCTGCGCAGGTCGCGCTCCACGCACTGCCAGGCTGCAGAGACAGGGACAGCGGCCGCTCGCCTCGGCCGCCCGAGCCTCCCGCGCCCCCCACCCAGCGGCCACCGCCTCGCTCACCTTCGTAGATGAAGCGCACG
>VYXD01010237.1:75162-98193 GCA_013397195.1 Hylia prasina
GGGGGGCCGCCGCTCCGCTTGCCGTTATACACCACCCGGGAAACGGGGGAGCTGCAAGCGGAGCGCGGGGAGGGAACTGAGCCGGGCCCGGGGCCGCGCTGGGCCCGGGGCCGGGCGGGGCTCACCTGGCCATGGCGGCAGCGGCGCTCGGCGGGGCCGGAAGGGGCTCGNCCGATTCGCAGTACCGAGCGCCGCTGCTCGCTCGGCCGCCGCCCGGGCCCAGCCCAGGCGCAGCTCCCCGGCCCGGCCCCGAGGCTCTCGAGGCCGCTTCTCGTGCCGTGCCCGGCTCAGCGCAGCGCGGTGGCTCCGAAAAGCTGCACCAGGTCCTCGTATTCGGGGTCGATGAGGTCCGAGGGTTTCTCCCCGTCATCAGTGGTGGCTTGCAGGCTGGCCCCAAGGGACAGGAGGTACCTGCAGGACGCGAAGCTGAGCCGTCGGGCCGGGCAGCCCCGGTCCCGCGGCCTCCGGCGCCAGGAGTGCCGCGGCCCGAACAGCCGCAGCCGCAGGGGCCGGGCTCCCCCCCAAGGACGCACACAGACTCTGCTCCAGCCCGGTGCTGTCGGTTCTCAGGCTTTGCAGCGCCGGCAGGCCCTCACAGGCCCTTACCTGGCTATGTCAGCGTAGCCGTCGCTGCAGGCCATGTGCAGGGGTGTCCACCCGTTCTCATCTTTCTGGTGGATGTCAGCGCCGTATTTCACCAGGAGCTTGACACAGTCCAGGTTTCCCGTCAGCACGGCTTCATGGAGGGCTGCCATGCCTGAAGGGAGAGGAGGCATCAGCCCTGGCCTGGGAAAGGCCTCTCCATAGTGAACTCACAAGTTGTGCACAGCTCAGGAAAGGGGTGCAGGAACTCTCCTCAGGGAGAGGACTGTGGGGAAAGAAACAAAGTCTAAGAAAGCCAGAGGAGCTGCTGTGCATTCCTGATGCCCTTCTGCAACATAAATACCCTGTCTGGGATGGTACAGCACTCATTGCCCTAGCTAGTCATGACAGAGGGAGGGAGGAGGAACTGCCCCATAGAGCAGCTGCTCTGTGTCCTGGACAGGACTCACACAGAGACATGAGGAAAGTCTCTGGCGTCATGCTCTGCCTGAGTTTCGGAAGCTCCTCACCAATGAAGAATCCAGTATGGACGGAAAGAAGCCCAGGGTCATTTAAGGCTCTGTCTCCATGCCCTTATGAGAGTAGAAGCTGAAGCCAAGCACAAGAAAAGGACAAATCTGGGCTCTGCATCAGCCTGTACACATCAAGGCATTCCATAAACAGTTGCTGGTGTGGCTGTGCAAACAGAACACAAAGCCTTCCCCATGAGTCCCCAGAGTCAGACATACAAGAGGGAGCAGTGCCTGTGAGAAACAGGCAGAGCTAGGAACAAATGCAGATTCCCCAGTGTGGGGAAAAGGCAGGAGCCCCAGGGTCCTGTCCAGAGCTCACAGACTGGCCTGTGCTTGCTGCCACTCTTTGAGGTCCCACCACAATTTAAGGCTCAGTTGTTCCTTACAGAGACTCAGGCCAGGCTCCCTCTTCCCACAGCCAGTGCTGACTATGCTGTTGAGGGGAGATGCTGGGGCCCCAGCCTGGGCCTTGTGCCCTGCTGGGCACTGCTCCTTGCTAGGGAGGTTACCTGGCTTGCTCCAGTCCTCCCAGAGGTGGCCCACAGCCCCACCAAGCCATGCCACTGCTCTCCCCCAGCTCTGCCAACCAGCAGCACTCACCAGAAGGGTAGATGGTGTCCAGTGTCACCTTCCTGGCTCGTATGAACCTGCCCACCTGCTCCAGGTCCCCCTGCTTGATGTGGTCCTGAAAGACGACATCGTTGGGGAAGCGCACAGTGCGCGAGGCCCTCAGACGTGGCCGGTACCGGCCATACCGTGGCACCGACAAGGGGCAATCATCCCCTGTGCTGGTGGGAGCCTTCAGGCACTGCGGCATGGGGGGTGCTCAGCACTCAGCCCGGCCCCTCACTGCACTGCTGGCTCCTGTTGTGCCTGTCAAGGGCTCTCTTGGCTATAGATCAGTGCTGGCCCCTCACTGCTGCGCTCCTGCTGTGCCCCTGGCTGTGTCCGTGTCCCCTTGCTGCAGGGAAGTGGCAGCCGCTGTGCTCTCCTGCACTCCCTGACTCACATGCAGGTGGTAGCACCTGGCACTTGCAGCTCACCTACAGGCCCTTGGCCCAGGACTGATGATTCTCTGGGAGCACCATGTTATAAAGACTCTCCTGGGCTATTTTGGGGACATGCAGCTCATGCTATTTGCCATGATGCTTCGTAATCGAGCTGCCCAGGCCTGCAGCCTCCCACTTTTGGGCAGAAGTTGGTGTCTCATCTTACCACCCACCTGTTGACCCCCAAGGGGTCAAATCTACTCTTGCATGGGTAGCCCTTCAGGGAAGCCTGGAAGCAATTTCCCAATATCAAGCCCTTCTGGGGAAATGGGCACGGGCACAACCAGCAACACAGGGATCCAGCCGCTCATGACCCAGCTGGCTAGTGCAGTGTGGATGTGCCAGGGCCGTGGTCACAAACACATCCAGAGCTGTCACCCTCCTGTAGCCGCAGGAGACAACTTGGAAGGAGCAGGAGGAGCTGTGCTGCCCAGGACAGCTGTGACAGCACACGGCCCAGCATGGAAGCACAACCCAAGTGTGAGATGTCCCCTGTGCCCTTGCAAGGACGGAGGTGCTGCTGGTGATCCTGAGGCAGGTGCAGAACCAGAACCCTGCACTGCTGGTCCCTGGTGTTCCTTGTCTTTCTTGAGACAGGGAAGCAGCTGCTGCTGAGGGCAGGCTACTGCAAGCAGCCTTAGAGGAACAGCAAAATAACAGCACCACCACCAGACAACTCCTGCCTCTGATACTCTCCAGCTACACTGTCATTACCCAAAAGAACCATCTGCCATGGAGGAATCATTCGGGTACATCAAAGGTTTAAGCAACCACTGTTTCCTCCCATCAAAGTTTGGGCATGTCAGACACTTCAGCATCTTGTGCTCTGTCATGCTGATAGGGATTGTCCAGGCAGGTGTGTCAGAAAGAAACCCCTATACTGCTTTAGGAGTCAGGGATTTCACTCTGCCCTCCTGCTGCACACCCTTGCCCTGACCCCAGCAGCAAAGTCAGCCACACACCTTAGAACTCCTGCACTTGTTTATCTGCTGGCAAATGCATTGATCTCTTGGCCAAGCATCTGCTTGTGGTTAGATGAGCCTGAACACGGCACAGGGCATCCAAGCTTAGTGCGGGGGACAGAACACTTCTAGCCTGCTTTCTTAGAATAGCAATTAGCCATGTACATCAGATGGCTGCTAAGCTCCTGCTCTGCCACAGGGAGCCTTGGGCTAGGAGAGGCACCTCCTCTGAGCATAGTGGGTCTCTGCCCAGGAACAGAGGAGAACCACTGCAGAGCTCAGACTTGGTCACAGTTCAACTGGCTGTACAAAACAGACTGATCAGAGTCAAATTCTAGACAGCATCTTCCAGGGGAATTTTACTAGTGAGATTGCCTTCCTCCCCACTCCAAAAGCCAAAGCAGCTGCCACCAACCAGCCCAGGCCACCAGCACTGCTGGGTTTGCTGGGATGCAACAGTGGCTGCTGCCCACCTTCAGTCATGTGGGGGCACAGCCCGGGAGGGAGTTGTCTTCAAAGATCCTCCTCCACATAACTGCAGGTACCAGTCTCACACACACCTGGCTGCTGTTCTGTCAGGGACAATCCTTCCTGATCCCTGCTCTGCCTCAGCCCTGGTGCTGCTGTGCCCAAAGCTTGGGAACAGGTACTGAATTGGTACCAGATCAGGACTCTGCTGGAGCTCAGCTCCCAGGGCATAGCAGGAGAAAGCTGGAGCTGGAAATAGAGACAAGTGCTGTCCAACACTCCTGTGCCACTGCTCCAGGACACATCCCACTGAGAGGTGCCCCCAGTTGTCCTCTATAGTCTCATTGTGCCCTCCCCGTGACATTTATAGCATATTTTCTAACCAAAATACCTTCAGCAGCAAGCAGCAGGTTTGGAAATAGCAGCGTGGCTCACAAGGTCATGTGAGCCTGAGTAGCAGAGCCACCGCAGCCCTGGCGTGCCCTGACTCACTGCTCTAGAGCAATGTCCCCTCAGCCCAGCCAGCTGGCTGAGGGGCTGCACACTCCCAGAGCCAAACCACACCCTGCTCACTCCTAACCTGCACAAGCCTATAGAACCTGGACAGGACACAAGCTTTGGGATGTTATTTTCCTTTACAAATTACATGGAGAAAGTGACACACACCCCACTGCAGCAGAGTCCCCTCAGAATCACCTTACAACTCTGATCTCCCATTCCAGGGTAGGCTCAAATATTCTACACTCTGATAAAGACAAAGACATAATAGTATTAAAATCTCAACTTTATTTGGCCATCAAATTCAGTACCAATGTTATTGTAGCAGAATGCTAAGAACCAGCCTGATGCAGCTCAGGCCTGTGAGGCACTCCCTCAGTCACATTCCCAAACCCCAGTAATTGCAAATGTCCTGTTTGATCTGTTTATCAGGCCCTCCCCCACCACCCACCTGCTGGGTCAACCCACTCAAAATACTTCATGGAAAGGGATTGCAACTCTTGTCTTTGATCAAAAGGATGTCAACATAGCTGGTGAGCCAGCAGCCACCTCCACCCTCAGAGCCTGCCACAGCCAGTGCACACAGTATTCCACCCCTCCAGGAGTTTGGAATAGTCATCTCCAAGTGTCTTAAAGGAGAAGGGAAAGGAAACATCTGGCTAGCATGAAGAGAAGCACCTTTACATACACCTTTCCCCAGGAAGCCACCAGCCCTCTGCCCCTATATATATTGAAGGCCAGTCCCAGGGAAGAACAGCTGACACCATTAGGGACCCTGCCAGGTGCAGAAATCAATTAGGGGCTTTAGTTTTAAAAGAAAAAGAAAAAAAAGCTGTCTTGGAAGATGTTAGTGGCAAGGCTCCAGATTGTCAGGCCACTGAACTCCTGGTACCACCTCAACCTCCTGCTACCCAGAAGAACAGATTCTCCAGACAAAAGCTGTGTACAAAAAAGTACATCACAATAGAAAAAAGAGCCCAGCTGGCTGGGCTGGCTCCCTAATGACAGTTCCCTTTTCAAAAGCCCAAAGAAAGAAAAGGTAAGTGTACAGACAAGTGAGGGTAAAGCGTTACTTTAGAAGCCAATCCCTGGATTTCCAGTCATTTACCTTCTGCTTTAAATCTTAATGGGTTTCTGACTCACTGGGCTGCATCACAGCAGCCAATTTAGTGTCTGATTTTTTGGGTGATGTACATCAGTCTTCTCTTTACAATTCATCCTTTTGGAGTTTCTGCTCATCCTCATCACCTTCCTCAAGTTCTGTTTCTTCATCCATCTCCATGTCCTCCAGATCCTGTGGAGGTTACAGACAGCTCCTGGTTTCTGGCATATGAGGCAGATCTAGAGCCAAGCACGGAGCAGCAGCCCTCATCTGGTCACTGCTCTCTGCTGCCATGCTAATAAAACATCCAGAGACTTCTATCAAGAGCTTTGTATTCAGGACATTAAGGATTAGGAACCCTTGGAAACTGGTACATCTGTAGTATCAGAATTATACACCTGTAATAGCCTCCACACATCCTCCCCCCGGCCCCCGCAGATACACAGATACGTGGCATTGATCACACAGCCCAGTTCCAGGTGCTGAGTGCCCCAGCAGTGCACAACCACAGCACTGCTACTTTACACACACACAGGGTACTCTCCAGAAAAGGAGCCCATTGCAGGCCCAAAGCCAGCCAGGCTGCACCTGAGCAGGTCACACTTATGTGGGTGCTTTGTTCACCAGCAGTATGTTATCCTGGTATGTAACAAAACAGGATCTTATTTAGGACTGAGGATTCAGGCACAGAAGCAGATCTGTTCTGCTCCCTGTTCCCAAAGGCCCAGAGTACTCCATTCACATTACTCACATCATCAGCTGCTGCCCCATCCTGACCGCCGCTCTCCAGGAATTTTTTGAAGCCTTCTAGTGTCCTCTCCCCATTATAATCAATTACCTACACAGTGAAAACATAAGTATGCTGGTTATGGGCCCTACAGACCCACACCCCTGGAGAGGAGAATTCTCTTTCTGAGCAACAGTGAACATGCCAAGCAAAAGGGAATTTAAAAATTCACCTTCACCCATATGAGACGAAGGAAAACAGCTCAGCCACTAGACTTCAGAGATCACTGCGAGGAAAGAATAGCCTGCAGATGAGCACACCATCCTCTATGCTCCCTCTTCTCCCCATTCCCACTTCCCACTGCCCCCCAAACTCTTTCCTACAGCCCAGACCCCACAGAGAGTCTTGGGTGTCCTGTAGACTTGCTGTCCATCCCGACAGAATGGGGATCCCTCCCAAAGGTGTTGTCCAAAACCACTTGAGCAAGCAGCTGAGCATTCCCGTGCTCCCTGGCTATGTGGCTGCACCAGCCCAGCTGCCCACTTACATTTCTGCCAGATCCTGCAGGGAAGAATTTGAGTGTGGGAAAGCTGTGGATTTTCACTGCCTCCACTTCATTAGCTGTGGAGTCCATCTTGGCAATGACAATGTTCTCATGGTCCCTGTAGGTTTCTCCCAGCTTGTCCCAGATTGGGGCCAGCTGCTTGCAGTGACCACACCATGGGGCATCTGTTAATTACAGAGACAGAGTTGCACCAACAATCTAACAAGGTACCACTCCTCCCCAGCCAGACAGTTCTCACACATCTTTGCAACCAAGGCACTGCTTTTGGGGCCCAGGCTGCAAAAGGCTTTTTCCCTAATCCTGGTCACGCAACATTTTGGCAATCCTTTCACACCAGTTACTTGGAATCAGCTGTAGAAAGATACTCACAGAATTCCACAAAGACATTCTTATTCTCATCAAAAGCAATTTCTTCAAAGTTCTTCCCAACCAGAACTTTGACAGGCTGCTTGTCCCAGTCTTCAGGAAGATCCTGACTCATTAGGTGGGGCTGGAATAAAAAGTGAAATTCAGATAAACTGCTACATAGCTGCTTGGACTGAACAGGCAATTACATATCCTGGAAAACTCAGGTTTCATCACCCCACTGGTGCCTCAGACACAGGTTGTAAGCAACCAGACGAACTGGTCACTTCTCCTACAGAGTGTCTCCTTCCCACCCTAACCCAGCAGGAATAGCAGGTACTCGTGTGAGGGAATGGCAACAGAGCTCTTCAGGAGGGAAGCAGCACTGCTGACAGTCCCATTCCCAGAGGACTGGGCTTTGCTGCACCCCCACTGCTGGGTGAGCCACACACAGCCCTTCCAGCAGATGGGAGCTGACAACTCTTTTCCCCGTGCCACAGAATTCACACCTTCCACAGACTGCTGGCTGAAAGAGCAACTGGATAAACAGTACAGTTCCCACAGGGAGAGCACAACTGCTTGGCCATGCCCAAGTCCCCCTACTTGGCTCGCTCTCCTACACCCTCCAGGCCCCAACAGTTTTGCACCTTTCATTCCTAATCACAAAGCCCATGGGATGTTCCATGCAGAAGACGGAGGTGCTTTCCAGCTGGCTCTCAGCAACCTCATTCACCACCAGTACTATTTATCCACATACCTTTATCTTGCCTGCCAGGAACTTGTTACAGAACTCTTTGATCTTGTCTGCTGTGAGTTCATCAGATTCAGGTTTGTATTTGGTCATTTCTTCCTCCAGGGTGATCAGACGTACAGCTGGGCATTCTTCCTTCTTTAGGCCAAAGAACTCCAAAATCCTCTGGTTGTCACTGTGGTCACTGTCTATGAAGATGAACAGGATCTTGGGAGGAAAAAAGTGAAACGCAGGAGGTGAACATGAGTACCTTGTGGCTACTGAGATTTCACACACCAAGTGTAGCTGAATTAGTTCTTTTCCTCCCCTGTCCCAGAAGAGAGAGCTGGCTTAAAGCTGTCCTCTGCAGCTGCTCCATGGATAAAGACAGTGATACACTTCTCTGCAGGAGGCGGGTTGTCTCTTAGCTCGTGATCCAAGAAATCCATCTCACCTTCCCTTTGAAGTTCCCAGCTGCACTCTTGAAGTTGTCTAGCTTCCCTTGATAGTCAGACACACTTTTTGGTAGGAAAAGCAGAATATGAGTCTTGATCTCTCCTCCGAATATTTTAGGAGCAGTCTGAGGAGTAAAAAATAAACTTTATTTTTGGAAAAGAGGTAAATCAGTATCCAGACTAGTTTAACTCCACTATGCTGACCAGCCCACAGCAGCCTCCAATACTGCAGGACTGCTCTGCACAGCAAGCTCACACCTCCTTTATTCTGTCCTTCCCACTCCTCCATACCTCCAATTCCACTATAAAACATGCCCATGGAATCTACAACTGGACCTTTGCTATATTCTTGCAGCAGCCATGGGAAGCGCCTTGTCAGATATCTAAAGACCCACCTGCTCAGTGAACTCTATGACCAGAGGCAATGAATTAGACTTGATGAAGTTCAGCAGATTATCTTTTGTGAGATCCCCTTCAAAGTTGTTCTGGCCTTCATCAAACTGCAAGAACAAACATTCTTCATTAGAACACCTGTGCATCCCACACAAATCTCTCAATGCCTTCACACCGGTCACTGCCCCGAGGGATCTCAGCTGCACTCAGAGCAGACTTCCATCTCAACAAGGTTATCATATCTCCACATAAATCTGGATCAAGGTGTCCATCTTCCTTGCAAGAAAAGCTTTAAATCACCCCCCACCAGAAGGTAAGCAGCAACAACAGCCAGGTTTGATCTCAGCCTTGCTCTCTACCACTGTGAAGCCATTCATGGTGCAAGTCCCCAAGAAGGACCCTGAGCAGCTGCTTCCAGCCCTGCAGCAGATCCTCCTCTGAGCAATCAATGGTCAGGGCAGACACCGTAGCCAGACAGTGCTGGGAATGTCTGACAACAAAGCCTGCAGCAAGCAGTGACTTCCTCAGCTCTGGGGGTTCAGTGCAGTCTCTGTTAGGGACAACAGCACGCGTTGCACATCACACCAGAGGTGCTAGATCCTGTTCTACACAGCCATCACCCATATTATCCCCGACCACGATTCCCAGAACACTCTGGCAGCCTGAAACAGGAACAGCTACAGAGGGCCCACCAAGGTTAGAGGGAGGATGTGCAGAAAGGCACAGCAGTGCCCTGGTAAGGTCATACTTGAGTTGCTGACAGAAGAAAGAGTGTGGACTCAGCCTTCTATTAGGGGAGGCACACCGGCCTCAGTGGAAAGGCCAAGGAAAACACTAAGCATCGGAAAATAACTTTGCAGACACTTTGAGGAGCTTTGCAGATTCCCTCAGTGCCATCAGGACAGCTGTGGAAGGGCCTGTGTGAGTCTGGACAACTCACAAAGAGAAGCACAATACGCCAAACACCCTCAGTTCATACCCAGCTAACGGTATGGAGCCAAAGCCCAAAACAAGCCATCAAGTTCTGCTGCCCTGGTATTTGATTACTGTGAGTGCTCCTTTTCTCATTGATTTAGAGGAGATACATCCAAGAGCTCCCATGGCACTGCCATGGCATTGCACAGGAACAGGGAGAAACCCCAATGGCTGGACAGATCTAGCCTGCTTCTTCCATAGAGCCAAGCACTCCTGCTCCATTCCAGCCTGGTTACTCCCATTCCCCACACACACAAAAGGCTGCCAAGCCCAGCACTCTGCCCAGCCCAGCAATACCCAGAGTGGGGCACACAAAGCTGACATACAAAGCCACTCACGCAGTAGTGCACAACTGCCAAACATTCCTTCTCCCCCCATTTTGCTAATGCATTTTGAGCTCATTAGCCAGATATTCCCTCAGCCACATTGATCTGAGGGGCTCTGACTCAGAATTTAAGTCTACAAGCTTCTGTCACCATAAAAAAAAACTAGTGTCAGAGGTATAATAGAACAAAACAATTATTTCAGATGAACAAAAAGTCTTGTGTTAGGTCAGGCTGGACAGTCATGATTGATGAAATTACAGTAAGTATGAACCAAAAACTTTCCTGCCTCACAGCACCTCAGGGTGAGGAGCCACCAAGCCTGAAGAACCTCTTCTTGTCTGCTCAAACTTGAAAATTCATCCCAGTGACAGGCATTTTCATGCCTCCATTAGTACACTTGTGATTCTGTAGGTAGTCAGCATCCCTCTGCACATAATCCACTACCCCAGCCCAGTCAGCTGGAACTGCAAATCCTCTTAGGAGCTTCTTTGGAATCCCCGCACTGCAGAACACACAGCAGTGAGACAGAGCAGCTCTTGGACACAGCAGGGTGTGATGGCAGCACAGGCCAGCAGTGAGCAATGAAAAGCAACTCTGCTAAGACACAAACAAACAGCCAGAGAGCTCATCTACCAATCTCTTGGGCCTGTCCAAGACTGTGTGAGCACTGCTGCACTGCAGAGAGCTGAGGAATAGGGAAGTGAGTGAAGGAACAACCTGCACCCAAAGCCCAGCAGCTCTGGGAGAACAGCACAGGGCTGGAAGACTGACACAGCTGTACACTGTGGGTCCCTGAGGCTCCTGCCCCACAAAGGGCCACAGGCCCCTCTTCCTCCCCAGGCTGTGGGGCCCAAGAACAGCTACACCAACAGCATGGGGTCTTTGCTGTTTTGTCCAGGGCTGACCTTGTTGGAGTTTGACTAATTAAAGAAAAGACAAGAGACAGGAGATCCCAAGCTCAAGCTTGGCACCAGCCAGTACCTTCTTGAAGAGGATGACACCGTCCTTACTAATCTGGTACTTGGTGAAGACATCAGCACTAGAGGAAATCCCAAAAGGAATATCATCCACAGATTCTGCTGCCAGGAGGAACTCCTTTGCCGTCTCTGATGTCAAATCCTGGAGAGTAAAGAAAGGTGTCTCAGAGGGGCCACATCATCTGAAGCATTCACGTCCCAGGGCGCAGCCCAAAAAACTGGAAGATCAAGTAAGGCAAGACAGCAGGTACTGCATAAGGCACAGAGCCTTCCCTAGCCAGGGGGAAGCAGGGAAGGCCCAGGACACACACAAGAGCATCTCTAGTGGAAACACAAACTCTACCTTGAAGAAACCAATCACCACCACTTCACTGGAGTCCACCAGTGCCTCCGCAGCAGCCACATCAGTCAGGGTGGCAGCAGCTGGGCCCGTGCGCTTCCTCAGCCAGCTGACGATGTCATCTGCTTCCCTGCCAGCTACACCAGGAGATAACAAGGAGTCACTTTCCCCCTCAACAAATACCAAGACCACAAAAGCCTCAAACTTTGACAAAGAAGACCTTTCAGCAGCGGGTAATGAGACCAGCAAGACTCACGATATCATTTACACAACTCTTTCCCTTTCACTCATGGTGTAATTAAGCTAATCCCTAATTGATAAGTAAAGGTACAAGGGGCTCCCAGGAATACATTCTTCTCTTACCTCTTGTCCCTGTCCTTAAACTTTGACCAGCAATGCTGCAATCCTCCAGGACTTCAGTATTACTTATCGCAGCACCTTTTCCTTCCCAGATCTTTATTCTGGATGCTACCCTCTGTTACCAGCACTATGTGGCCTGCCTGGCTTAGCTGAATTCTGTCTTGGCCTTCCTTGCAGCTCTCTCACACCCCCTGTTTGCCTCTTCATTCAATGACCCAGGTATGTTCCCAGTTCTGGGTACTGCACTGCTCTAGTCAAGTCAAGCCACACAACAAACCAAGCTCAAGTCACTTTGCTTTCCTACACAAAAGCAACTTCCTCCACTCTAGCTGACCATAGGGATCTCTCCAGAGGGAAGCCATTAAAGGTTGGCCAATTCCCCATCAGCCCAGCACCATTCCCAGGTCGCTGTCACACTGGACCTTGTCCAGGCACAGCAGAACAGTTCCAGCACGAGACCATGTGCTGGGACCCGGCGCCACGTTGCTGCCCTCTGCACCCTGGCAGCACATCCAGACCTGTGTCCTGCCCCTGACCCCGTCCTGTCCCTCCTCACCCGTGTACTCCTTGGGCGCAGCTTTGTCGCCGTTCTTGAAGAACTTGATGGTGGGATACCCGCGTACGCCGAACTGCTGCGCCAGCTCCGACTCCTCCGTGGCGTCCACCTTCGCCAGCCGGATTTCCGAACCCTCCGCCTTCAGCTTCGCCGCTGCCTTCGCATACTCGGGCGCCAGCGCTTTGCAGTGCCCGCACCACGGGGCGTCTGCGGGATGGGGCGTCAGCGCCGGCCGGGCCCCCCCCCAACTTCAGTCCCGGGCAGACCGAGGCCCGCTTGGACTCACGGAGCCCCGGGGCAGGGGGGGGTAGGGGGCCGCGCACGCACGCAGGCCCCGCGCCCCAGCCCAGCCCCACACCCGCCCGGGGAGCCCGTCCCTCAGCGCCTCTCCCCGCCCTGACCCTTCCGTCCCCTAGCCGCGCCCTCAGTCGCCGCCCGCCCGTTTCCCCCGGCTCGGCCCCGCCGCGCTCACAGAACTCGACGAGCAGGTATCGGTGCTCGGCCAGCGCCTGCTCGAAGGAGTTGGCACGAAGCACCAGGACGCCATCCTCTTCCTCCACCGAGGCGGCGCGGGCAGGCAGCAGCAGGGCCAAGCAGAGCAGCGGGAACAGAGAGCGCAATGCCGCCATGGCGGACGGCGGCCTTCAGGATGAGCTAGGACGAGCGCGCGACCGCGGCGCCGCCTCCCCTTTATAAACCCGCCCCGCCGGCCGCTGCCGCGCGCTATTGGTCGCGCCGCCCGCCTGCCATTGGCCGGTGCCGTTGCCCCGGCCACTGCGCGCCTTCCATTGGCTGGCGGTCCGGGCACGCCCCTCGCCCGCCGCCTCGGGTTGGCCGTCGGCCCCGCTCCCCGCCCGCAGGCCACCATTGGCCCCTTTCCCCGCGATGCCGCTCGCGATTGGTCGGCGCCGCAGCCTCGCGTGGCCCCTGCCCGCGAACGTGGCAGTCGGGAAGCACCGCCGGGCGGCACTGCGCGTGCGCACAGCCACGAGCGCGTGGTGGAATCTGACTGGGCCGCGCGTCCCGCGTGACCAGCCTGGCGCGCGAGGCCCGCCCCGCCCGCGGTTTGGTCCCGGCCGGCCGCGGCCGTGCCCCCTCCCCTTGTACCTCCCCCTCACGCACCACCCGGCGCTCGGGCCGGCTCCGGCAGCTACTGGGGGGCACGGCGGCAGCGCTGTCCCCCCGACCCTGTCTGTCTCTCCCCTGGCGCTGGGCTCCGACCGGGCCGGGCCCCGTTTCGCTTTGCTGCAAGCTCGCCAGTCAGGAGATGGGCCGGCGGAGCTCAGGCGTCGCTGGCGTCCCCGCGGGGGTCGCGGGGCCTCTCGGCACACGCGCCCTCACGGAGAAGGCAGCAGCGCGGGGGCTCCTGGTGCCCCCCAGGCGAAGCAGGGCCCGTTGAGGTTCTAGATCAGAGCACGCGGTTCTGTGCGGAGCCTGTGGAGACCCGGCAGAGAGGAAGGAGTCCGGTGACCGTGGCAGGGGCAAATCCCGTCGTTCAGGTCTGCCCGCGCTGTCCCGGTACTACCGAGGGTCCCGACTGCTGCTGGTGTGCGCTGGGCGGGGCAGACCCCCCGGGCGCTGGTCGTGCCAAGGTACCGGCGCCTCTGCTCCAGGCAGCTCCTGCACACGCAGGTGACGAGCTGGAGCGGCGGCAGACTCTGGGCTCCCGGCCGCGCCCTGGGGATCGCCAGCCTGGGGCCACTTGCAAAGCCGCTGCTCTTTGCTTTGGGCAAGGGGCCACGCCCGGCCCCCTGGGCCAAGAGCGTGAGAAGCAAGGAGCTCACTAGTTCCCGTAGAGAATCCAACTGCCCCGAACTGCTGCCAGGAGCTGTTGCCCGTTCAGGAGCTGCGGCCGATGCTGAACCAGGTGCTTTTGTCAGGCCTGGGGAGAGTCGAGCAAGGTTTTGGAAGGCCAAGCTGAGCACACGGTGAGGGCATAGCGGCCACCCAGGGCCGGGCAGGCACGGGCACGTTGGTGTGGTCGGGAGGGAATCAGGGCTGCATTAGTCCCGGCCACCTCGAAGCCTGTCTGGTTCCACGGCTGGAAGCCATTGCCTGGAGAGCCTCTTCTCCTTGCTCTGCCACAGGGCCCTGCAGCAATGTCTCTGCTAAACGGGCCGACCTTGCCCCGGGATAGTTCTGCATGAGCACTCTTGCTTCAACTCTGGCTGCTGCATTCCCAGAGCTGTGGTGTCAGAGGGAGCTGCTGCAGCAGTGGAAAAGGGGAATGGCCTGGGCTGCTGCACAACTTCTGGCCAAGGTTCTTAAGGTGCATCACCTGGAAGGGGCTGAGGCTTTACTTTGGGAACCATAATTCATGCAAATAATCTGTCCCACCCAGCTCTGACTGGAGCCACCCATACCCAAGTGCACTCATGGCAGGCACCAGGCAGAAGAGCCCAGCTGTCACCCCACAGGAGGAACACGTGCCAGAGAACAGAGGCAGAGAATCCCCAGAGCTGAAGCATAGCACAGCTGTCCTGCCCCTCCAGGCCTCTTGCCATGGTAAAACGATCTAACAGAAGCCTCCACACCCTGGGTGTGGAAACTCTTGCCAAAGCACTGGGGTTGCATCAGCTGGGTGCTCATCTGACCCTGCCCGCAGAGTGTCTGTTGGGGGCCAGCACAGGGGGTCCTTTGTTCATGCTATCAGGCATATCTGGGCTCTAACTGACACACTGAGTGCTCCAGTCCCCACACTGCGCCTAGGCCTGGGGGGTCATAGCTGGGTACTGCTCTCCATAGCAAGCAGCACCACTGACATGTGCCAGCTGGAATGGGCACTGTCCACGTGCTAGCTCCTGCCTGGCCCACACTGTTGCCTTCAGCCCTTGTCCTTTTCAAGTCCCATCACCTCCTTTAGCAGTTTTCCAAGGCCCAAGGAAGGGGCCTGTGCTTGTGAGCTTCAAATACAAGGGAGAGCCTATGGAGTTCTCAGTTGCCTTCATTAGTCTTTGACCAGGAATAGAGCTGAGCCCGCTCCTCCTGGTTCTCTCACACTATGGATTTTGTAAAGACCTTTTCACGGCCACATTTTCCTTATCCTTAACGCAAACATGCCACATGCTCTGTAAACATCCGCAGGCTCTTATCATGCTGCCTCTCCTGGATTGTGTTCTCTGATTGCCTCCCTCATTCCTGTGACTGCACAGGAATTTCCCTTTGTATGTGCAGCTGGAGCAGTTGTGCTGTGGGGTCAGAGCTTGCCTGCTCCTCTGCGGGCAGGATACCCCCCCTTGGAAATCCCTGTTTTCACTGCCCCACACCATGGGCAGTGCAGAACAGGGCAAACAGCAAGGGACAGATCCTGCACACATATTGCCATGGGGCCTCTCCTCTGGCAAGGGCTGTCCCAGATCCCATTTCGCATTCTAGCAAGCCCAGAGATCCTGGTCTTCTCCCACCCTAGGTGTTTGCAGAAATCCTGTTCAGCCACTTCATGCTGAAGATCCAGCACGGATACTAAACGGTCAGTTCAAAGATTTTATTTAACTGTCATAAAAGGAGAAGCAGACGATGATTCCAAACCTGTTAACCTGGGTCTAGGACTTACAGACGATACGCACCAAATCAACAAAAAACTCTCTAGGGGCAGGGCAAGGGGAGTTAGAGGCAAAGACGTAGCTACGAGAAAGCCACATGTACTTGGTCCCACTTCTAACCTCAATGTGGTAGATCCAAATTGGAGGGCTGCAGAGGTGGCACATGCCTGCCCAGCCCCCTGGGTCTTGCAGGGGGCCCCTGGGGCTCCTTTGCCCCAAGAGCTGCAGCTGTGCAGCCAAGGGTGGAGGCCAGCACGCTGCGGGTCTGCGGCAGGCACGGGGGGGCCGAGTGTCAAGGCAATAACTACTGACAGGCCAGGCACAGATTTTAAAGGCAGAACAGATACATAAGGCATTAACCGCTTCAGAACACTTGTCCATCACAAGGTCTTTGTTAATCACATCAGGAGCAGCTGCAGAGACAGACTCGTCCATCCTCAGCCCAAAACAGCCAGGAGGGCAGATGCTGTCCTGGAATTTCAGTGCTTTGCAGCTACCTGGGCTGCAATGAGAAGTGCGAGGTGATGGCAACATTGGTGACCCCTGCACTGCCCTGCCCTTCAGCCCCCTCTGTGCCGCAGGGGCACCCTGAGAGCTCAGGGCTCTGTGCAGGAAAGGCTGGGGGCCAGCCAGGCCAGTGCTCAGGGTGCCAGGAAGGGCGGCCAGGCGTCACCCAGGATGTCACACCCTCTCCCCTCTGGAGATGTCCTGTCTCAGGCGAGGAATGGACCAGCAGTGAAGTGGGAAGTTGTGAATTTTTCCTAATAACACATGAGGGGCATGACCAAGCTGAGCCCATGTCAACAGAAGGGGAGGGCAGGTGGTGTTTAAAAAGTGTAACAGGGGCAGCACCCCCTCCCTAGAGGATACATGTTACACATTTAAGGCATCATGGTTACAGGGAACATCCACAAATGAAACTGCCCAGGACACTGATGGGGCGGAATGGGCAGGCAGACAACACTTGAGCCAATAAACTGATTTGACAGCTGCCTGGCACCAAAATTCTTCAGCTACTTGGAGGCAGTAGCTACCCTGAGCTGTGCGCAGGAAAGCCAAGCACAGGATCCTAACAGGGGTTCCTCCCCTTTGGCACCTCCTGGATAAAGGAAGGTGGGAAGCAAGAAAGGGCCTGGCAAGGGAGTGGGCACTCCCCTCAGTGCTGGGGCAGCACAGCCCCAGGACTGGCAGCTGGAGACCAGATGCAGACAGCATGGTTTGGTCAATGCACTCAGCAATTCTCTGGGGAGGGGGCACATAAAAAACTGAGCTCTCTGGTCAAATGATGATGGGGGTGACAGGTAAGAAGGTTCCAATGTCAGCACTTTGGTACGGGGGGGAATTCTACGGTAGCCACTGTCTGATTCACGCTCTCTGGAGTTTGGCCTCAGGAAGGGCTAGTCCTTCCAATCCTTCTTGATGGTCAGGTTCCACTCCCAGGACAGATGGTCAGTCTTATCATCATCTGTGAACTTGGATTTGATGTTGTAGCTGCCCCGGGCCAGCATGCCCTTTGGGGCCTCTTCCATGGGTGTCAGAAACTCGTACTCCTCTGCTCGGGGGCCATAGCTCCCAACCATGTATTCAGTCTTGTCAACTAAAAGGACAGAAAGAGGTGTATGGAGGCTGTTCAGGAGCCTCCCCTGCATCTGGGGCAAGGCTGAAGCAAACAAAAGGTCTGTTACTGTTAAAACAGTCCACAGAGCAGCTCTAATAATAGGAATCTCATCCAGTTCAGAGCTCCCTTCCCCCCAGGAATGGGCCCCTCCTGTGGGGAGTGACCTGGAAGCACTGGCAATGCTCTCAGCTGTGGTGCGCTTCCTGCCAAGCTCAGAGGGGAAATGTGCCCGGAGGCGATCGGGATCACTGTGCAGCCAGGACCATGGGCTGCCCCATCACCACAGGCCAAGGAGCCTCCGCAGAGCTCCACGGGCCCAGTGGCACTGAGGACTCCTCCCTTGAGGAGCTGCTGGGCAGCCCCTGTCACAGCAGCAAGATGAGCAGGAAGTACTCACACAGAGCAGCACCAAGTAAGAGAAGCACTTACTTTTCACGCCTTTCCGGAACGTGTGCTGAATGTACTTCAATCCGGATACAATCTCCCTGTTTACCTGCAGAGGAGCAGGAACTGAGCAGGTTGTCTCCATTCATGCTGCCCACCCCATCTGCAGGAAGAGCCCATTCCTTCAGCACAACCTTACTTCCAGAGCACAGTCACCCCCAAGCCAGGACCGCAGCCAGTCTGCTGTTTCATTCATTCCATTTCCAGATCAGAATCCTTACCCTGAAGGAGATTTTTATCCGGTATTCCACGCCCTCCTTCAGCACAAATGCTTGCTTCTTGTAGCTGTCCAGATCACCTACAGAGACAGGAGAGGGTTGCTCAGAGCTCCTTTGTGCTGTGGTCTGGGGTGAATTTCTGTGGCATGAGGCAAAGGGGGCAGGAGCTGCAGGAGCACGGAACAGCTCTAGCTACAGGGCCCTCTATGCTGTCAGAGCCAGGCAAGCAATGCCCTGCAACAGGACACTGCAGCACAACCATGCAATTAATTCCAAACTGTTTCTTTGTAGATGTTTGCCCCAAGGCTGTCACCATATCAAAGCTGCCATGAATGTCACCTTACAGGCTGGAACAATCTGCCTGCCCCATCTGGCCGCTCACACCTCTACAAAACACCCAGGGGTCACGGAACTGCTGCTGGGCTCTGGGTACAGAATCTGCTGGAGCCCAAGCACTATGCTCTGCCTCCAGCACTTCTAACACAGGAAGGCTCACCCACTTTGCCAGCAGTGCTCCTGCCAGCTCTGCCCAGGAGCAGGTCTGGAATTCCCTCCCAGCTCACCTGTCAGGTCCAGCTCCAGGGGGCCTGGAGCAGTAGCGCAGACCAAGGTCAGTTTGGTCACCACCACATTTGGAGCGTTGGGATCTAGAGACAAGAGAAAAAGCTGTTAAACACTCATCGTCGACACTAGCCACCACAGCTCCTTTACCTTCTAGTGAACTTCTTGAAAGAGCATGAAAACCAGCAAAACCAGCCTCCGATTCTGTAAGGGTCAGGGCTTCCATTGCCCTGGGCCCAGCCCACAGTCCTCCACAAAGGCAGAGTGCCACCCCCACCCTTCAGTCCATGAACCCTACGCTGCAGGCCAGCGATGGGCATGGGGGAGCACAGACACAGCTTTGTGCTCTGGGCTGTGTTCCTGCCCAAACACAGAGCTGGGAGAACAGCTCCCAGGTGGGAGGAGAGGCAAGGCCAGAAGGAACCAGCACATCCCAGGGCTCACCTGCACTCACAGTGACGGCGCCCAGCAGTGCCTCCTTGTACTTGCGCAGGCTCTCATCATCCTTGTCCAGCTCCTGGATCTCCTGGATGGTCTTCTGGGCAGGTGGCTTATAGTTGACAGAATGTTCATCCTCCTCGTTCTCAGCTGCGATCTGGGCCAGCTGCTCTGCCGTTGGCTCCTGCTCCGCCATCCTCGCACACGTGACCCACACTGAAGTAGAGATGAGAGGTGTGACTGCCCCAACCAACCACGCTAGCAGCAGGGTTCTCCAGAACTGCTCTGCTGTGACTCTGCAGGTTCCCACTATCACTGGGGCCCTTCACACTGCTCCCTGGGAGACACAACCCTGCCAAGGGTCCCCAGCCCCTGCAGAACCCTCCAGAAGCCAGGTCTCATCTTCAGCCTGCAGAGGCCCAGGCAAGAGTGAGAAAAAAATTCAACTTTAGTGCTTTGCTTGTAATATAAATACCCCAAAACCATAGGGAAGACATTCTCCTCCACAAGATTCACCAGGTGAGGCTTTTAATTGGAATAAACCAGAGCCCAGAATAAACCCAGTTCTGCTCTCCACAACAGGATTCCAGCTAAGAATAGTCCTCTGTCTCACCACTGGCATGAATGCCGGAAGCCTCTGCTGGGATCCGGTGCTCATGTTTTGTAACTCAGGTCAGTGCTCTGTGCCAGGAGCCTTGGCAGAGTGGCATGAGACACCTGGCTCAGCCCTTTGCAAAGACCTGTGGCACACACAACCAGGGGAACAGGCAATGAAGTAAACAAGATGTGGAGCCTGGCTCAGCTGCCCAGGACTCTGCCCAGGAAATGCCCAGCTGCACCAAGGGCTGGGCAAAGGTGATGCCAACATCCCATTAAAATCTTCAGTAAAAGCCAATTACACATTTAGAAGTTCTTGGTGTTCCAAAGGGCACATTGTCTGAAGGGATATCCTATGGAAAATATCAACTTGGACTCTCTAATGACTCAGAACACTCTGGCACAGCCTAAGAAAGGCACTGGGGGACGGTGTTACACCACAGAGCTATACCAGGGCTCTGACCTTGCATGGCACAAGCATCTGTGCCAGGAGCTTTTCCTGCTGTATCCGCACAGCACGGCAAACAGCTGGCCCTTCCACATGGCATCCTCCAACATCCTGGCACTGAGCGATATGGAAATCTGTCTTCAAAAGCATGTTTAGTCTCATGTTACAGATGAGCAACTGATGAGCTTTCCTGTCAGTATCTCCATATCAAACTCAATCTCTTGCTTCTCCCAAACAGCTGCCAGGCTTGAAGACTCCCACAAGCGCTGAGCAAACGCTCACTCACACACCCTGCACTGCTCCATCTCCTCCCTGATCCTGCCCGATCCCCTCCTCACATCCTTTGGCTCGCCTCTGGGCTAGATTATACCTCCCATGCTCTGCAGTACTTTCTAACTCTCACACCTTACTCTGAGGATATCTGCAGCTTCCAGGAGTGGAAGCAACAGAATTTCAGCTTTACAGAACGAAGGTCCCAGACTTATGGTGACTCCCAAATTCTGTGACTGAGCTTTCTGTGAGAGCACACTGATTACACCTGCCAGAGGATTCACTAGCATCCACACACCTATCTCCAACAGTGGTGGGTACACTTCTGTGCATGAGCATCCACGGGCACCCTCCACCTTCCCATTTTCAGACCAAGCAGAGACAAAATCTCTCACAGACAGCCAGATCAGTGACAGCAGGAGCCATGAAGCAGCCTCTGCTCCAGCACCTGAAGCTCTTGGAGCCGGTGCTCTGTGAACAACAGTACCAGTCCCAGCACAGCTCCCATGGCTGGGAGACAGCTGCACTGACTGGGAACAGCCTTGGCGTTCATAGCCCTGACTGCCAGCAGCTGCTCACCTCCAAGATCCAGAATCCTCTCCTGGGCAGTTTGGAAATGCACTGGTTTGGTGTCATAGAGCTGCCTCTCCACAGCTGATCCCCCTGGTTTAACACACGTGGTGACAGTTCTCTCCCACGCATCACTAGCCCCATCTCCACCAGATCCGTGAGGAACCCCTCCCACAAACTGGTATTTAGCAACAACCACAACACACAGGGCACAGAAGAAAGCCCAAACCAACCAAAAACCCAAATCCCCAGCTCTTTTGTCACGTTCCTTTGTTCCAGCCTGACTTCTGTGATCCAGAGCTAAAGAATCATGCATACCACCACAGAGATTAATCATGACACCCGCCCCCCGCCAAAACCTTTCGATTTCTAAGGTGACAGGAGCCTGCCAGGACTGAAAACACCCCTGGGGACCAGAACAAGCATGATTCCAGTCAGCACTGCAGGCCAGGCTGGGCTTGGCTCTGGGGAAACAGCCCTCACCTTTCCTATCAGCTCACCCACAGATCCTCGGCATCCCACTTCTCTGTGGAACAGCGCAGCCCCCCGGGAACTGCCATGGCCACAGGAAGAGACCCCAGCCTGTGCTAGAAGCAGAGTACGGGAGGACTCCTGAATCTTCAGAAAGAGACCCTGGCTCCCTGCAGATCCTCAGGATCACAGCAGCCTGTAGAAGGCAGCAGGACATTGAATCCCCACCTGGAATTTTGCCTTCACTGCTCCCTCAAACCAACAGTTTCTTCCAGATTCTCAGCATGTTTTGCGCAGGACAGAGCAGCCGCAGCAGCTAACATGAGAGCCCCGCTTCCTGCCAGGCAGAAACACTGTGGGAATGTCCCTGCTCGTGTCCAAGCGGATAGTGGGAACCACTGACTCCATACTCTGGAATCCCGATCCCATGCCACCAGCGAGCCCAGCATTAGTCAGACTATCTCCAGATGAGCTAATCAGCTTCCGACATCCATCAGCGCAGCCGTGGACGCAGCAGTGCCAGTTCCAGCAGTCCCCACCCTTCCTTCTTCCCGCGCGGGGAACGCCTGCACAGCCACCCAGAGAACTTGGCTGGAACGTGACCCTGCAGTAAGTGTTTCTACAGGGCCCTGTCCCTGTCTGCTCTGCCAGGATAGGGAGCCAGAACAGCCCCACCTGGCCTGGCTGCTCCACACGGACAGCTCAGATGGTTCCCAGGGCAGCACAGGGGAGTGGGGGGACACCAGCAGCACAGAAGGGACAGAAGCCTAGCTGACACTTCCTGAGGCTGGGGGCTGCCAGGGCATATCCAGGTACCATTGCTGCACCAGTCGCTTTGTAAGAGCTTCCCAGGGAATTCTCATCCCACCTGATCCCCTCAGCTGTCTCACAGCCCTAGGCAGGAAGGACTAGGGGAACAGGAGGACACACTGCTGCCCAATGGGGACTCAGCAGTCTGAGGATGGAGGATTTCTTTTCTTTTTGCTCTGACATATCCCTGACCTGTCGTTCACCTACATGGGCAAACTGAGCAGAGCCAGACTGAGGGCTCACAAATGACTCTAGAAACAAAAAGGCCACTGGCAGTGCTACACCAGGGATGCAAACCAGCACCATGGGTACCTGGAGCTGGGACTGTGACCCATCCGTGTGTGTCAGCAGCCGAACACACAGCAGTGAAACTGTCCCCACTCCATAATCATGGCGTAAGATCCTCCACACTGGAAAACTGCTCAGACAACCGGAGCAACAGAGCGGACCCAAAACCCTCAAGGGAACAAGTGCGGCTGGGGGCTTTTCTCACCACAAACAAACAACGGTCACGGCTCTCAGATCGACTCTCGGGAAAACGCCGCTGCTCCCGGCGGTCATGGTAGCGGGGAAGCGCAGGAATCGCGGTTCCTGTACAAACGCCCCGCCGGGGCTCGAAGCACACCCGGCCCGCGGCGCTCGGGATGGAAGGGCCCTGCCTTGACACGAAGCTGCCCGACTCTGGTACAGCGTCTCCCAGTTCCTCATTCCGTACCGAGCGGCCATTATGGCCAACCCGTATGCGCCAGAGGCACCGCCGACCCCGGGACGTGTCGGGCCCAGCGATCCCCCCCCAACCGCCCCTCAGACCGAGCACCGGGCAAAGCCCGCCGGGAACTGCCCTAGCCCCTCAGGGGAACACGGGCCGCCCGCGCTCCGCGCTCCGCCCTCGCCCCACGCGCTCCGCTCCGGGACGGCCCCACCGGGGGCGNCCGGTCTCGCTAGCTCCGCGCTGCGCTGCCAACGCCGCGGATCCGCCCAGGCCCCGCGCGCCCCCGCACTTCCGGGACACGCCCGGCACTTCCCGTTACTCGCCGCCGCGCCGCCGCCGCTCTTCCGGCCGCGCACCGCGCGCTGCTTGGCCCGGGGGGCGCGGGCGCG
>VYXD01010241.1:0-10978 GCA_013397195.1 Hylia prasina
CCCCAATAGGGACAGTAGTATTCAACAGGAGAACTACAATGTGTATGTTTAGGATGTGACTTAGGGCACCAATAGGTTGCCCAACAAAAATTTTCCATTGGGGCGCCATGTCGATCTAGTCTACATTTCAAACCAAGTAACTCACAAGTAACAACAGAAAACACGGGGGCTCCTACAGTGACATTAAACTTAAAAATTTTGACAGTGGCACCTTCCTGTCTGGACAATGTCCAGTTGAACGGTTGGTGGGGGTGGTACTCAGCTCTTACCTGTCCCACAACAACAAACTTTAAAACCAAAATCACACAAACAAACCGTCGTTGTCCAAATGTCACTGGTGTCAGATTTTTAGGTTTAGGATCTCTGGGCTCAAGTGAAACGTCTTTTGGCTCGCCATCGTTTTCTGGCACTTGAGCGTACAGATTACGGGGACGTCCAAATATCCAGTCCTGCAAATAAAACCTCACAGTTTTCATTAGTTTTATTCTGAGAATTTGAAATCTGAAGATCTGGTTTGATAGACTTAAGTGGACACCACTTAACTTTGCCATCTTTTTTAACTGCGGCATATCCTCACCCAGATAAAACCAGCTTCCACCCCTGTTCCCAATTTCCCAGTTCATTCTTAATTGCAACCAGCAGGCCTTCTTCCATTGCTCGAGCGGCCCAATGTTTTTGAGTGGGGCTATTCACTTCTTCCCCTCTTGGGAACTGATTCAATGCTAACAAAGCGGTTGCCAGCAAACGTGGTTGGTCTCCCAGGGGAATGGCATTGTTAAAGCCCTCTGTTTTTGCCAACACTACTAACTTTGATTTCAAAGTTCTGTTTGCTCATTCGACTATGGACTGTCCTGTACTATTATATGGAATGCCTTGCACTAGAGTAATATTCCATTTTTCTGCAAATGCCTGGGCTGATTTAGAAACAAAGTTTGGGCCATTGTCTGTTTTGATTTGATTTGGGATGCCAAGCCATGCCATGGATGTTGTCCAGTGCTGGATGGTTGCTTTAGAGTTGGTCTTGAGGTGCTGCGTGGCTACAATCATTCCGCTAAAGGTGTCTACAGTCACTGCTAGCCATGCCCGAGGTTTCAGCAACTGGCAGAGCGTGAAGTCTGTTTGCCACACTTCAGAAGCTTTGGGACCTCTGGGGTTAACTCCACTGGACCACAGAGGTGCTTTTTGACAATGGGGGCACGTGGCCACGATGTGTTTCGCATCGGTGGTTGAAATTCCGCACTTCTTTGCCAGCGCTTTGGCCCCAATGTGGAGTGACTCATGTAGTTGATGGGCATCTCTGAGCGTCCACAGTCTTTTGGCGGCGGCATCTGCTTTGTCGTTTCCAATTTGAAAATATCCTTTGATTGAATCATGGCTGTTAATGTAGATAACTGATATGGTACCTTTTCTGGAACACAACGCCTCTTCCAGCATCAAAGCTATCGGAGATGTTGAAATGCCGGGGCCTGACATGGCTAAACAAAGCTTGGTGACGAACATTGAATCAGTAACAATGTTAAGGTGCTCCACTGGAAACAATCCACATGCTAGCACTACAGCCATTGCTTCCAGCTGTTGAACTGAAAGTGTACAATCGGTTGCCTTGACGCTGTGCCACTTCTCTCCTGATTGCCATACTGCTGCTGCGGTTGAGGTCACTGAGGATGCATCTGTGAAAGCTGTTGGCCCTGGTTGGGGACGATCCATGACCTTTTGTGGAAGGTCAATGTCGACAATTGCCAACATCTGAGTCCAGGAAGGCTTTGCAGCATACCGGATTTGCCCGCTAGAACCCAAAAAGGGCTGTGGCTATGTGTTCTGACATTGCCACTGATTGTGTGGGGAGCTGTTTGCAAAAAGGCAGGTATACTGTGGTGGGTTCAATGCCCAAGTGTCTCAGGGCGAGCTTTCTGCCTTTCATGATGAGATTACAAAGGCACTCAACTGCTGGAGAAAATGCACGCAATGGCTTTCCCAAAACTACCCATTGAATTGGCCAGGCTTTCTAGGGGGGTCCTTGAGCTAGAGCTCCTACTCCTCCTCCTTCTGTAAAGTGTACATACAGTTCAAGTGGCTTTTCTGGGTTCCATCTGGCAAGTGTGCTTGACGATACCTGTTGTTCAATGAAATCAAGTGAGCTTGCTGCTTCTGCAGTCAGAGATTTTTGCTCCCAAGCATTCTTTCCTTTCAAAAGATCATACAGGGGGGTCATGATTACTGGAGGGGTTAAAACAATGTTGCGAAGCCATTGCAAAGACCCCACAAGTCGTTGCATGTCATGAAGTGTCTTAATGTCCCGGCGAATCTTTATTTGAGGAGGAGTTATGTAAGAACTGGTGATTCTTACTCCTAAAAAGGTTACACATGGTCCCTTTTTGATTTTTGTGGTGGCAATTTCAAACCCATTAATTTTCAGGGCTTCTGATACTGTTAACACAAGCTGGTCTACTTGACCAGTAGATGGCGCTGAAATTAAAATGTCATCCATATACTGTATGATGGTTGCAGTTGGATCGCTGTGTCGAATGGGTGCCAGTGCTCGGTACACCGTGATCTGACAGATGGTGGACGAGTCGACCAATCCTTGAGGTAGGACTTTCCATTGGAAGCGTAGACTGGGACGTTGGCTGTTTGGAAACACAACAGAAAAGGCAAGGCGCTCCCTGTCTTCAACGTGGAGAGGTATAGAAAAGAAACAGTCTTTAATATCAAGCACAGTGCAAGGTTGCCCTTCTGGTATCACAGAGTTCATGGGCAGCAGCGTTTGAACAGGACCCATTGGTTGGATCATTTTGTTTACTTCACGCAGGTCGTGGAGTAAACGAAAACCTTCACCAGATCGCTTGCGTATTACAAAAACCAGGGTGTTCCATGAGCTGGTAGAGGGCTCAATGTGACCTTGTTGCAATTCCCGGTTGATTAATTCAAGAAGAACATCCATTCGAGGCTGTGAGAGGGGCCACTGCTCAACCCACACTGGGTTAGATGACTTCCATTTCAGTTTGATAGGTAAAGGTGGGTACGCAGCAGTGGCCCTCATGGTAAATTTGTCACTCTGGCTTTCAAAAGAGATAGGGCATCTCTCCCTAATAAAGGTGGAACTCCCACCATAACATATGGAAAGAGGGCAATGGTGTTTTCTGGTCCCCTTTCAGTGTGAAGCGTTATTGCTACTTTTTTAACCCTTTTGTGAGCTCGGGTTAGCCCTCCAACTCCACCTACCATGGGGGCTTCTTCTAGCTTCGAATGTGGGGGCCAGTTTGTTTCAGGAATCACATGTGGTTACATTCGGCTGGGTTGTCTGTTGTGCCATGAAATTGGTTGCTTCTCGAGGAGGCAATGGATTTGGGAGTGCTCCCCATTTGGGGTTGGCATAGGTGGGCCGCCTGATGTCCCATGTGGGAGAGGGCTGCACATGGCCCACGCGCCCCTCTCCCGGAACCTTAATTTGGCAATCTTTGAGAATGTGTCCTTTTTTACCACAGCCCCAACATTGTCCTCTGTTTTGTTTCTGACATGGGGGAGGCGTTGTTGTTAAGTTCCCTGAATGACAGCAGTGCCCTGAGCAGTGGTTTTGGGGCTGGCTTTGGCACGTGGGGGGCGTTGTCGGGCCCCCTAAATGTGGACAACTTGCAGCAATGTGGCCTGCCTGGCCACATTTAAAACATGCCATTACATTGGTCATTGCAGTGCACAGCGCTGCCTGCATTGGGGCTATATGTTCCTCTTTTGCTACATGTTTAATCATGTCTGCAACACTTGCACCCACTGGCAATGAACGTAAGATTTCTTTGGTGGCTGAATTGCACTGTTGACGCAAACAGTCTGCTATGACAGGCTCTTTGGCTTCTGAGGGCAGAGCTGAGGAATCTATCGCTGTTTGTAAACGATCTACAAACCGTGTAAAACTTTCACTTTCTTTTTGTTTTTCTGTGGCCCACGGTGACGGTGTGGCAATAACCCTAGAAGCTGTACGAATTGCTTCTCTAGCAGCTCGGGTGGTTGTCATTACTTCATGAGCTCGCAGGTTTGCGGCTTGCATTTGGGGAGTGGGCATTGTTGGATCATTGCCCATCGAGCAAGGCAGGCTAGAGCCAAACAGTGGGTGGCCTGCCCCGGTTATCTGAGCTAATTGCCTTTCCACAATTATTGTGCCATTCTTGGTTAAAAACAATCAGGCCGGCTCCATCAAAAATCAGCTTACAGGTTTGTTTAATATCAAAGGGGAGCAAATCATCTCCTCCAAAAACATTGTCTATTAGGGTAGAAACCATGGTAGAGTTAAGTCCTTTTTCAATGATAGCTTTTACAATTGTTTTAATTTCTTTGGGATTTATAGGGTTAAAAATTCTCTGCCCTCTCTGGGCTACCCGGACTGGGAACGTCAAAGCAGCTGAGGGAGCCCAGTCAGCGCATGCCGAGCTTATTTCTTTCCAATTTGTAAAAGGGGTTTGTTTTTCTTGCAGCTCTTCTCTAATTTGGGTATAAATGGTGTGGCTTTTAGTTTTATTTATTTTTCTTTCCTCCCCCTCTGAATCGGAGTCCGTTGTGAATTGCTCCTCAGAGGTGGTGTTGGAGCCGCTGCCGGAAGTTAACTGATCAGATGCTTCCGGATACTGACAAGTTTTTGTCAGGCTCCAGCTCTGCCTGCCTCTCTTGTGGGCGCGGCGGGTCCGGCGCTTGGATCTGCTCCGCCTCTGGCTCAGTGACGAAGCCTGGCACCGCCCTGGTCGATTCCTCCTCCCATGTTCTGCCTGCCCGCTCGGCGGTGAAACCCCCGCTTCCCCCCCTCTTTTTCACTTTTTTTTTTCTAACACACTCTTCCTCGCTCTGTTTATACTTGCTGGTTTCTTCTAACAATACATCAAGCAAAATCTCTTTCATTTTGCTGACCTCCTTTGCGGTCAGCCTTTCTGTTTGGCGCATAGCACCACTTTCTGCTTTTCTATCAACAGCGTCCACGCCCTGCCTTCGTTCTTGTTGCCACCCGGCACTATTTTCTTTCCCAATTCCGCTGACACCATCTGCGCTCCGCCCTTTTTCTGGCTCTTCGCCAGCAGTATTTGCAGCCCGCCCCTCTGGACGGCGGTCAGCACCATTTTGGGGCATTGTTTCACTGACCAAATTTGCGGTTTGCCCCCCCCCGCTCGGCAGTATTTTGAGGCGCATAAGGCGGTGGCACGCCCCATTTTTATTCAGATTCTGAATTCCCTGCGGCGTTTCTAGCTTCCTCAGTGAGTCCTTCCCAAAAGGTTCTTGCTTTGTTTACTTTTTCAGCGGGTGGATCGAGCTCGGGGACCCGCGGAGGGGCGGCCCGCAGATCTTCCGACGCGGCAGAGCTGCCGCTGTCGGGGGGGTGCGGAGTTTCTGCGGCTGCACTAACTTCTGAATGCGGGGGTGCCAGCAGACAGTTTTTCACAGCTCTCCAGGTCTCCTGTTCTTGCCTGGCTTTTTTCAAAGCTCGTAAAACTTTCCCCCAGGCTTTGGCATATTTCCAACTACCTACAGATGTTGCATAATCATTTAAAAAGATGGTACATTTATCCCATTTTTCTAGGCGGAAAATTTCCGTGGACTGAGTAATAACATCAGCTTCTAATAATTTTTGCACAGCAAGAGTAATATCAGTGGACTTAAAATCAACACCCCATACTTTTTTTAATTCACTCACGACCTTGATGAGAGAATCCATGGCTCCCGCCGGTCCTGGCGACTTTGTCGTTCCTCCTTTGGCGACACGGTCTGCCTTCCCCTGGGACTTCGTCTCTTCTGCCACGGTCCGCGCGAACTTTGCTCTCGTGAGCGTCCTCTCCCATTCCGCAGGACTGTGCAGGGACACAGTCTCCTCTGTTCNCCTTTAACGGGGACCTACTCTTGAATTTTAAATCAAAAGAATATTTTAAGCAATAGCATTTTCTTTTAATAAAATACTTTTCCCTAAATGCAGTACTTCAGGAAGAATTTTCTCAATTTTTGTGATTTCTTTAAGAATAACAATTCCAACTGCACCTTATATTTTTATTCTATTAATTTAAAAAACACTGGTATTAAATATATATGGTGTCTTGCACTTTGTCCTGGTTTAGGGCAAATTTGGGAGAAATTGTCCGAATAGGGTCCCTCTGGGAAGCAAACCCAAATGCCCCCCCCCCCAACCAGTCCAGGAAAGAACCTCCTTGGAGAAAAGCGGAAAAAACTATTTATTTAACAAAGTGCCCACAAGCATAAAGAATGAATATTATGAAACAATAAAACCTTTTGTTGTTCTGAAGTGAGATGGTAAATTCAGAAAGTCCTTGCTGTGGGTAGCTCAGCTCGCTCAGTCTCTTATCAGTCCCTCCGGAGGTCCAGGCCCCGGTGAGCCGCAGGTGCGAGCTCCCGGTGCTCCTCTGGGTTTTTCAGTCCAGAGCAGGTTTAAACAACCCCAAGAAAAAGAGGAAAAAAACAGTCCAGGGAACTTCTCTGCCCTAGCTAGCTAAAACTAACTAAAAGCACAGGAGATCGCTGTCCCACAGTCTGTCCGTGCTGCAGACAACACCATCCGGGAGAAAGAATGTGTAGGAGTCAGGCAGTATCTGAAACAAATTCCGTGCTGCTTCTTTCTCCCCCTTAGCTCTCAGAACTAATCTTAAAGGTACAGAACTTAACATACAACATAAACAGAGCAGACAACTGGGGATACAAGCATCAAAGAGTCACCACAGGACACACTTCAATATCAAAATCAAAGAAGTTAAAAGTATATTAAAGGGTCCATCTGATTCATGCATTGATACTTGAAAGTTTCCACCTTGAAACCAGCAATTTAAGACTTGTTTATAACCATTTTATACCACAACATGAAGTACTATATTGTACATATATTAAATATTACATATTTTAAGGGATAAGTTTCAAAATTATTCATTTTGGTGCTGTGAGGTTAAGCAGGTTCATTGTATTACCAAACAATGGCTCTTTTTTTTAATGCCATGAGGCCACACACAAAGAAATCCTAGTCTTCGGTTTCCTGCTGATCTCACTGAACATGAATTCAAGATTCTTGTGCGCCAAGTCAAAAAAATGCAGCAATTGGTGTGGAAATTCTTGTTCATATAGACACATGGAGTACTGGGAGAAAGGAGTAGGATTACCTCACAGTATTGAGGGAGCTGGCAGAAGAGCTCGCCAAACCGCTCTCCATCATTTACCATCAGTCCTGGCTAAGCGTGAATGTCCCAGATGACTGGAGGTTGGCCAATGTGATGCCCATCCACAAGAAGGTTTAGGAGGAGGATCCAGGGAACTACAGGTCTGTCAGCCTGACCTCGGTGCCTGGGAAGGTTATGGAAAAGATCATCGTAAGTGCAATCATATGGCACATACAGGACAACCAGGAAATCAGGCTCAAGCAGCATGGGTTTAGGAAAGGCAGGTCCTGCCTGACCAACCTGATCTCCTGTGACAAAGTGACCCACTTAGTGGATGAAGGAAAGGCTGTGGATGTTTTCTACCTGGACTTTAGCAAAGCCTTTGACGCTGTTTCCCACAGCATTTTCCTGGAGAAACTGGCTTCCCATGGTGTGAATAGGTATACTGTTTGCTGGGTAAAAAACTGGCTGGATGGCTGGGCCCAGACAGTGGTGGTGAATAGAGTTGAATCCAGTTGGTGGCCAGTCATTAGTGGTGTTCTCCAGGGCTCAGTATTGGGCCCAGTCCTGTTTGATATCTTTATTGATGATCTGGACGAGGGGATCAAGTATACCCTCAGTAAAATCACGGACGACAAGTTGGGCAGAGCGGTTGATCTGCTTGAGGGTAGGAAGGCTCTGCAGAGGGATCTGGACAGGCTGGATTGATGGGCCGAGGCCAACGGTAAGAGGTTCAACAAGGCGAAGTGCTGGGTCCTGCACTTGGGTCACAACAACTCCCTGCAGTGCTACAGGCTTGGGGAAGAGTGGCTGGAAAACTGCCCAGTGGAAAAGTCTCAGTAGAAATGTCCTGGGTCCCGACAGAAAAGGACCTGTGGGTGCTGGTTGACAGCCAGCTGAACGTGAGCCAGCAGTGTGCCCAAGTGGCCAAGAAGGCCAATGGCATCCGGGCTTGTATCACGAATAGCATGGCCAGCAAGGCTAGGGAAGTGATTGTCTCGCTGTGCTTGGCACTGGTGAGGCCGCACCTCAAGTACTGTGTCCAGTTCTGGGCCTCTCACTGCAAGAAAGACATTGAGATGCTGGAGCAAGTCCAGAGAAGGGCAACAAATCTGGTGAAGGGTCTAGAGGGTAAGTCCTATGAGGAGTGGCTGAGGGAGCTGGGGTTGTTTAGCCTGGAGAAAAGGAGGCTGAGGGGGCGTTGTAGCAAGGTGGGGTGTCACAACAGGACACGGAATGAAGGCACAGCACACAAAGTGAGCTCCAGAGGCAGGAAAGAGAAAGTTTATTTACAACTAGGGTTTTTATAGTTTTCCAGGGATTGCCTCTGGATTGGAGGGAGAAGTTGCCACCCCTCCATCCATACTGGCAGAGACAAAAGTCCATCAAAGGTCTCTCCTTGAGAGAGGAATGTAAACAAAGATTGTTTTTCCTACAAGTCCTTGAAAGACTCCACTTTCACATGTAAACATTCGAAAAGTTTTAGAAAAGTTAGAAAACTCCAGGCATTCTCAGAAGGCTTTAAAAATTCTCCGAAGGCTGTAGAAATTCAGGGTGACAGTGGGAGGGTCTGCCTCTCCTCCCAGGCAACCAGTGACAGGACAAGAGGACATAGCCCCAAGCTGCTCCAGGGGAGGTTCAGGTTGGACATCAGAAGGAATTTCTTCACAGAAAGGGTCTTTAAACATTGGAATGGGCTGTGCAGAGAGGTGGCGGTGTCACCATCCCTAGAGGTGTTAAAGAAACAACTGGACGTGGCACTTAGTGCCGTAGTCTATTTGACAAGGTGGTGATCAGTCAAAGGTTGGACGTAATGATTTCAGAGCTCTTTTCCAATCTAAATGATTTTGTGATTCTGAGATTTGTATTATATC
The DNA here is from genome assembly GCA_013397195.1 of Hylia prasina. Lineage (NCBI taxonomy): Eukaryota > Metazoa > Chordata > Aves > Passeriformes > Sylviidae > Hylia > Hylia prasina. The sequence continues at coordinate 9,005 of VYXD01010241.1, forward strand.
CTACTACTGTGACCCACTGCTTTTAAAAAGCAGTACTATAGCTCAAGCCTGGCAGAATTGTGAACATTCTTGAAGAGAAACAATAATTTTATTGGGGGAATCACCAGATTCTCCTATAAAGTGCAAGACAGTTTCACATTTTCTCATAGAAAAATCAAAGATAAAACTGACATCTGGGGACAAAAACATATATCTGTAATGCTTCCAAAATGCATTTTTCCTGTGTTTTGAACTTGTTTTACTTCAATCAGCTCTTACAACTTAGTGTTCTAATTTGATACAGAATCAGCGCCAATAAGATAGGTGGATTCCCTCCTCCTGTCTTCCAACCAACATGAAAACTAAAACATTCTAGTCCCTTTGTTCTATGAATATGGAAACCAATCACATTCCATGCAATTCAACAAAAGTTATGTAGTCTTCTGGAATTTAAACCTGCTGTGTTTCTTCTGGAATTTAAACCTACTGTGTTTTCAAAAATTTTTTTTCCCAAAATTTTGTGATATGGCAAAAATGGAATTCTCAACTGAAATAAAAAGTTTTTTAATTGAACATACGTTATTATCTTCCCTGAAATTTCTCTTAACTCAACTACTAATAAAAAGATGATCTTCATCATAATGGCAGAAAGGGAGGAGTGTTAAAGAGGAAGGAAGTTCCAATATGGGACTTTGCACATTAGTGTAGCTCTGAAAGGACTTTACCACTGCTTCCTCCTATCCCCCAAGAGTCCACTTGGAATATAACTCACAAGGAACAAAAGAAATTTATGAATATGCAACATGCAAAAGGATCTAAAAAAATCTTAATTTTGCTACTTTCTACAAATATTGCTGCTAACAGATGTATTGGCAATGTGTCAAAAACTGTGGAATTTGAACTCACACTACAGTTATAATTAATACAGCTGAGTATACAGCCTGGGACTATGTACATACCCAGCCCACTTTAGTCATCAATAGAACACCCCCAGACAGTTTCTGTCTTCATGAGGTAATTGACCAATTGGTAAAGGACCCCCCTTCCCAGCACTCAGTGATGGTGTGACTACATTCAGGCCATGATAGTCCACTGTCACTCTCCGTTCTCCATTAGATTTAAGCACAGGCCATATAGGGCTACTGAAGGGTGAGCGAGTCTTGCTGACCATCCCCTAGCTCTCCAGTTCATGGATCATCTTATGGATGGGAATCACGGAGTCTCAGTTCGTGCGGTATTGCCAACAATGCACTGTTGTAGTGGTGATCGCTACCTGCTGTTCTTCAACTCTCAGGAGTCCTACTGCAGAAGGGTCCTCTGAGAGATCAGGCAAGGTGCTCAACTGTCTAATGCCTTCTGTTTCCACAGCAGCTCTCCCAAAAGCCCACCTGAGTCCTTTAGGGCCTTTGAAATAACCACTCCTGAGGTAATCTATACCAAGAATACACGGGGCCTCTGGACAAGCCACAATACGTTTCTTGCACCCCTTCCCACTTAGGCTCACCTCAGCTTCCAACAAAGTCAACTGCTGAGACACCCCTGTCACCTCAGTAATGGAAACAGGTTCTGCCCTACATGTCCCGATGGTATTAGAGCACATTGTGAGCCAGTGTCAACCAAAGCCTTGTACTTTTCTGGTTCTGCTGTGTCAGGCCATCGGATCCACACAGTCCAATAGACTTGATTTTCCCTGGCCTCTACCTCGCTAGAGGCAGGGCCCCTCTAGTTCTGGCTATCGTTCCTTCCCTGGGCTTACAATCTGGAGGTCCCTTCAAGGGGATCAGACATGTCATTCTCCCTCCTGTTATGCCTAAGAGCTCAGTCACAGGAAACTGGAGCTACATTTGTTCTTGTAGAACTCCCTGTGTTAGTAGGTTCTTCCTTTAGCTTACACACTGTCTTGGGGATGGGGTTTTTTTAATCCCATATCTATTTTTGGTTTTGTTTCTGCTTTGTGTCCGAGGTGGTCACTCCTCCTCCCTCCTCCCTCCCCCT
>VYXD01010243.1:0-54193 GCA_013397195.1 Hylia prasina
CGGGCATTCCAGGCAACCCGGGCACGGCCTCCGCGGGAGCCAAGAGGAACGGGTAGGATTTTCCCTGCCTCGCTGTGTCTCCCAGCCGCCGCAAAGCCTGCACGGAGGGGTGCGTCCCCTGTCTCCTTGAGGAGCCCGCTCGGGGGCACTCAGCCCACAGCCCTCGGCATGGCTACGGGCCCTGCCGCAAGGCACTCCTCCCAGCAGAGTCGTGTGAGGAGGATTTACGGAAAGTATGACCCGTTCTGGTGTGTTTGGGGTATTATTTTGGAAAGGCCAAATGGGAATTCCTGTCTGCCTGAGCAGGGAACAGGAGTGATTTACACTGCTGCAGCCACAACACCTCTGTTTCCTGAAGCTGGACAGGCAGCAAGTGAGAAGCAATCCCAGATTTAAGGGACCTAAAGTCTGACTAGAAAAGCCTAATGAAAGCTCAGCTCTTCAAGCATATTTTAGTTCAGAGTTGTGTGATGATTTCACTAAAACATTTGTGTCTGTATGGCCCCAGAGCTCCCGTTGTTATTGTTATCAGGCAACTCAGGTCAGAGGTTGGCTTTTCTTGCTGGCCTGTGCTTAGCACAGTGGGTATGGATTAAAGCTGTTTCTCTATGATTGTGATCCCAGTTTATTAATAACAGCTTGGGAGATGTAAAGTGAGTTGCCAGAATGCTCACAGGAGATCAGTAGTAAAGCTGGAAAGGAGGAACAACCAGGGGAAGCTGATTCTATCACTGTAATTGCTGGGAAACAAAACAATTGTAAAACATCAATGAAGATTTAATTACATATTGATTGCTGCTAAAATGTTCCCTGGGTGAACAGGTGCTTTAATAAATCAGGATCAATTCCTAAGCTGTTCTAACCAGTCTTTTCTAAGTGCAAATATTGACTTAGGGCCTTTCTATTCATTCACAGTTTTATTAACATGATTTTATTGCACAAAAGTCAAGATAAAAGCTTGGCAAAAAAGAGGTAACAGGGGTAACATAAAAAATGCCCAGGACTGGTGTAGGCCTTCTGCTGCATATGTGCCAGCCTTTTTCTTCCTCCTGTGCTGCAGAAGGACCCGTGTGCAGGGAGTCTCCAGGGACAGCGCTAATGCCACCTTGCTGTCCTCCCCAGGTGGCTGCCCTGTGGCCCCAGATGCAGCTCACACAGCAGGAGCTGTGCTACCCCTCAGCCTCGTGGGGTTGGGTACCTCAGCTCTCTGCTCAGCTCACCCCCAGGAATGCAGGGGTGGCTGTCCCCAGCTGTTAGCTCTGTTCCTGACACCTGGAAAACTAACAGAAGTCTGCTCCAGATAGGATGTTAATGCACATACTTCATGTTTAACCCCTGAGACTTTCTGTTCCAGAGAAAGCTGACCTCATTTAGTCTTGCTTAATTCTCCCAGATATGCAAAGCAGATGTGACCTGAAACCCAGGAGGGCAGCCACAGGCAAGCAAAGACCCTGCTTCTTAAGAGGTGTGTCATCACTGTGACTTCTGGAGAGAAGAGGGAAAGATTGGTTTGGCTTCACTTGTATTTCTATTTTGCAACAGTTTGGAGTAATTTTTGGATAAAATATGTTTAAGTGTTCAAACTGAGGTTAAAAGAATATTGTTCCTGTCAGGTAATGGGAGAATAGCAGATATCTTAGTCAGGCAAAGTGAGGCATCTCTTTGCCATCTCCTCGTGTTAAGGAAAGTGCTTCAGGGCAAGAAATAATCCAAGAAAGATGTTCAGTCTTCCTTTTCCCCTGCGGTTTCCTCATCAGTGCACAGAGGCAACCCTGGCTGCTGCAGGCTGTTGATGTCCAGGGCTGGGGTGGGGCCAGGGCCAGAGCCTTGCCTTGGGCACCAGAGCTGACACTGGGGCATCTCTGAGGCTGCCCAGACAGCTCTTCTCTTCGGAGCTGAGCTGGGGTTGCCAAAACAGAACAGCACAGTGTGTGCCCCTGAAGGGAAGGTGGGCTGTGCTATCATGGATGGCTCCACTATTTGTTCTGGGGTGGGCTCAAGGGGGGCTCAAGGGCAGAGCACCCTCGTTGCTGGGCAGATGGGAACCTTCCTCAATGGAAACTGCTGATTATTTTTTATTCTTAAATTAATAAATTAATGGTAAATTAGTGTTGATGCTGCAATGTTTAAATACTGCCTGCCACAGACACCCAGATGGGATAATGGAGTCTCCCAGTGTTGTGGCTTATTGCCTGGCTATCTTGAAGCAGCCTGTTTTTATCTGATAATAAAACATAAACCTTCCTCAGGGATTATTGTGTGAAATCTCTTTTGCTGGGAAGATAGCAGCAAACTGTAAGATGCTAAAATGGGAGTGTGCCAAAGACCTGTCAGACTTTCCTTAAACTTCTGCCTTGGACCCAAATGCCTGAGCTGACTCCAAAGACTCTTCACTTTAGTGTTTGGGGTCAATAACTGCAGAACATCCCCATGCCTGGAATGCTGCAGCAGCAAGAGATGTTTTGTTTGACACAGTGCAGCAAGCTCTTCTCAGACCACATGCAAACAAGGTCACTCCAATTCTCCCCTCACTGTAAACATTATTGGCCTTGTAAGTAATTATTGTTCAGTCTTCTGGTGTCATATATTTGAACCCAAAGGACTCATCCCTGAGGTTCCAAGAAATTGCCAGTAGTTTTTGTTGTTCACAAAAAAACTTATGTTAGGCTACAGAAAAGAATTAATAATTAGGGGTCTGCATCTGGCTGTCCTCTGAGAAGACAAACAGCCAGTCCTGAGGACCTGGGCTCCTGCCTGGAAAGAAGTATTACTTGTTCAAGCTGTGTTTCTGGTTCCCTAGCATTCCTTCTGTTACAAATCTCAGTTAACCATGCTGGGTCCATATAATGTTTTGGACCTGGTGGAAGCTTAGAGTTGGCATTTCTGACTGAAAGTTGTGTGCCCAACACTGAAGAGTGTCACTGCATGGGAGTTCAAAGTTCACAGGGACTTTATCCCATAATACTTTGCATTCTTCCAGTTGCAGAGAAATACTTATGGAGATATTTTCCTGTGATATAGAAGTCATATGATATATCCAAGTATAGTCCTGAGAAACCTTTTCTGCATTTCTGGCTGGGTAAAAGTACTTATTACAAAAGAAACACAGATGTCTGTAGGTTCTGTACATGCAGGAACCTATTTGGAGAAATAAATAGCTCTGGATCACACAGAGGAACCAGTACTGTTCTCTCTGTGGTAATGAAGAACAGGATATGTTGTAGGCACAATATTATTAATAAATAGTGAGCAACGCAATATGAATCTGTAATTCAATTTAGGATTTCAGCTGAAATTGCTCTTTGGAGTTACAGATGGCAGTGAGCTCTGAAATTGAATTACAGCCCAAACAGGAACTGAGTCATGTGTAGCAATGGTCTGGGGAAGGACAGAATCACAGTCAGCACTGGGCAAAATATTATTGGCAGTACTATATTCACAGAAAAAAAAAGGCATTTGGTGGACATAAATGAAATTTAACTGATGTTATGAATTGATGTCAGGCAGAAAAATAGGGGGGGAAATGAAAGTCAACATTTACATCTATTGATTTTAAAATGGCATCTTTATTTTTAAAGCTGATTCAAGCTGAAAAACAATTATTGAAGGGTTTCATTAATCTGAAGCTTAAACATGACATTTTGGAGGAGAAAATTATAATATTCTGTTTGCCTGAGAACATTATTTTTTACTTTCTGAAATATCTCCTAAATTTCTATTTTAGCTCAAGCCAGAGAACTAGAGTTTCCCAAACCTCGGTTCCTCGGTTTAGCCACTGAACTGAAAGGTCCCTTGTTATTTTAGCCAAAATAAAGGCTGATGTTTTTCAAAAGGGAGGGGAGAGTCATTGCTTTAAATGTCACTAGCAATCTTCTCTAACAGAAGGGATCAGTGTTGGGGGTCTAATTTCTGAGTTTAAATGGATCCCCAATGGTTCAAACTAGAAATAGGAAAAGTACAGCTACAGCTGATGCCCATTTCTAGCCTTGCCAGAACTGAAACAGGTTGCCCAGAGAGGTGTTGGATGTCCCATCCCTGGGAACATTCAGGTTGGATGGAGGTCTGAGCAACCTGATCTGGTAGAAGACGTCCCTGCTCGTTGCAAGGGGCTGGACTGGCTGACCTTTAAAGGTCCCTTCCAAACCATTCTGCGATTCTGTGGCAAGTTCACTTGTTCCTCACTGCTTGTCCTCCTTTTGGGACTGAAGGAAAACCCCTGCACAAGACAGTTTTCTGCTTTGCAGACATGACAGCCCTGGGTTCCTAAGCCACAGCTGTGTTACCCTGAGCAATGTGTAACTGTAAAAGCCACGTAGAGATACATCTTTACTTACACCCTCTGTAATGAGGCTGAATTGATTAATTTCAGGAAAGTGTTTAAAATCGATTATAGAAGCTGTTAAATAAATAGGATTTTCAAGCAGTAAAGGACAAGATGGGATTCTTCTGAAGCACCAGGTATTGTCTACAGTTAAATTGGTGACCCAATATGATGGACTTTTTAAACATCACACTAAGTCTATAGATTCTCTCTCTTTCTCTTTCATCTAGATCATCCTGTACAAAATCCACAACCACACTGATTGTCTCCTTTCCTGCCAGGCATTCTGGAAAGACTAGTCAGAGAAGGCAGGATACTGAAAACCAGCCTACCTTCAGAGAAGAGCTTGACAAGACCATCGGTCTTTACATATGTAATAAATCTTCTAACAGCTGGCTCCCAAGTAAGATTATATCAAACAAAAACTTAGAACTGTGGCTTTGGGTTTTGGTGAAAGATAGAGTGAGGAGTATCTTTTTACATCAGCCACTAGGCACTGCAACTTTTTTCTGGTTTCCTGGTGAACTTTTCACATGGTTCTAATGATAGGTTATAACTACTTTGTCGAATGTTTTAGTGACAGTAAACACAGCAAAAATAATTGTCTAGAATATATTGTTCCTTAAAGCTCTCTCACTAGTTTAGGAAAATTGTGGCTAAAAACTGTGGCATTTGGACGACCTCTCTTTTCTGTTCTCTAGCTAATGCTAACACTTAAATCTAGTATAAATAAAGGCAAACATTAGTGATAATAATCTCTCAGACTCAGTCACTGGTTTGTTTATAGCTAGGTTGGTACTTGAGGATCCAGTGCAATTTAAAAGGCAATAAATTGAAACAAACTCACTTGTTTTGGAGGCTGTTTATGAACCCTTTTAATTTGGTGTCATATTTATTTGGGGAGAATTAGATTATCCTATTCATTAGATGCTGTGGCCAGTGATGAATGGAACAACATTCCACATCAATGGCATTAATTGAATCCTCGCAAGCACAGATAATACCCCTGCAGGAAACAGGAGAAGATGGAAAAGTTCTCCAAAGTAGGTCTGCAAATACTGCAGGGATGAGGGAGCACTACTGGACAGCCAAGATAGTTGGCAGCAGTTGAATGCTTTTCGTTTTTTTGTGAGACTACTTAAAGAGTAGTTACAACCTTCAGGCATACAGCTAAAATTGATCTCTGTGGTGCAGTGGGCACCAGGTATCTGACACAGAACCAAGGAGGGAGTACAGGTCTCCTAAGCTGCAGGCTCCTGCCATAACTAAAGATTTTGCCTCAGGGGAAATGTATTTCAGAGGGAAACAATCAAAAAGACTGACAGGCCTTTCAGCAAAACTGATTTAAAGCTTGGGTTTGTAAAAGTACCCAGATGATTTTCTCCTAGCTCATCAATAATGCATGCTTGGGTCTGTTGAGGATTTCTCAGAAATGTGTCATTCTTCCAGGGAGCGTGTCCTATTGATAGAGCCATAAGCCACTGCCAATTAATCAGGGCATAATTCAGTGTTCAAAAATGAGCATGAGCTTTTCATGCCAGTCCTCTTTGATTCATGCCTCCGCTATGATTCATGCCAGTCCTCTTTCAGATGAGCAGCTGTTTGTTACGAGCAAATTACTTTATTGTCCATGAAAAGTGAAAACCAGCCTGAGACATTGATGGGCTTTGGTGCAAAGAGAGTAGAAACTTCATTAAAGTCTCAATTTCCAGCTTGCTTCCTATGGAAGAAACTTTGCTCTCTAATGTCTCAGTGGCACAAAGCAGTGAACAGTGGCAAAGTAGGTTGAAGCAACAGTGCCCTGGATGTATTGGACCCCCCCCAGGACCCCTGATATGACCTGTGAAGCACCTGTATTACTGATGGATCCTTCCCATCACTGATGTACTTCCAGTCAGCAGGCAAAGGGCAAGTGTCCTCAGCAGTGTGTGCACCTGGACAGTTCTGGGAAATTCAGGGAAAGTAGTTGGAGGGATTTCTCCTAAATGTTCTGATCACATGCCCCAGATACCCCTGCTGGCAAAAGGAGAGCAGCAAGGCAGCACATGTCAGGAATGGTGATTACTCATGCTTAAAAAAAGAGATACCAGAACTGGACACGGGGAATAGAGGTGACTCTGAGCTCTCCCACAGCATGTCCTCTGCCACAGGCAGAGGGCTGCAAGGCAGTAAGTTCTACCTCATTTTACTGAAGCAGAAACACAGGGGAGTGACCAGTTCAGAGGCAGTAATGGGACAGCAGGGATTAGGATGCAGTTCATCAGAGCCCCAGACAAATCACTCACCTGATGACTCCACATCTTCTCAATGCTTGTGCTGGGCTATATTTTTTTGTCTGACCTACACTCTCAATTTTGCAGTCCTAAGAAAGTGCTCTCAGCCAAGGTCTCAAAGAGGTTAAAGCAGTAATATCCAGAGAGAGAGTAACAGGGGCATCTATAAAACTAACCATTTCAGAACACTAATTTCATCAGCAAGCTAATTGCAAATATTGTATCTAAGAACATTTCCAGCCATCTGCAGGAAGGGAATGTCACTGTGCTTGAAAGGCATCTTGTATTTATGATTGTGTCCTGCTGATACATAAATCTAGCGCAGTGAGTTTGGGATGTCATTATGATAATCATGCAGAAGAAACATACCTTGCGTGGGAGATATTTACTTGGAGGTATTTACACACCACCTTTATTGTGCTATCTGAATAATTCCTTCTGTGTGAAAAATCCTGCTGCATTTCACTTCTGTTTCTGAGTATAGACCTGAGTGAATATGGAGACCATTGCTAAACCCTACAGGAGGACTTGACTGTCCCTGTTGTCACACAGTAAAACTGTGATCCTGCAAGGAACAAAATTACATCTTTCTGGGTCCAAGGCTAGTACTCTGCCAAATGTATTTCCCTCTTATTGTGGATCCAGGTAAATATTTACAGTCTCAAACAACTTTCATCAGACTTGATCCTGAGGTGACATGAGTGTCAAAGGGACAAGAAAGGGTGTGTGTCTGTGTCCCATTCTGAGTAAGAACAGCAGCAATGCTAGGAAAATGGAAGTTTCCCTTTGCTCTCTGTATTCTGTGTAAATTGAAATTCTCCCTTCCTACAGCTGGAGATTGTGACAGGCACCAAACCTCCTCTGCTGGAAGGTAAATAGTTTCTATAAAATATTCAGGGCAAGATTCGCTGTGTGGCACAGTTTGGTTTGGTTTTGGATGCTCCCTGAAACCAGCAATGATGTTTGAGCTCCAAAGGAACCTGCCACCCCACTGGATAGACAATTTGCCTTTCAGTCTACTTGGAACCAGCTCTTGATTCTTGTTGCTTCCTGGGAACCGAGTTTTGATGTTTTGACTGTCTCACATAACTCTAAACCATCTGTATTTGTAACCAATGCTTTTCAGGGATTTGCATGTAGTATATAAATAAATTTAGTTGTGATTACCTTTTTCCTCCTGCACAAAGGTGACTTTTAAGGACCTGACATACAAAGCTACCCGATGAGGTGGGAATGTAACAAATAAACTGAAAGTTCTCCCTTCCACTTACCTGTTAAATAGTTATATGTCTGCATACAGACTGCAGATTTTATGAGTTGCAAGCCAAGGAACTTGGAATTTGACACCAGCACAGGTCCTACTTTTCAAGAGCCAGCAGCCTTTTAAAGAGTAGCCAAAATTATTTTTAAAAAAACTTGTTTGTGAGTTGATTTAATGAAGGACATTGTCCCACTAATCCTTGTTATAACACTTGTTATGACACTTCCCTTACTCGATGATCAGTGGAGACATTATATTGTGGAGTCTTAAAAATTTGTCCTGAGACTGATGTCTTACCAAACATAACATTTCTGTCTTGAAGACAGGGTGAGCTTATTACATCCAGGCTTAAGGCAAAAAATCCCAGGGGTCAAGGCTGAACTTGCAATGTAGTTCTTAAAATATTACCCATTTGCTTCTAGAATAAACCGGTTGAAAAAAACACACTTTTGTTCTTGATAATTTTAGCATGCAGCTATCAGAGACCTTGGTGTCACGTGTAAAGGGGATACAGACCTTACCCCAGAAATTGCTCACTTTAGAAGCATTTAGTAACATAACAGTCTGGGCTCCAATCCTGGTAGATGATTTGTCTGGATAGATTCAATGCCAGGACTGAGCACCATGGATTTTGTCAAAGTTGTCTTGGATTTCTGGGGTCCAGTTAACATCTTGAGATCACAACCTATGGCTGGAGCAGAAAGCTGCACAAAACTTTCTTCTCCCATTGACTTTAGTAAGAAGTGTAGAAGCTAAGCACCTCAAATAAATGTACATATGCAAAGTGCTTGTCATAGTAAATAAACAGTAGTAGATGCTGAATCACAGCTTTTTGAAGGGACACACTTGGATCTCTCATTGCAAATTCTTGCAGATCACAACCTGGGTCCTGCTTTTCCTATAATCTCTGTTTTGCCTGCCCTATAAACATATGCAACACAAGATCTGTACTTTGAAAAGCCAAGAGGATTTTTATGTGACTGTGAGGATGAAGTCCCAGAAGCATTTTCCCACTTTACAGTCTTGACCATGCTCTGAGAGCTGAGCCTCTCTTGTTTGGGGAGCTGAGACTCTCATACTGTTTAGGGCAGAGGTTGGATGGTTGTGCAGTATGAAGTCTGTCTCTTCTTCTGCTCTGACACAGGCTATGTGATCAGAAGACATTGCTGTTCCCTGAGGACACCAGAAGGGTTTTTTAACACTGATGTATTGATTAAGGGTGTCTCAGAGTTGCACTTGTGAGTTGGTGGTACTGGTGACATACAAACTGTGACTAGGTCTTAAACTCTGTATGTCTGTTTCTCCTCTCAGCAGAGATGATCCACAGAGATGACCCTAAGAGGTGAAACAGGTTGAAGACAGCTAAAATAAGAAGCACACAGTCACTCAGTCTCCATGAGCAGAAGAACAGAACCATGAACATAAACAAAGCTTTGCCTCCTGGCTTAGCACCAGGCCTCCCAAAATCTGAACCAGGCTCACTGAAAAAAAATAGAAAGCCCAGTCCATGCAGGCTGAGGTCCCAATCCATAGATAAAATTTCTTCTAGTCTTTCATGCCCCTTCCCAAGACAACCACTGTAATAATAACATTTCTGTCACAGCAGCAGGAGGAACAGGGCCCAATAGTCCCAAGGTGTATGAAGCAGGCAGGAAAATTTGCCTCAAATTATGAAGCTCTTACAATTTAACAGAAGGCCTGTTAAAGAAAACAGGCATTACCTTTTCTAGTGCAATAATGAAAATGTTAGTTTTTTTCTATCCTACAGCAGTGCTATGGATAAGACCAAACAAACTTTGACCTTTATACTGTGAGGCAAAATGCTGTTTGGAGAAAAAACCAGCAGCTTCACCTGATTAGTGGACAGCATTATTAAGGTTAATTCCAAATTATGAAAATGAGATCCTGAGTTAAGGACAAAATTCTCAGCAGTCATGGAATCACTTAGCAATTAAAATCTAAGCAGAATAGTAAGTGGAAAAGTACCACAATTTTGACAGAACAAGGGTAATTTGTAACACAGATGCACTTGCTGATTGTAGAAAAAACAACGTGCTTGTTGGTGCCAGTTCAGAATGCCTCAGTGAAATGAAGAATGAAATAACCTGCTAACTAAATGTACTTCAGGACGGTTCAAAATTGCTGCGACCTGGATGGGGATGGAGCTTTGGCCCAGCTTCCCCCAAGATAATGAATTGGCAGAGTTGGCACAAGGGAACCCTGTTTTGTTGACTCTGATGGTGCTCAGCCACTTTAGAACAGCTAAACATCAGCTTTTAATGTAACCAAATGTTAATTACCTTAGGCTGGGCAAGTCCTTGCTGCCTGGAAATAGGTTCTTTTACATAGGACACTCTTCCAGCCTCCCCTCTGGAGGTAGTTCCACTTCACCTGTCATAGCCTTTGCCCTGTGTTCAGGATTGTTAAAAGGTTTTATTACTGCTTTCAAAATATTGCACCATGTTTCACAGAAAGCAGCTTTTCAAGAACAGTGATTGGGTATAAAATCACCACCTGAAGCATCAGGCCATGGAATAAGGTAACTTTGTGTACTCTAAGATAACTGATTTGTGGATGGTTGGGAGGGTCCCAGAAGTCTTATCCTTGTTTTTCTCCTATTTAAGGAACTGGACATGAGGCTAACAGGTTAGTTGTTTGGGAAGATTACTCTGAAAATAAGCAAGGATAGCTGCTAGTTTAGAAAGTAGTTTAGCTTTTGCTACTGAAGTGCATTTCCCCATGGTGTTGTTATTGTTGGAGATCTAACTAGAAGTTCTTTAATGTTGTTAATGTTCTTTTGATTTGGGTATGTTTTATTGGTTTTTTGTTGTTGCTGTTGTTGTTGTTTAGGTTGGTTTTGGGGTTTATAGTACCCTATACTGAGACATTTGTTACTTAGAGAATTATTTGTCTTGTGATCTGGAAGCATCAAGCTGTACTTCTATCTAAAAAGAAAAAAATTCTGCTTTTACGTGAAGGGAAGAGGAAGTGACTGTTGTGCTGTTGTCAACTGCCAAAAGACTTATGTTAGTTCTTAAAAAAGGCCTTATGTTAGTTCCTTAGCCTAGGCTAATGATATCTTGGGGAATCTTGCCTGCAGGTAGCTTCTGCAAAAGTCTTTATTTTTTCTCTGTAATATGTCATTGCAGGACATTCTAAGGCATGGGGAGTTAGTGACTTGGAGGCTGAGATAAAGGAAGGAGACTTCAAGCAAGGCTGGAATTGAGATTGCAGCAGTCAGTCACCTGGCAGTAGAGCACAATATTTTAATAGCTGGTTTATACCTATCATCTGCTACAGCACCAGGTAAGTTTGTTTACTGGCTAACCAAGCTTTTATTCTGAAAGGTTAATGTGGTTAGGAGTTACCTCAATTAAAACCTTTCAGTTTCAAGTCCAGACTTAGCTTGTTTTTGTCTAAACATTGCCCTTTTTACTTCAACTGCTTTTTTTCCTAATTTAATTTGCTTGATGCAGGTACAAATGTCAATTGCATCCTGAACAGTGAAGCTCTTTTAATCATTGTTGGTATATAGATTGGCTGTTTCTCTGATCCAAGTAATCTTACTTTGCAGCCTGTTCTGGTTTCTGTAGATACTTCCCCAGTGTGGGTCTCTCTGTTCTGCCTTGCCTCCTTGCATAGAGTCACTTTTGGCAGTAATTGCAATTATGTTGCTCTACAACACATCCTCAGGTTTCATTTGCACTTCTGAGAACTGACTTTTAATGCTGAGAGGACAACATTGTCATCATCCTCCAGCAGCACCAGCACTCCTCGTTTTCTTCAAAGGGCACTATTGTATTTTACAGTGGTACCTCATAAGTATCATAGATGGACATCTCTCTTGATATTGTGGAGAGCAGTACCGCAGTGCAGCTTGTGCACTTGCATCATACATACTCCTGAGTTTATGCAAGGACCAGAATCTGCTCCTCAATCTTATGGTGCATAGCTTAAAAACTCTACACCCACACAATACTGAACTTATATTGAATAATAACATAATGTCTCTATAGCCCTCAAATGCTCAGACGTAACAATGGCAGGACAATAAGGAAAGATGTAGGGAGTTGTTTTATGTACTTTCTGGAACAATGGTTTGTGTTGGACTTCACTAATCTTCCTGTTATAATTTACCTTATGCTGATGACTGCTAACATTAATATTCATTCAGTTATTGTGAGGGGTATGAGTTTCATGTTAACTCCTTGTTTCTGCTCTTTTGTCACTAGGAGGCCAAAAGAGGGGTAATTTTAATAAGTAAATATATTTGTTTATGTTTGTTTATTCAACTCTTATTACTTACCGAGAATTACTCAACATCTTCTCTGCAGTGCTGTGTAGGACAAACTAAAAATAATGAGGCTGTCCTACTCCACTGTGATCAAGAGAGGAACTAAGCCAGACGAATACAATTAGGCAAGCTGGAGCATGAACAGCAGCCAAAACACACAATTGGAATTCCCTCTGGCACAGTAGTGCTCAAAAAACGTTGCCATACATTTGCAATAACTACAGAGGGTCAGGAGCTCAGCTTTACAGCTTGTTGGAGAAAACTGACTTTTCACACTAGTACTTCTACCAGACTCTATTTGGCTTCTTATTCTGCACTCTTCTGGGTGTTTTAAGTTGATAAAAATTCCATTGTGGCAATATAGGAATGAGATTTTTTTCTTCAGAACTTAGAAGGCAAAAGTTCAGTGTGGGGTACTTTCCCTCCATTTAGTATGTAGCTTAAATATTTGTTAGAAGCTTCTATAAAACCCCTCTTTTTTGAACTTGTGATAATGGGAAGCAACTATAAATACTGCAGCAATTCTGCAAAGATCAGTCAAAATACTTCATCCAAATTACATGCTGAGTAACTTCTGCTTTATCATAACATTGTCTGCATTGTCATATGGGGAAGAATTTTTCATTTTCCTGCTCTGAAAGCTTGTTTAGTTCTACTGCACACTGTTAAACAGATGTTGCATTTCACCCAACAGCTGGTTGTGTTTCAATACTGGATAAAGTGGTTCCTGTAAATAAGGCTTGCAAAATGCTTTCTGTCTGAACAGAAGTATGGGCCAGTTTTTATTACATGCTATTATTATAATTATAGGATCTTTTGCTTAATCAGGATGTGCTTAATTAGGATAGCCATTTAATTGGGACATCTCCCAAGGAACCAATTTAGTTTAATGTTATTAGTACTATCTAATCAGAGCAGCTTAGGAAAAAAATTGCTTTTTAAAAATAGGACCCTAGCAAAAGAAAAGATAACCTGGTGTTTTGCTGGTGTAAGCATACACTCCATTTCTCAAGGAACTGCAGGGATGATCTCCTCAAAGTAACATAAAACAAGCACAATCCTTTTGTTATGAAAATATCAGACGTGACCTTCACTCCTGCTGTTGGCTGCCATCCCCTTATACTAGAATACCTGGGGAAATGAGACCCATGAACTTCATATGGTACCCAACAGGAAAAAAATTCTGCCAGATATAAATGGCAAAATGGAAAATGCTGCCACATGTTAAATCTTGAAGGTATTTGCAAGGATATGAAATAAAGCAACAAGTAATAGGTTTTGAAAGGAGAGTTACTCAGAGATTCCTAATAATGTTGGTCATTGAGGTGTTTTATCCATTTTTTGTAAAAAAAAAAATCTATTTGTTCTATCTTAGGTCTTGGAGTTAGTATCATTGTGATTATACATTCAGCAGTGTCCACTGAAATACCTCCACCAAACAAAATCTACCGTTTTAAGGAAACAGAATCGTGCAAGTTCAGTCTAAATTTCAGTAAGGTCAAAGGCAGTATTTTTGGTAATAAAATTTAAAAGTCCACAGTTGTCTGCAAGGTAGTGTGATCCTAGATGGGCAGTATGAGCCAGCAGATGAACTAGGGCTGAATTTTCAATATCAAGTACTCATGAGAAACTTGGACTGAAAGTAAACAAAGTAGTGGACAGACTTCCAGTAGGTGTAAACCAGTCACATCCCATTGCAATTTCTGCAGACATTGCAATTGCTGCTAGTTTTCATGCGCTGAAGATTTTAGCTTAAGACAGTGAGATGAAGCAACAATACAATTGGCCTGTGCACAATGGTGGTGGCACTGGAACAAAGCTGGCCAGGGCAGTGGTGGAATTTCCATCCATGGAGATGTTAAAACCCCATCTGAACACAGCCCTGAGTATCTTGCTTGTGGCAACCCAGCTTGAGCTCAGAGGCTGGACAAGGTAGCAGGAAGAGGTCCCTTCCACCTTCAGCTGCTCTGTGTTTCTGTGAAGTTTCTGATCACAGTCCCCTCAGTAAAGTACAAATCCAGACTCTGTGGGTTTAGTTAGGCAGAATGTTGACTTTGGTGTAAAGTTCATCTAAGAAATCCCGGTCCCCAACATTCCCCTCTACTTTTTTTTCCCTGTGTAAAGTCTCTGTCTCTTTATTTGTGATGACAAAATTCTTTATAGGGTCACTGCATTAACTAGATCAATGATAAGACAAAGTTAAAAATAACAAACCACAGTTTTAAACTAATATTAATTTTTTTAGAATCTTATTTTTAAATGCATGTCAGTTCAGCTATGCAATTCCCAGCTCTGCTGGGATGTACTGTCGCAGTCGACAGGATGATGAACAAGTGAGTGAGGGGAAAGCTGAGAAGAGACCAGCATGATGCCTGGATCCATCATGTATAATTGCACACTGACTTATGGGTCCTCTTCTTATGGAGATAGAGCATACAAAACCTTTGCTTTCTTTAGGTAGAGTTGAAGAGGTCTAATGGTTAACTAAATAAGAATTAAAATTGCATGAAAGCAATCTACCAAGTTCTGCACAGGTAGGTGTTCCTCAGGGGCTGGGTGGTTCATTAGAACTGCAGAGACTGCAAAAAATAAACCCATTCAAACTAATTATAAAATCAAGTGACTCCCCAAGAAGGGGAATAATTTTGATTGTTCCAGTTGTGTGACTACCCATACTTATTCAGGTCACCTTGTACATCCCCATCTCGCTTCCAGAGCTCTTACCCCTGAGTCTATTCTGGATTGAACATGCTGGAGCTGCAGTTTTCAGATTTAGGTATGGTTAAAGTGGAAGTGGATTATTGGTTACTGTGCTGGTGTAGGCCTGGGTTCAATGGCTCCTCAAGTATGAGCTCCCTGTGTGACTTCAGCATGTCATCTTGGAGTTGAATTTAATATTAGAATTAGATGGAGCTTGGGCATCTATACTCCAAAAAAGGATCCTCAAAGCCCTGCTTAACCTTAGACCTCTTCTTTGTGTCACTTCCCTGGTCTCTCTGAAATCCTGCTGTGACCATGTGGGAATACTCTTGGCTCTGTCACCACTGATGAGCCATTCACCTTCCCAGCCCCTGCTGCTGCCGGCAGAATGGGAGCTGCCCAGCCTGTGCCTCCCAAACCTGCTCCATCAGGTGTGCATCAGCAGCTTGGGCAAGGCCTGCCCTTCCCTGGCACTCTCTCTGGACTGCTGAGTAGCTGAGGTATGGGCAGTGCATGTAGACCCCTCCTCACTTCCCTGCTCAGCTTCTGCAGTAGCAGAAAGCTGTATTTGTAACACACATGAGCAAAATTATCTGCCTGTGTCTTCAGGGTTCTGAAAAGAGAAAGGTAAGGTGTATGCTCACTTATTTTGTTAGTGTATTCCATTCTCAGAAGTCACTTATCTGCACATCCCTACCTGTGTGTCAAAGAGCAGGTCTGTGGCTGTGTCTGCACTGTGAGCGTGTGTGAACATCCATGCATGTCCTTGTGGCATGGAGGAAAACATCCAGTGGTGTCCAACCTCGTCTGCTCCTGCAGGTGGAAATTAAGAGTAGTTGCCTACACTTAATTTCTGTGCATCATCATGGCACTGGGAGGCCTGGAGTTTATTGTAGGAGATGTTGCTGGCAGTTATTTACAATTGAAGCATATTAACAGAGGATGGAACACAGACATTCTTTCCTAACAAAGCAGTGATTTGTAAACCTCTATTAAAACAGTTGACAGTGTTTTCCTGAATAGATATTATAAATGCTATTAAAAAAAAGGAAAAAAAAGTTTGATAAAGAATGGATGTTCCTGGAAGCTGGTACCACTTATTGACCCCATACCTCTTAGTAATTTGTATTTAGTTATAAAAGGATATATTAAACAGTGTTTGCTCTTAGTATAAAATAGGAGATTGCTGCTGATAAGTATGCTTAAAATAAGCACCAGAGTGGTTATTTTCATTCCCTCCTTTAATAACAGACTATACAGACAAAAGTGAATGCAGCCAGTCAAGCTGATGGCTGAATCATAGCAACAGCATCAATTGATTTGTTTCCAAGTCTAAAAAAAACCTGATAAAGACTTTGCATGATCTCCTAGATACAAGAGGATTATGGTTAATGTCTTAAACCTGTCCTTTAAGCTCAAATACTCTCTCTGTGTGCTCAGATGCTGGCTGCTATCTCTTTCAGGTGAATTCTATTTATAACAATTGATACTGAGTTAAGCTGGTTGAAACAAAGGCACGTTCCTTCTTATTAAAGCGAAGCTATCAGCAGTTCAGAACTGCCACAAGCCATACCAAGTCACAACAGTGCATTCATGTGTGCTTTGCACTGTTTATCATTACTGTTCCTTTTTTGTTCTTTCTAGTGAAACTAATGTGTTGACCTAGGAAGTACTGCATGGTAGGAAATTTAGCACCAAACCACACTTATTCCTCACATAATTTGAAGTAAACAACTTTTTTTTTTACTGCATTCAACCTGTTTGCAGAGTGAGGAACTATTTTTTTGTCCTTATTAATTGTTGTTTGAAAATTTTCAAAATAAAAAATCAATTTTCTTAAGGACTTGCTTTTAAAATGCACTGTGTACATTTGTTCCAAGGCTCAGATCCTGAGAAATTGTGTGTTTATGATAGAGCTTATGTATATTTTAATCCTGGAATGCTTTGCATATTGTAGTCCTAACCAATTGTGGTTTGTGGAGAACTGAACAGTGAAAATGTTATGAAGCACAAAACCTCAAATTGTCCTCACTTAAACCTTAACCTTTGCAAATCCATAATGTAATATATTCATTCTGCAGTGCAAATAACTGAGCATGTGTTGGATCAGGGGTTTGTTTGCAAATACTTTGCCTGTTGCTCTGAATACAGGTAGAAAACTTTCTTTGGTTCCAGCCAAGTAATTCCTTGTTTCCTGTCCACAAACAATAAGATACTCCTTATTTAGGATTGTCTATAAGCAACTCACCCAGATGCTGAATGCAACTACAATGCCATGAAGCTTTTCCTTGCAGTGCATGGAAAACTACCAAGAGCCACCTTTCACAGACTATTTCTGAGGCAGAGGAACTGTATTAGCAGTCTGTAGGTTTAACAGAAGACCTTTTTGTCTGCTCAGGGAGATGAGCTTGCCTGGAGTGAGGCTGTGCATGCCTGTGTGTTGTGTCATATGCTGTGTGGGGCTTCTGAGGTGGCTTGTGGAAACATGGGCTGTTATGAAAGGACATTGCGCAATTTGGGACCATACAGCCGTTTCCCTGACAGATTTTAGCACAGGCTGAATTTTAAATGGGACTGGTGGCATTACTTCATTTCACCAGTTTTAAAAACCTTTACCACAGTGTTTTTAAAAACCACAGTGCTAGCCAGCTTCTGCTATTTTTATACCCTGGGAGCCTTCCCAAAACCTAGCCCTGGGGGTGGGTACATGTGCACTCTTTAAATGTAAAATTCTTATTTGTAAGTTTAAACAAAAGTCTCTGCTTGACTGTGTAAATCCCTTTGAGTTTAACATACATGCTGAGAAGATCATTACTTTCCTGTGTTTTTCAGCTCTCTGCTGTGAATGGTCTTTCAGAAAGTGGTTACATTCGTCTTTAGGACATCAGGAACTTTTCTACAATCTATCTTTAATATAAAGCAATATATGGTGCCTGTAAGTAATTTTAGTCATTAAGTCAGCCTATCAACCAGATGAATCAATGCTCATTAGCTTATTAAAGGCATGGCATCAGACAAGTGCACTTTACATGCAATCAATCACCTTGTAGAAATGGAATCAAGACAAATACTTAGGAACGATCAAGTGGCATTTGCCCACTAGCTCCCAACACAAAGGATTCATATTCCCACAGACTGCATAAGGGACATAGTAATTAATGAACTGAAGTTACTATATTCAAAGGAAATAATTTTTTATCTGGGAATTTAAGAACAAAACCTAGTCCTATTTTAAAGGGTTACAGTGCAAGTTCCGTGTTCTCTGTTAGCATACCTTTTGACTGAAAATCCATCTTTCTACTGTCAGTTTGCATCTTGTGATATTCCACTAAAAGTACTTATTCATATTAGTATTATGCCATCATTTTATGTGTATCATGGCTATGTTTTTAGTATTGTATCTGGTAATCTGTTGCAATTTCTGTTGAACAAAATACTTTCTATCATGTGTGATGAATACTATAGCCCCATTTAACTTAGTATTGTTTTACAAAGGGGTGGTGGGTCTCATCAACCAAAGTTCTAAAAAGGAAAAACAAAAGGCAGACATCTCTGGAATTAAATTTCAGCACAGGTTTCCGTCATAAAATCTCTGTGCTGCCACTGGGCTTATATAAGCATTTATTGGAAGGACAACCAAACAGTTCTGACTAAGGCCTAATGAGCATTTTCTGGCAGGAAAGGCATAGTACAGAAGTATAAATCTCAGACTTATTCTACTTATGACTTCCTGAGTTCAAAGAAGTGACTTTATAGACCAAACTGAGAAAGGGAGGGAAGATCATAAAAGCTCTGTGGATTTTGATGTTCATACAATATAAACTCAGATTACACATCGTGCTAAGCATCAACAATTTACATTGAAATCAATACTGGTATGAAAATCAGGCTAGTGTTTCATCAATAAGAAAGTTGAAGGGAATAGCCTGTAAAATGAAATGCCAGGTGAGAAGACACATGGGTCAAAGCAAAAGGATCTCTGAAGTGTTCTCAGGATATGACATCTTATTTTGCATTAATCTCTCACAGACTGTCAGTCCCCAACCGTGTGTGCACTCTGTGTTTGCACACATCAAACCTACACTGCAGATGTGACTGATGGCTGTCACAACATTGGTGCCAACCACTGCAGCAGTTTATGCCACACACCACCAGTGCAGGCAGGCAGATACTGCTATTGCACTCTTCCCTTGCGTGTGCAATAAGTGTAATAAACCAAACCTGGTTATAGCACGATCTGCAGTCATTTCTAGTACCTTGGTGCACTTGCTGTCAAGCCAGGTAACCCAGGTCAGAGAAATTTACCAATCCTTTTAACACAGTCAAGGCATTTTATGAAGTTCAGTAAAATTTTGTTAAATGTCTCACATTGGTTTTCATCCCAGAGTAAGAGTTACTTTCTGGCTGTGGTTCTGGTCCCTGTGCCATGAAAGATACATCTTCCTGTGCAATCTGAAAGCCTGTGAAGATGATTTGAGTTCTGGCATCAGAATATTCCAGTGTTCCATGTTGAATTCTTGGTACCTGCCTGTCCTCCATTGTTGGCTGCACTGCACCATTGTCCTTTGGAATAATGTGTCAAATTATTAATCCTTCACATATCAGTAGCTCTTATCACACCATATACTTGTTTTCTCTTGATAAACACTAGTTGATGACTAAGTCTTATGTATTTTATACTATGAAGAGTATTACATCATTTAACGGAAGCAGGCACAGAGAAGACACAGACAATATTACTTTATTTGTTATTATAAGATTCCCTGTAGTGTGCTACTTATATCACAGAAATAAGTTGTTCCCTTGCTCTGAAAACCTTACTGTCTACTTATAATGTGTCATAAGAGGCAAGATTATGAAAAACTTTTTTTTAAAAAAGGCAATGTAAGGTCTTAAAATTGTAGGAACTAATGATTTGCACAACTCCTGCCTATTTCTCCCACATTGCTTTTGTGACTCAGTAGCAGAACTTTAAAGAGTATACCCAAAACCATTGCTGTACACAACACAAAAATGCTCAATGCTTCTTACACATTAACAGTATCTGTTATTTACAGATGGATAAGAGGTATGTAAGCTATTTCTGTTCTGTTACCTTCTGCTGGCACTGAAGAAACTTAGCCTCCCTGGGCTGCATAAAGCCTCAAAGTGACAAATAAAATGGCTCTTTCAACTATGCAGGCATAATTGCACCCACCCTTCAAAGGGAACATAGAACAGTTGCTACAGGGGTTCTTAAAAACTAACAGGGTAGTATCCTCTACTGCATTTGTGCACAGCAGCATAAGCCTTGGTGTATGCACAGAATGGAGAATTGGTACAGGCACCTTTCTTGTTACATATTCAGTCCTTTGGTACCTAGATATATTTATTTTTCTGAGTTTTCTTTAAAGTTTATTTAGTTACTTAGGAAATTTTAGGGGTTGAAAAACACGTATCTCAGGATGGTAAGTAGATGGATAGACTGCAGCTGGTTGGGGGTTTTGAGGACCTGCATTTTTGCAGTTAGATTTATGGGTGCAGTTTGGTGGCTTTTAGTGTTTAAATCCTGTAGTTTATCCAGTCCAAAGTCAGTTAGCAATAAACAGTAACTGGGTCCAAACTTGACACTTTGGTAAATCACGAAGATAACATCCGTTTGTGTTTGTCTGTGTTAGTGTAAAGCTGGATCTGCTTGCTTTATGAATCTGCTTGTGTTCATGGAAACAAGAGGCCACATGAATTACAGTTAAACAGAGTGTCAGATTTCGCTCATATTGCCACCCTTTGCAGGAGGAACTCGGATCTGATGCACAAAGCCAGTGCACAGCTCTAGTGGCAGGCCTCTGATATACTGTAAGTGCTTTACCAAATGTTTTCACTTAGAACTAGTGACAAAGGTTCATGGAAGTGCAAATGCTAAAGGTAATTGTGTTTCCATTTAAGACATTGGTGCTTGAAAAGTTATATACCTAAGACCATGTATCAGATAATTTTCTGTGTTTATGTTTAGCAGAGTTATTCTTACAATAGTTTTACAGACACCTTAGATAGATAACTGCTGGAATTCTAACAAGTGTGAAACACAGGGAGAATTACTCAATTGCTTAAATTGATTCTAAATGCAAAACAATGACAAAGTTGAAACAGTATTTAAGCCCTGAAGAAATATAGCACAGTTTTGATATAACACACCGATTAGGAGGAGCTACTGTATTTTGTGCTACTCAGCATCCTGTGGTGGTTTTTGCTACAGTAGCAAATTTCAAGATGCATCTAAGAGTCCTCTTGTTCTGTGTTTCTAGTAGACTCAATGTCCAGTTAGAAATCACATTGCATGCAAACTAATCAAGAGAAACAACTTCTCAGCATGGCATAGCAAGTAACAAAGAAAAAAAGAAAGCTGGAATCCATTTGGAAAAAGAAAAAATGTCTTGCCACATAGTTGAGGAAGATACAAAAGATAATCACACATGAAGTCTCTAAGATACACAGCTTCAGGCCAGAATTACTGCATCAAAAAAGCTTCCACTGTGAGATTCTACATGCAAGAATTCAAGGGCAAACTTCAAGTTTTACCACTGAAATCTGTGCACCAGCTCACGGCAAGGGATTAACTTTTATTTCTGCCAGCTGGGGATGTGGTCCCATACTTACTGATAGCCCCTGATGCCTTATAACACAGGGTTTAGCTCTTGTCCTCAGATACTCTGCTCAGCATCCGTATGCCTGTCAGTTCACAGCATGGGAAGAAGTCTTTTCCTCACCTATCTTTATACCAATTTGTCTAATCAGACATGTGCCAGCTAAGGAATTTCTAGTTGTTTGCAAAGCTATACACTGGATATCTTCAGCTCCATGCAAACCTGTAACCACTGCTTATCATAGCACAATTCATGTCAGAAATTACCTCAGCTGACCACACTTCTGCTAAAGTCAGTTTAGCAAATCAGGACAGAATATGCTTCAGTGTTTCATTAGCATTGAACTCGTTGGTCTCCTTTTTGCACTTGCTACCTGTTTTGTAGTGTGGGGTTTTTTTTATTTTTTAATCTGTACCTCAATATGGCCGCCTTGGGCGTGCCTGGGTTTCTCAGTAGTGACTGAGCAATTTCTCTGGCTCCAGAGGTTAAAATGAGTTTGTAGTTTGTAGGTTTCATGAACAAAGGCTACAAATAACATGGTTGTGAAAAAATATGACCTTCATTTTACTAGAGCAATTGATAGTACTACCTATTTACATGTGGCTTGGCCTCAGGCTGACCTGGATTCCACCTGTGTATTTTCATTTACCTTCTATTGATTTGTTGGAAGTTCAGCTTCACCTGTGTTGCTGATGCCAGTGAGTGGGACTGATACCTGGCACTGGGTTTTACTTTTTAAGAAAACTTAAATTCTCCATGTATATGCTCATTTCTTTGAAAGTGTATCCACTCTGGAAACACGATTTCCAGAAAGAGATTTTCATGATCATTCTGACCTTCTGAATTAGATACTTTGCAATTAAAGTACCAAGAAGATGCTGAAGCAGAATGTCATGTTGCTACCAAGTCCTGGAACAACTTCTGTAACCTGGTCATCTTGTACCATCATGGCTTGAAGTTTTAGCATTGCAGAGCTTTGTGATTGACAGCAGCAGGAACTACAAATTCAAACAGACTCATTTCCATGTAGATCTACAACTGTCTTTCACGTGCTTAAAAATAGTTCTCAGTATCATCTCAATGCATTTTGAGTTTAAGCCATTGAATAACATTTTCATTTGCTGCCATCGGGTGTGAGTGACTCTCTTCTTTACATACCAGCATCATTGTTCCTTGTCCCTACTTGCAGGGGCAATGACTATTCTCAAGCCTGTGGCAAGAGTGAAGTTTCATAGAAACAGACAGTTGTTTTATGTGAAGATCTGAAAGATTACTGTTACTTCATGGGCTGTGAGAAGTGGTAAAGCAAAAAAAAAAAAATTGATATTGACATATCTCTGTTCCACTGTTGTGTCAGCTGTGCATAAAAATCTTACTAATACTGAAAAACTGAGAGAGTCTTCTTCAGCACAACTTTTGGCAGCCTGCAGTGCTGAAACTGAAAATCTGGTTTTCTACTGCAGCCACTCTAGAGATATGAGTTTTGCTGATGACCCCGTGTCAGCCTCTGTGCAGCCACAGCTTAGTTACTGATCTTAGAGCAGCTGCTGATCCATCAGCCCAGTCTCCTCAGTGTCCACACCACCTCACTGACATGAAAAGCTTGTGCTTTCACAGCAGCAACTGTGAACATTTACAACACTACTTTGCT
This sequence comes from Hylia prasina, assembly GCA_013397195.1. Taxonomy (NCBI): domain Eukaryota; kingdom Metazoa; phylum Chordata; class Aves; order Passeriformes; family Sylviidae; genus Hylia; species Hylia prasina. Next base: position 23,124 of record VYXD01010243.1, read on the forward strand.
TGTTCTTCCAAAAATGTGGTAAGGATGGGTTCCTATTCCCATCCCAGCTGTGGCATCACCAGTTGCTTTATATACCCACAGGTAATAATGGGTGTGTGGTGTCAGTGCACCCTTCTGAAATGTTTTCTGCTCATTAGATAGAATTATGCCTGCAGTTCAGCATCAGCGACCCCTTGGAAATTTCAGTCTGCATGGTAGATAAAGGTAAATGATCATATTCTTCCATTGAGGCAGTGACTGAATTATGCTGGCAGCTCAGAATCAGTGACTTTACTTCTTTTTTGAAGTTGCTGTTTAGGAAACCATAGATAACAGGGTTGACACAAGTGGAAGCCATAGCTACGAGGTGGCACAATGAAAAGATCAGGTTGTGGTGGCAAGGTGAAATGATTTTGTAATTCCAGTCCACGATGGTGTTGAAAACATGCAGTGGTAGCCAGCAAACAGCAAAAGCAGCAACCATGGATGCTAACAAAATGTTTATCCTCCTCAGCTGGACTGCTCGGTTGCTGTACTCACTCTTCTCAAACATGTCCTTTCTCTTCTGCAGGCGTAAGTAGATACGCAGGTAGCAAAGGATAATGAAGAACAGAGGGATGCAATATTGCAAGAGCAGTAAAATGGTAGTGTAGATAAGTTTGTGCTGCTCAGAAGGCCACGAGTTGATACATATTGCCTTATCCGTGGAAAAATTCATGAAGTGGGAGAGCTGCTCATACAACTCATTGGACAAGACAGATGTGGTCAAAAAGGGCAGGGACATGAGACATGCTAAAGTCCAAATCACTCCAATTCCTAGGTAGGCTTGGGAGGTATTTGGTCTCCAGCCAGTCGGGTTTATGATGAGCTGGTGTCTTTCCAGAGCAATAAGGACAAGGGAAAGGATTGACACTGTCACAGTTGTGCACTGAGTGAAAGAGGTCATTTTGCACATGACTTCTCCAAATATCCAGTAGTCCATCATGGTGTAAACAACGGTGAAAGGTAGGCAAACAAGACACATAAACAAGTCTGAAATTATTAAGTTGGAAATTAGGATATTGGTGACATTGGCCTTTTCCTTCTGCCTGGCAATGACAGCAATCAGACAGATGTTTCCCACAATGCCCAGGACAGTCTCCAAGCTGTAAGAGGTGGCCAGAAAGACAGTAAGGTCAGTGATGTTCATGCACTGATTAGAAATGTTCATAGGAAAGCTTCGGCTTGAGCTCCAGTTCTTGCTGATCAGGAAATGAAAAACATCATTAACAGGCCTTGTTTTATTCATCCTGAATCCCAAAATATTTATCCAAAAGGGTGGCAGTCAAACACAGTCTGAGTCTTCTGGAGCCAGCCTAAAAGCGTTATATCTGTCCTGTCTGGCTGTGGAAGGTCTGGGTATATCTGCAAAGGAAAGGAAAAGAAAAATATGTTTAGTTATGCTGCAAGAAATTAATCAAAAGGGTAAGGAGGGAGACAGGGAAGTAAATGCCAGGGATTCTGTGTATATTCTGCAGCTCCCTCTTACATAGTTTATTAGATCATAAAATGGAGCCTTTTGCTACACTGTGGTATGAAAGTCTGTGCAACTCTATTGAGTTATGACCATGTTTATTCATTGTGAGGTTGTCCCATGGATTTAAGAACATCTTAACCTCATTATTTCACTTAGTGTGGTATCTTGAACATCACTAATGAAGTAGAGTGGTGAGACAAGAAAACTGGATCAAAACCTACCTGGGGTTAAAATTGTGTACAATTCTGGTTTTGCAAGGTTCTGATCCAAAACTGGGCAGAGGACACTGTGAGGCTGCATTTACCTTCAGCTGAACTAAATATCAACGTGCAAAGCAGGTCATATTAGGTGCACAAATCCAACATTAAAATATCTTCTGTGAAATGCATTTGTAATTGCAGCCAGAACTTGAATTTGTGAGAGGCAATCACCATGCAAAAATTCAGGCTCATTCTCTGGAGGGATATCATGGGAAAATTTTTTAAAAGTCTAAAATAATTCAAAATAATTTCAACATTTTTCAGCTTTTACACAGCTGTGATAGGTCATGGGAACTGCAGTCCAAATTTCTTGCTTCCTCATTCCGGATGAACTCCAGTGCCTACAAAGCATTGATATATCCCCTAACATGACCATGACAGGGGTCATCAGAAATACAGTCCAGTTCCCTGATTTTGGCTTCAAGAGTGAGTGATTTTGATAGTGTCTTTTAATTCTTTCTTGGAAGATTTTTATCGATTCTCCTTCAGCATAATTTTGCTTTTTTTTCAAGTTTGTTGTAAAAGGATGTTCTATCTGCCAGACAGTGTCCCTGCACAGACAGATAAGTCTGCTTCATAATCACTGCTGCAAGCCATGAGCTGGGACTTCCATGGGATTCAGGGAGCAGAACCCATGGAGTTAATTGGTGCTGCATACTTTTGGAAATCTCAGTCACAGGGCTGCCTCCACTCTCCCAGATGACTCCTGTGAGCCATAGCAAAGGCTGCCTGACCCTCAAATCCAAATCCTCTGTGTCCAGGAATCAAAGAAAAAAAAAATCTGACTCTGCTGGGAGTTCTCATCAGGCCAGAGGCAGTTCCATGCTGTACAAAGGCTTGTAGTATGAAAAGTAAATAAATACTCAGGGAATGACACTATTTAACCACTGCATGACCCTTCCTCAATGATTAAATATCACTCAAACAAGTTTGTGGAGTGGTGAAAAACATCTAAGATTCAGAAAAAAAATTATCAAGGCATGAATACATAAATAACATGGTATAGAGAGCTTATCACTTCAATTGAGTAGCATTTATTGCTGAACAACTTCATGCCTAAAGATAATCAGTACTGTACAAAAAAGCACCCACTATCTTATATCTTTTTCTTTGCCTTGTCATTCCCATTATGAATTTTATCATCTCTAGAGATGTTGCCTCTCAGGAACTGTAGAAAGCAATAGTGTGCAGTAAATAAAAGGATGCTTTGAGATCATTGTTCTACTTGACCAGCAAAAATAAACGAATACAGAAAATTCTTTTGTTACTTTGCTAGACCTGTTGATTTATCTAACTGTATCTTTCTTTATCTTTCTGTCATCTATCTATATCCATCTGAGGCAGTCAAGACAGTACACAAGCAAAATATAATAGCCCTTTCTTTCTCATAGTCTTTCATTTCCTCAGTAGTTTCAATCTTAATTAAGGAGGGGCAAAGTAAATTTTCCAAATTGAGTATATAAGCGTGATTCCTTCTGTCCACTCAATTTTGTGTTGTTGCCCAAACCATATGAACAGATTGCTACATTTTCTGGAAGCAAAAAAAGAGGCAATGGTGATGAATGGATTCCACATTCACATATGGGGAGGGTATGGTGGTCTTCAGTGTGAAGAATGGATATAGAATGAAAAACCTTCAACCAGCCCCATTGTTTTTAATGACTCTTGGCCAGTGGAGATGCTGCAAGCAAAACAGAGCAAAGGGATCGGCAGCCTGCAATATTATTTTGTACCAGTCAGAAGAGATAAGTCCTGGCAATTGGACAGGACAAATAGATTTTGCTGTAAACAAAACACATGAGCTTTTTACTACGGTCCCAGCTTCATGTCCTTAGCTACAGTATCCTCAACAACAAACACATGGTTCTCTTTTGTTGCTTGAAAAATATGAAAATATGTGCAGTTATTACAAACATCTGTGTCCACAGAGTAAGCCCTCCCAAGGGTCCCAGACACTTTTGGACATGCTGAAGCATCAGTAAGAACAATTAATGCTGAAGGAAAAATAAGTGGTGGATCCACCTGAAAAGCAGAAGCCAGATCCCACAGGTTTATGGAGCACATTTCCAAGAGAAATACCAAAGAGTGAGTGTGGCTGTGTGTTTGTCACTGATGGTAAGTGTGGTGGGGATAAAGAACATCTGTGAAGGCTCTGCAAGTGTGTGTTGTTGGGTTTGGAGCTCCCTCTCTTTAACACCTTGCATTCTATGGTGTCCCCCACCAGGTGACTGGCAGCACTTCCTGGGCATTCAGTCTTGGTACTGCCCAGAGGTAAATAAGGAATTATCACCCTCTTATCACAGATAAGGGGACTGTGAGAGGGAGATGGAGCAAGGGAACCTGTGATTCACTATGAGGTGCTTTAAACCACCTGCCAACCTGATGTCTTGGGAAAAGTCAATGCATAGATCACCTATGTCTGTAGTGCTCTTTAACTCTTGTTCCAGCAACCATAATGTAAAAAGCAGTCCTAGAAAAACAGAAAAATAAATATTGCAGTGACCTTACACTTATGCATCCTATTATGGTATCCTGGGGTGGTGGATCCTCAAGGATAGTCACTCCCAAATGATGTGTTTGACTTTCAAAGTGTTTGGTTGCCATTCAGTTTATTCTAAACCAAGAGCCAGTAAAAAGCAACGTGTGCATAATCTGTTTAGACATTTGAATCAAAGGTGAGCTAAGATAGCAAATCACCAGTGCAGTAGGAACAAGGGTGTTAGTCCCCTCATTGTATTGAAGGTTTGTTGATTAGCCCAGAAAACATAGAAATGAAATTATGGTCTAAGATTAAACAGGTTTTTTCTCCAGAAAGTGAAGCAATATTTACTTGCCTTGTAGGAGTAAGAAGTATATCTCCTAAATCAGTTTGCTGAAGGAGAGAGAGGGAAAGCTTTTTGCTTGTTTTTTTGCTCATTTGTTTTTAAAGGAGAAAGAGGAATCCTGTTCAGAACTCTTAATGAATATTGGGAAAGAGTTCAGTCACAAAAACTAAGATATTCATGAGAGTTTCTTCTCTAGATAATGCAGCATGAGACAGCTTCTGTAAAGAGCAAGTGTCACAAAAGTCTGCAGCAAATTAACAGGATACAGAAGGCAGAAGAGAATGAGCTTTCAGATTTAATCTTAGTGTAAGTTAAATTCCCCACATACATATTTTGTAGATACTTACCACTCTTCTGTTTGTGTTGGAAGCAAGGAAGAAGAGCAGGCAAAGTTTGAAGCGTTTGTCTTGGTGAACAGTGCAGCCTTCTAAACTAACAAATATCAGCTTGTCTCAAAAAAAAAGAAACCAAATTATCACTTGTCAGCTCAAAAATTTTGCCCCAGGGTATTATTTCCCAGAAAAATTCCTCAAAGGAAAGGGAATTCTGCAGAAATGAGTCAGGGAAGAAAATAAAACCCTCAGTGAGTTTCATGGAGACTGCTAGACCATAGGTGACTCCAATGCATGACTGCTCTTTTGAGAGACCTCTGGACTCAAAGGCATTCCATGAAAACCCCTATAAAAACTTTTTTCCTGGAGGCAGGATAAAACAGGGGACTGCTACAGATGCTGGGCTCTATGTGCCCACTGGAAAAGGGTGGGTCATTTTTGAAAAGCTGATCATGATCATCCACTGCCTGTAATCAAATAACATTCTCCATAGTTGTGATGGACAGTGGAAGCCAATTTCCACATCAGACAGTAGTCAAAGAAAAAATATGTTTGCAGTGTCTGGCTTGATTATCTGGTACTTAGAAGCACTTGCTTATCTACCTCAGAGCCTAAATAGTTGCTCAAACAACTGCTGCTTTCAGTCCATGAGACATTCTGAGAGAAGCAATTCCTAAAGACGTAGTGATGGTATCACTTATTTAAAGAGTTACAGCAGTAACTGGGAGTAAAGCTGCCTGTTGTCTGCTAAGAAAAAAAAAAAAAGGAGCAATGGAAAAGTTCAACAGAATGGCAGAATTCATATTACAGATATTAATTGAGGCAGTGGGAACTGACTAACAGTGGTATCCCCTTTTGGCTGCCAATGACATTATCTCAGTAAAGCAGACTTGCCCTGTTTAGCTTTACATACTAAAGAAAAGTTAAAAATCACTTGGCTATTATTACAACTTCCCAGGAAAGCAACACAACTAGAAGAGGAAACATGTCACTGAGTTTGAGACATCCCACAACAGTGTTAAATCCATAAGGGATTCGGTGCAGTGAAAGTTAATGATGTACTCTTCACCTCTTTTTAACTCTGTATTGCAAAAATATTGGGAGAAACTATCTTAGGTCATTGGAAAAGCTCTATAGGATAAAAATTTCTAGAACCTGCATAATTCAGGTATAGAAAAACTTGTGTATATTAGCATGTTACAAGTCTATAACATAAGAGGTGGCATAAATATCCAGGAAAGTGAATTCTTTTCTCCCCTCTCACATCTCTATGCTTGCAGAGGGAAACCTTTTGGAGCTTATGAAATTCTGTTATGCATTAATCTTCTCTGATCCTGTAGAAAGCAGGAAAGTTTTACAAAAGCATTTACTCCAACTTTTATTTTCTGGTTAAATTCATAACAACCTTTCCAATGACATGGAGCCGGCTCACAATGATAAAATGTGAATAGCAAATCAGCAGACTGGAGAATGGAAGTTAGTCCCTGATTTCTTAAGAGTAATGGCCTTTGTGACATGTTTGCTACCCAAGAGAAAAAAAAATACATTTTTACAAGTTGATCTTTACCAAAGGAAGTGGTGAATCTGTAAAACATTGCAGTGGACACCTTAGCAGACAGTCAGTCAGGATATCTGGAGAGTGATGTGTTGTGTCCTGTCTGAAGCTGCACTGGTTGCGTGAGGACCAAGAAATCTCAGGGACTAGGAGATAAGAAGGGTTTTCCAGCGACCAGAGGCACCCAGGAAGGTTCTTTCTGTCACAGCACAGGGTGGCAGGGAGCACACTGAACTGCAAAGGCCCCCAAGAAGCTGCCATCTCCCTCCTGCACCCCAAAAGGTTGCAAAGCTTTGCTCAGTAGATACAAGGGTTGGGCCTTTCATGACAAGTCAAACAGTCTTCATTTATCATAGTCATCTGCTTTTTTAACAATAACAGGTGATAACTTTAATAAAGAGATGTGAGCTCTTGACAATCTGAAAGAAATAATTTAGAAAATTCTTACCAGTTACTGATGGACAGAATCACTGCTGTTGGTGCACATTTCTGTTCTGGAAGAAGGCAGAAATGTTGTAGGAGTGAAGTAAGATCTTCTGTGCCCTAGCAATCCAGGAGAGAAGCTCTGCTGGCTGTTTCTGTAGGTAATTTGGATGGCATCTCTCTCCCTCTCCCGGTCTCTCTCCCGCCCTCTCTCCTTCCCTCCCTTCAATTTAGCCAATGTATTCTGCTCTAGGATTCTGGTCTGACTTTGAAGTTCTGGCTCCCTCTGCTGTTGTATACAAATTCTGGGGATACTTGGGAGGAATTACAGCTTCAGAAAAGAGCTGTGAAGCATCTGAAGCACAGCATGCCCCCATGCTGCGCACGAGTGAAAACAAAGAGACAAAATACACACATAGAGCCTAATCCTGTTCTCCTTGCTGAGGCAAGATTTCTGGAGGGCTCCAAGAGAATTTTGCCTCATACTTAAGAGGCCAGTACCAGTTTTCTCAGATTTTCCATTCCATCACAGACAAATGTTGACATTTTCTTTTAGAAGGGTGCACACTGAAATACTTAGATATTGTGAAAGGGGAAGAGGCACACTGTTACTCAGGATAAGAGCTCAGAAATGAAAGAGCACTGAGAAAGGTGGAAATAAAGGGGGGAGAGAGATTTGCAGAAGTGCCAGAATTCTGGGATTTTTGTCCCAGGCCTTTCTCATCAAAAACCAAGGTAGAAATCAGAGTTGCAAATTTTTCTCTTGCATTGGGAAAATACACAAACAGAATATGCCCAACAGCTATACCAGAATAACCTAATTTTAGTCTGTATATAAGAATGGTTTTAAGCTATGGTCAGCTACATAATTAATCCAGTGGCTAATGCTGTTCTGGAGCCTTTCTAAAGTTGTGATAAGCAGCTGTAGCAAATAGGTATTTTTATTTGTAGGCATGTATATTAACAGAAATCAAATGTTTCAATATCAAAATAAGTGCAAGCTAATATGAACTAAACTAACAGTGAAAACAGTTTTACATTTATACTGTACTTTTTCTTTCTTTTTTTTTCTGGTAAAAAAGCTATTACAGATGTGATCATCTTCAAGAGCTTAGCAGAGAGCTTTCATCATTACAGAAATAATCAAAGCAGAAGTAGGGATATAAGGTATTTTGGCATTCCTCATGTCTTATGGTGCAGAGCAGCATAGAATTGGAATATATATGATGAACAGTGGAAGCTGGACAGCTGTCCACAGTTAATGATTTTTAAATCAGAAGTTGCTTGAGCTGCTTCTTATTTTGTGTTACTTTTTTTTTTTCCCCAGCTTCCTTTTCAGAGGCTTTATTTACCAACAAGTTTGAACCAGTACCCCAGATCCCAACATTTCCCCTTCACCCAGGCATCTCTGAAGGAGACAAGCTTTCTGATCTGCTGATGGAAAAGGACATGCAGGCTGTGCTCAGGATGAGAAAGCATCAGCCCACACAGACCATGAGCTTCTGGCCAGCTTTGCAGGAAGTAGAAGATTCTTCTGATCTTACTGGAGACAGAGAAGCTGAAATTATTTATTTGGCTGGACTGTACACTTCTGTTTCTTCCTTAATTTATTTATCATATGTTTATTTGTACTGCTGTTCAAAGCATTAAAGAAAGGGGAGGAAAACCATTAAGAAACAGACAGGCCTTTTCCTGAGGGATATTTTGATTTCTGAAACTGTTCTGTTCCCCTCAGCTGCAACATTCCTTAGCCAGCCTTGCCTCCACACCATCCAAACATTTAAAGGTATGTTGCACCACTTTTATTCTCTCAGTTCAGATATTTGGGCAGAGCTTGGCAAACTAGCAAATAAACATCTGCTCTCTCCTTCAGATCAGCTGCATCACTGTTTCTGAAACACTGCTCAGGGCTCTGCTGCCCAGGGATCAGGAAATGACTTAGCCACCAGCATCTTGCTGTGTCATCTGGGACTTGACAGACTTTTAGGATGAACTTCTCTAGCAAGGTTCTGGCTGTTTTGGTGAGGTGAATGGGCCTGTATTTGAGTCCTGTTACACACATGTTCTTTCCACATCATATCCAAACTGCAGGGTGAAAATGCTCACTATTAATAAGCTGATGTGGGAGCAGCACTTGGGTCATTCCAACCCTGCAGACATTAGTGGAGCTGGGATTTACATGTATTGAGCAGCCACTGAGTGTAAGCCAAGAGTTGTGATGGAGCTGGAGCTGCCCAGCAGCAGCTGTCCAGACTGTGACATAGAGGGGACAATACTGCAGTTACCCCGGAGTGAGAACAACAGCAGCAAGACAAAGATGCTGATGCAAATTTCCTCAGGTGGGTCTGGGTTCAGCACCTTGCTAGAAAGGGTTCTGGTACTTGAGCTGGCTGGTTTGTCTGGCCATGGTTCACTGCCAGTGGAGACTACTGAGCCACAGTCTGTAAGGAGTCTCTGTGAGGATCACAGCCCATTAAGACTTGCAAAATGAACAAGAATATTTGTATGAGGGTGCATAATAATGGAAATTCCACATTGGGAAGCAGTATGGAAGTACTGTAGTCCCAACTATTGCTGCTCAGGTGCTGTCTGTCAATGGACCAGTCCCATCAGCTGTTGATAGGGGATGGGGTAAAGAAACTGTGGCTGACATGGCATGGGGCTGTGCTAGTTCCCAGAGAGCAATAAGAAGCCTTGCTCCTGTTCTCCACCCACAGCACATGCTCCTGTAATGAGAAGGCACTGGAGAACTGTCCTGCTTGCTCTGCAGCTGGTTACAAAAACAGTTGGACTCCACGGAGACACTGCATTTCAAGGGGGTACAGGTGCATGAAGAAATAAATAGTCCTCTCTGCTCTGGCCACATAATTCCTTCCTGCAAGTGGTTATGGGGACAGCAAGGCCTCTACCAACCAACATTCACTGGGTCACAGTTAAGCATTTCCCTGCAGTGACAGCATTGTCACAGCAGTGGGATTACAGCTGCACTCTGGATGCTGTGAGGGTCTCCTACAGCATTCTTGTGTCAGATCTTCAGCCATATCAGCCTTCCTTGATGGAGCCCTGATACTCTGTCTCCTTCTTTCCTCTGAGCATGAAATTTCAGAGGCCAATTCTGCTACAGTGCATTTAGCAAATCTAATTTTGTTCCAGCATCTGGAGTCCTGCTCTCTCTGGCACTGCTAAACAGTGAGCAAACAATATCCACAAAGAATAGTACTAGGCACTTGATGACAAAAGCATGTGGAGAAAATGTACCATGGAACAGTACACAGTCCATGTGTATGCTAAGTTTATCAGGGCTACATGGCATCCTTGTAGATATTTCACAGAAGTATACCCCTTGTATATATATCTGTATCTACATCTACCTCCATAGATATATATACACAAAAATATATAAGTATATATTTTTATATAACTGGATTTAATCCTCTGATTCATCCTCCTCAAGTAGAGAAGTGTGGGCCCCTCTGATGCCTGTTCCTCCCAGACTGGATAGGTCATAGCCAGATGCAGGGATGTCCATGGCACTGGTCCCAAGAAGGCACAGGGATATCATCAAAGGGAGCTGTTACTAGTTCTAACTGGCCCCGAGGCCCAAAGATTTAAGAAGATAAATTGCATTTCTCATTTTACCTGCTTCCTGGAATCACCCTATAGGTTGCCACAGAAGGGGGTTTTCTGATATTTGGTGAACTGTTTTTCTTATCATGTGCAGGTTTTCTGCTTGTATGATCTCAGCACCACACTTTAAATAGACCATGTGGCAGAGCTTTACCACAGCAGGTATTGAAAGAAGTTGTTTGTATCAGATGAAATGTTTAATTATAGTACACTTAGGGAAGGTAGAGGAAAGGCAGATGAAGAAAAGAGCTACGACGTCAGTGTTGAATAAACTGAACACACTCAAATTATTTATCTGGGCCTTTTAAGCTGTACAGCTCTCTTTTTATAATTGCTCTTAATATTGTATAAATAGATTTTATAGGATATTTTTCATATTAACTACTTTTATGGACTTTGTACCAGGCACAGTGTGATGCCTAAAGTCTACAGGCTAAACATGATTTATAGTCTAGGTTTCCTATAAAAACAGCTTTCATGGGGTTGTTTGTCAGTGGACTTTGATCCAAAGAAGTTTATTGCAGGAAATTCTACCCTGGTATGGAAGGCTACAGAGCTATTTATATGGCATTTCTTTGCAGTAGGTTGGACTCTCAGGCATGGGATTGCCATTTTTGTAATGCACCAGTCATCTGGAGAATATGTTCCCTTGTGCATCTGCATTAATGGATTGACCTACCCAAGGCACCAAGGTAAGGGGAGGCTTTCAAAGGGCTGTTTTTCTGGTTTGTTTCATCCCATTCTCCTAGTACATGTGTCATTGAGGGAATGTCAATAAGTGTAACAGCATAATGAACCCCTGTGTCTGGCAGCAATTTATATAATACCTGTTACTTTAAAAGATAGATGATTTCCAAATCAATAATTAGATTTACAAATATTTATAGACACCATGAATTCTTCTGTTTTCAAGGAGACCAATCAGTCACTACAGTGATTTGATGTATGTGAAAATGTATTTAACTCTGGATCCCAACAGGAAAAAAGCTTGTGGTAAGTTTGGTTACAAATGTGTGTAAGACAAACCATGTAGTGTCAGAAACGAGACAGATATGGCACAATTAGAGCTGTGAAAGGCACAAGGCAAACTCATTCCTCTTGAAGCCACGCTGCTTGCTGCTTTCCTCTGAAGGAGAGATCCAGAACGTACTCAGCTTCTGGGGTAGGTGTGAAAGAGGAGAAATACATCATGTGGTCTTATCCAATTCCATTGTAGACTTTGCAACTTATCTCAGGATTGGTCTTCTTCACCACTCGGATGGAGCAGCTTTTCTTGTGGAATAGGCCAACACAATTCACCCTATCGTACTTCTTGGGCATTACAACCCTGTCATTGAGAAAGGCAAAGAGAAAATCAGCAGCTGAGGCATGGTCTGAGGATACTTACTGAACTACAGCCATCCTGGAGCAACCATGGATTGACTTGGCCTGTGGATATACATAACAAGTACTATGGGTTATCACAGCAGGAATACAGAGCCCTGATTGTGAATGTTAACAGATGAAGTGATTTCCCAATGTTTGTTGTTTGAATGCAGCTCTCACTGGTCATTCATTAGGGATCAGTATAAATTCCCACACCAAGGCAAAATATGGATTAATTCTGTCTTCCCCATTCGAACTAAAACTTTCTTGATAATAACAAACAATTTAAAGACTGCTGAATCATCTCAGCATGAATGACTCCCAGCTGGGCCTCTTCTCAGCACAGGCCAACTCCCTCCCTCTTATGGCTGAGAAAAGCTGGGAATATTTCCCTCCAAAAGTTCCTTGGATTGTAGTCTTCCTCACAGATCATTTAAGGGACTCTTTCTCCCTCCCCTTAAAAGAAGGATTTTTCTAGTCTTCTGAGGAGATAATCAGTTCACATCATTATTCAGGAAGACACAGCTCTCCTTGATGAGTCACTGCCATCCATGGAGCAGAAACACACAAGAAAGAGAAAGCAAATTATCAGCATGTATGTCCTGTTTTGGCAAGGAGATAATGTGGGCTCTTGGCAGCATGGCAAGGATGGTAGAATATCTGAATAGATGCTTGAAGGCAGGCCAGTGGTTTGGTGCAGAGCTACAGAAACCCACAGGTTTGTGTGTTGTGGGGGGGTTTAGGTATCTGGAGATAAGCTGGTGAATAGAAGGAGCAAGAAAACAGAAGCTAAAAGGAACCACACAGCCAGTTAGCATCTGACTTAAAAGAAGGACTAGGTGATGAGGAAGAGCTGTGTGCTGGGAACACACTGTGTTTCACGATGTTTCTTCCCCCAAAAGTCTGTGTGGTTGACTGATTATTCTGCTGGTCATGATTAGAGCTAAGGGAAACAGGAAAAAGAGTTTTGCTCTCATGAGTATGACATTTCAGTACATGCTTTCCATGAGGATTTTTAAGTCTGAATATTTCAATCAGTATCTAATAAACAAACAATAATTTGGGTAAACTTACAAGCTGCAACAAGTCATTGCACCCATCTTACACCTGCACTGGAAACAATCTTCATTCTTCCACACCGCACCAAAAACATAGAGGTTTCTGTCTGAAAGGCACCCTGAATGTGCACACCAGAATATAATAGTCAGTAAATCAACAGACATAGACCATGCTCTTGTGTTTGTGGAGTAGTAATCAAAGCACTGATTTTCATAGAGTCACACCAGGGAAGAGCCTAACCCTGTGCTTTGCCAAAAAGATATCCTGTCTCTGCTCCTGCAGCATGCATGAGTGTATTACAAGGCATGATAAAATGTTGCAACCACATACCAGATTATTCTGCTATTGCAATGAATCTGAAAAACACCTTAGCTTATGGCTACAGGAGGATATTTCTGCCCTTCCTTATAGTGAACACACAGGTGTTGATTTTATTTTCTCATTTCTTCCTCCTCCCCAATTCTTACTATGCTTCAACTTGCACTACTAAACTGAATTATAACAACAGCTCTGTTGTCTTTGATTTTGTTAGGTGCCCCCTTCAGATTAATCAATGCCACTTAAAAGTACCTGGGTTTTTGCCACACAGGCAAGTACCTCAGTCATACAACAGCCCAGAGAGTAATTATTGAATCTCTCAGTCCAGAGATGCTTCTGGGTGTGTTGATTCCTGAGTAAGCAGCTGTTTGGATCATTCCTCAACAAAGAGTGTGTTATGCTATTCCAACATTTCTAAGAAAAAAAGCCTTTGAATCCCTGAATTACTGTTTCAGGGATGTCTAATGTATTTGCCATTCTTACCATATTTTCTGGCTGGTCTAAGGTAACAGCGAGCAGGAACACACAGAGTTCTTGAGAAGAGAAGGCTCAAGCAAAAAACAAGCAAGAATTTCTAAAAAGAAAACAAGAACCTTTTTTTAGAATTAAGTGATTTTTTCCAAAGGTCTAGCACAAAGTTATCGGCGAGTCCTACTATTCCAAATAAAATCAAATTAAAAAATACTTCCAGCATAAAAAATACTACATACACACACACACACACAAAGCTGGTAACTTACCATACTTGCGTGGGCTGCTCACATATAATAATGAGGAGCAGTGTCTATTTATATACAGTGAGGAAACAATGGTCAGTGGAAAGGGAGGCAATGCAAATGTGTTCCCAATGGACACTCTAACCTGTTCTGATCATCAATCAGAAGGTGGCACCTCAAAAAGTCTTGCAAAGTCTCATTTAGTGCACTGGCATACTTTGGCATCTTGAGCTCCATTGTGCTGGTGTAAACCTGAAGAAACTCCAGCAGATACACTGGTTGCTCTGCATCAGTCCTGGTGTCAGTGGAGAAATCTGACCACCAGAAAGCAGTGCCTCCAGAACTGGCAGGCCATCAAGGACCAGCAGGGAAAGGACACTATTGTTCAACTGACCTGCTATGAGGAGGCACAGGACAGGTCATTCATACAGTGCACTGGTGTGGAAAGTCCATGTTCTCAGACCGATTCATTATATTTTCAATTATTTTATATGAGTCACATTACATCCATATTTAGCAGGCTGCAGGAACTAGCTGTAGTTATCTATCACTCAGCTGTTGGAGCAAAGCCAGGTCTGGGGACTAGAGGCAGATCAGCATGACCAGGTAGCACTTTTGGCAGCAAAAATGAGATGAGATGTGTATTATCTCAGTCCAGAAGAAATTCTAAGAACTGAGGAAGGCAAAAAAAGAAAAAGTTCCAGTTTTATTTCACTGCATCCATGTCCTGCCTTGAACACAGCTGGAATCAGACACCAAAGGCAGTGCTGTTTCTGCAACAGTAAAATGAGGACATTTCCTTCAGTACATATCTTACCATAGGTGTCCAGGTCTTTGTGATGTTAGACTGTTAAAACACACAGTATGTGAGGCTGCCTCTCAGAACCAGCCAGAAAAATTAGCACAGGTCACTGTGGCTACATTAGGGCTGCAGGGATTCAATGCTTTGCTGAATTGGAGCATAGACATAACAAGTTTCAAAAGTTACCAGTGTCTTCCCAGCCTAATGAGTTGCATTAATTCCATTAGCTTGGCTCTTTTAGCACACCTGGCTTTAATTAGGCACTTGATTGGTATGCCTGGACTCATTAGCTTTCACTGATTGACAAACAGCTAGGGGAAACAAAGCTGCACTGAAAGTGGTTTTGGGACAAAAGGGGCAATGGCAGAACAAGTGTGGTCTCCTGAGGGCTTTGGAGTCAAGTAACAGTTGTAGAGGAGGCAGCCTCTGTTTGTTGTGACAGAAGATCTGAATTATTTAAGTTCCTTTTCTTTATTTGTTTGCATGAACTTAGCAAGAGACTTTAGAGCTTCTGTTTTACTTTGCTTTTAGCTTTGCATTCCAGCTGTCAAGTTTTATGATTTTGGTGGATCATGCTCTCTGTGTGTAGTTCCGCTGCAGGAAACAGTTGCAGTGTCTAATGAAGTGCTTTGAGGAAATACTGTTTCTCTGGCAGTCTTTAAATAAATTAATTTCTCTTTGAAGGGAATTAGTTGCTCAAAATAATTTGTTAGCAAAGGCAACAAGGTGAAAGCATAACAAAGCTCTTATATTACTGTAAATTTTATTTTATTTTAATTGAAACCAATTGATTAGGGTCTAGTGTTGCTAGAGGCCAGACCCACTTCTTCTCTGTCCCCGCTATAATTCTTGACAAATCTTGTGCTGTGTCTGGAAGAGAAATAAGTGTTACAGTGAATAACATCTCCAATAAGGATATAGTTGCAAAGAAATGTAATAAGCAATTCTGACTTGAAGGGCATGGTAGATTCCAAATTATCCTCTTAATTTTTTTTTAATTAGTTATTCTTTTCTCCTTGTAGAGAAATAGCTGTATTAATAACTTTCATATAATTTTTGCTGTTTCTCAGGTAGGTAAATACATTTACATATAGAAAATATATACATAAAATAGAAAGCTGAAGTGTGACCAAGGCTATTGCTTTCAGAGGTTCCTGTTAGCTCTACCTCCTGAAACTGAAGTATATATTAAATTATTCTGTGTCCACTGTTTCTTTAAAAAAAAAAAAAAAAAAAAAAGGCAGCTTAAAGCATCTTGAACAAATAGCGAATAAAACCCCCAAATTCTTATGAAAGCCTGAAACATTGGGTAAGTTGTCTGTGGGATCTGGAGCAGAGAAGAGGCTGAACCTGACTCTGTTCATCTTCTTGCTGACCTGCTTGGACATTTCCTCTTGAGACAAACAAGGTTTTCCATGTCAAATGATTTAAAAAAAAGGAGGAGAGAGGATTCTCTGTTGTGCAGATGTAAATGAAGTTGTTTCCTGTGGCTGCAGTGTTAAGCACATGTCCTGTTTTAAGGGCAGGATAAGGTCTCTCAGCCCAGGTGATGGCTGAGAAGGCTGAGTACCTCTGAGACATGGTGACCATGTCAGTTTGCTGCTTTCCCTCTGTACCTTCTCCCTTGGGCTCTGTTGTGCTGGAAGTGCTCAAAGCCCAGTTCTAGACACACTGACTTAGGTCAAACAACTTCCTTCACTGGCCTGTGGGGGAACAGCAAC
Source organism: Hylia prasina (assembly GCA_013397195.1). NCBI lineage: Eukaryota > Metazoa > Chordata > Aves > Passeriformes > Sylviidae > Hylia > Hylia prasina. The sequence continues at coordinate 39,622 of VYXD01010243.1, forward strand.
AGTTAATGTGCCTCCCCTGCTTGATCCCTGAAGCAGTGAGAGGAACATCCCGCACCTCCTTTCCCTGTTTGTCTCGCTCCTGCATCTCTCAGGGAAGTTGCCAAAGTAAACTGGTCAAATCATGCAGTGTTTTGGCTAAAACAGGGACTCAGAGCCAAGACAAAGAGGCAATTCTGCCCTGGGAAGATTTGGACAATTAGCAGGATCCTGTGTTTTCTGAGGAGAGCCCTGGAGTTGGAGGGACGGGGCCGTGATTCCCGCTCAAATTACAGGGGTGATGAGATGGTGGCTCCATATCACCAAGGCTCTGACGAGGGTGTCAACTCTATAATTTTATTGCAACTTGCCCACACTGAAAACATTTCTTCAGAAGACTTTAGTAGCTTTAGACATGATCTGCTGGATGTCTATTGCTTTACCCTGTGTTTCAAAACTTAATTGATGTGTTAAGCACTATGGTGGGCCTCGAAATTGGGTTAAAGCACAAAAATAAATCTGACCCAACTTCAAAATGGTTCATGTCAATCTGCTTTAGAGAAGTTAATAAGGGAAACTGATGTTCCTGCTGGCTCTGACAACTGGCTAACTCCATTTTTAGCTGAACTCATGGGAATGAGTCATTAGGTAGGACCCAACCTAATGCTCATGCAGCTCTTGGGAAATCAAATTAAATTTATTATTTTCCCCAAAACTACTATTTGTGTGACCTGGCCCTTTTCAGTGAGAAGATGGTTTATTGCTTTTTAGGGGTGCTGCAGCACCAGTCTGGCCACCATTTGTGGTGAGTAATACTGTCTTCCCTCTGTACAAAGGATTCAAGATTGACTTTCTGATGCTTTTAGGTTATGCAAAAGCACACTGCCCAAGTCCTTTCCCTAAAGGCATTTTTAAAAGACATTTTTCTGTTAACTCTGACTTTCTTTCCCCATCAGTTCACACGTTTACTGGTCTGGGGCAGATGGGTTTTTTGTGTATGAAGAGAGGAGTTATTTATTCTAAGCGTGAAGTATTTTAAGTTGTTTAGCCCATGTGCATGTTCCCCTTTTTCTTGCTTGGCAGTGTCTCTGAATACTCTCCCTTTGAAGCAAAAATGGTGTTCTCTAACTGCCCCTCACACAAAATGCCCGATTTTTTCTTTAAACTGATCAGCAAAATGTAGTGCAACATCTATGTTACCTTAAAGAGAGGTAAACATTGCTTTTTCCTTCCTTCTGTACTAGGTCTACAGAGGGAGTAGTTTTGCTCTCAATCCATAAACTTATTTAGACCACAGATTCCCACTTGCCTTCAGCAGGAATTAGCCCTTGCTAATTAGTTTTAGTCTAGAGCAGCTCCCTTCTATTTTGCTGTCCTTTCTGCACCCAGGAATTCTCTCTGCCCCTTTCTCATTGTGTCATGGAGAACACACTGCAGTGCCCAGGGAACAGGCACACACGTGTCAGAGCTGGCATGACATGAAGAGATGGTCAGTGGAAAAGGGATAAGGGTAGCAAATGAAGCTTATTACTTTCAAAGTTAAGGGGTGCTGCACTACCAGAATGCACATCAGTGAATTTTTAAAGCTGGTGTTAAGTATGGTTACTGGCATGGACTGTTGAAAGTCTCTATCTACTGGGCAGAATTTTTCCTTCAAAGGATTAGGAATTTACTTCCTGGTACCTGCCTTCTCTGTTCTTGAAAGGCAAGAAAAATGCAATGGAAAAGGAGCAGTATAGACAGAAACAGAAGTCATAAAAAATGCAGTTTGAAGTTCTGTAAGAAAAAAGTTTGTTAACAGTTTTTTGGTTTAAAACATGAGATTGGTTCTATAAATGCTTCTACTGTTAAGAAAACGTATGAAGTCATTTCACTTTTCTTCTGAAACCAAATCAATCCCATTACTATTTTTTTCTGTGAAACAGAAATGCCTATTTAATAAGTCATATTAAGCTTTCTGTTTTACTCCCAGTGGTGCTTTCATAATCCATCATATCTGACTCAACTCGCACTGCTGTGCTCAAGGGGAAACTCCTGGGTTTGCTCTGTTTACAGTCAGAGGTGCTGGTGCATCTGTTCCCTGAACGAAATTCTGAAGTAGTGATGTTGCTAAGCTTTTATTCCCCTGTAGTGAGGATAATTCAGGCAAAGCAGTCTTTGTTCAGGTTCAAAAAGTGTTCTTAAATCTACTCAGTCCCATTCATGATGTCTCCTTGGCTATGGACAACAGCCAGGTCTAAAATGTCACCTACATTCTAAACCTCAGTGGAGCAAAATTAAAATGAGGTCAAGTCTTCCAGCTGGATCAGGATCTAGGTTTTTGTGCTTTCTGTAGCTCCAACTTTTCCATCCACTCTTTCCAGCACAGGAGCACTGTGACAAAACTATGCTGTAATGCACTGACTAGAGAATTTATAGCAGAGAAAAAAGAACAAACAAATCCCAAACATTGGCAACAACAGAAAAGCAAAGTTCCAGAGCTATCATATCTGTACATAAATAATCTGTACGAATGTAGCTGGGCTGCAGTTACAACAGTCTGTTCAGTCAAGCTCCTGCTACCTTTCACTAGGCTTGAACTGAAAAACTGAGGCCCTCTCTGAAATTCTTGGCTGGTGTACCACTTTCTGTCCCTGATACAATTTTGGTTGTTCTAACTTTTGAACCCTTTCTTACTGTAGAGAGATTGAAGAGTCAGTCCCCTGTTTAAAACTGATAGAAGAAAATGAAAGAATACATTAATGACAGATATTGACTGCTAAACCGTAATTCATAGGCCTGAGGCCAGTTCTGTAGGCAGACCAGACACTGAACTCCTGGGTGTTATACTCACAAATGCCTGCCAGGATTTCTTGTAATATTAGAATTGATCACTTATCTAACCCATTTATACAATTTCCTGTTAGTATTAGAGGACAATACTTTCTGTGCTTTGAATGAAATTGTTCAATAGCCTCCTTTGCACAGACAAATACAGATTGGAAAAAATAACTGAGCTGGGAAGAAAAAGAGACTTGTTTTACATAATCCAGTTTATTATTCAGGAGTCTAAAGAATTTTGAAGGCATACTGCACCAATTCAGACCTTTCCTCACCTCTTCTTGACCATCAGCTTTGGTGTGCAGAACAGCATCCCTTTGTTCAGGAGCAGGGCAAGAGCAGGAGAGAACCCCAATAAAATAACCCCTTGCATTCCCCAACAAGTTTCCCATTTAATGTAGAACATGGGGAGACTAAGGGATAGTACTGATAGGAGACATCAAGCAAGTCCCAAGCTAGGAATTGGAAAGGGGAGGCAAAGTACTTCAGGGAGACACTAATGAATAATCATTAGTTGTACTTTAATGAGACTGCAGCTTATCTCAGGGTAGCACTCTTGCTACAGTCCCAAGCTGGTTTTCAGCCCAGTCCAGCTCCTCTGCCTTTCATACAGCAAACTGGAGTGACTCCTGCCTTATACAGCTTGGGAATGAACATTTTCAGTCTCTGTGCCAGTGTAACTAGCTGCTAAACAAAACCACTTGTTCCTGTCCCTGTAGATTCATCCCATCCTTAGCAGTCCAGGGCAGCCATGGGAGAAACCTCTGGAATTACAGTGGAAAAAATACTGGGATATTTTGAAGGAGGTTATAATCTCATGATGGCAAAGGACTGCAGTTTATCAGCGATCTTTAAAGGGGATTTACTGGAAGCATTGGCTGTGCAAAAGCACTGAAGCCCTGGAGAAATGTAAAGAGTATGGATCAGTGCTTGAGACCTCCTGAGATAAATAAGATGTGAAAACAGAATTTTGAGTATGGGGAAGAAGGTTAAAGTAACCCAGGCTTGCTGTGTGTTTTAGATTGGTCATATGACTTGTGTGTTCTACAGTTTCATGTAAATACCTGTCATAAAGCAAATCAATTCAAATCAGTTTCACCCTTAAATAAACCACTGCTTGACCCAAGGAAACATGTACACAACATTAGATTTGAACAGAAACTTTCAGGCTTTGAACAGGTGCCAATGCAAACTTTCCTGCATACCAACAGAAGAGTTAACTAAGAGCAAAGTGAACAAGCAAAATTCTCATGAAATGAATTTGTTCTGAGATTTTAAAATTGGCATAGAGCAGAATGTGAAATGAAAATATATGGCTTCTTTGGTATGCATAATGTAAATGAGATATGGACCTTCCTTGTTTAAGTTGGATTTTCATTTTAAGGTTGGGGCAAAAACCTTATTGGACACAATATGAATGGGTACAAAGCTATTAAGCTTCAGGTGATAAGCATTGTTTAATAGGAAAACTTGCATCAGATTTGTATGTGTGTTCTGGTGTTTGCTTTAAAAGCTTTGTAGGCTAAGCAGTAGATTTCATTTCCAGGACAAGAACAGCTTTCCAATACTTAAAAGACTCGCCTTAAAAACACTTGCTGGAAGAGAAGGGCCAGCTATCCAAAACTGCCTCTCTTTCTAGCAGGAAAGCTGTGTGCTTTTAGGAGATGAAAGGGAAATTTGGGGTAAGAGAGCACACAAGGCATTCTGCTCTGCCAGGGATGATTTGCTCCTCAAGGTTCTGCAGAGCCTCCAAAACCTTTAAACTGACAGGATAGCGGAGGAAACTTTCCTGCCAATATTTTCTTTCTACTATGTGAAGCTAGTGGTGTCATGATCTTAAAGTTTTGAGGCTGGGGGATGTACTCTTTGTATGGGACTGTAGCTGTGAATGCTAAAATAGAGAAATACCAAGGCAAAACATAACTTGCAAAAGTGGGAAGTTCAAAGCAGAGTTTTGTATGCTCTGTCTCTGTTTTTCCAGGTTTGAGGGTTTTGTCTTCTTCCCGCAGCTATACTCCTTGCTCCAGAAGGGAGCCAGGTCCCTGCTGTGTTTATGGTCTTCCAAAACTAGATGTGATAGGTAAAATCACCTATTTCATTGTTGAAACTTGGAGCAGGCAAGAGGAGAGCAGAGTGCTCTATGAGGTGTTTTGGAATAGGCAGGAAATTAACCTTTCCTATTTTGTCATAGCAAACAGGCTAGATCCACACCTACGAAGACTTGGCAGATGGTGGAGAAAGGTGCTTGGGTAGATTTAAAATATGATTAAATAGCTCTGGATTGTGGAGGGGTGCTGCTTCAGGCTGACTTTTCTGGAATTTGGGTGCATATGTCTAGTCAGCCTTAAAAAAGGAAAGTAAATCTTTGGTCACAACTTACTTATATCTTGATGTTCTCTATGGAGTTGCCTTACAGCTGCACCTCAAAGTCTGTTGAAGACAGAAAGAAATCTATAGAATGGTTTGGGTTGGAAGGGACCTTTAGGGATCATATAGTCCAACCTTCCTGCCATGAGCAGGGACACCTTCCACTAAACCAGGTTGCTCAAAGCCTTGTCCAACCTGGCCTAAAACACTTCCAAGGATGGTGCATCCACAAATTCTCTGAGCAACCTGTTCTAGTGTCTCACTATCTATATATTAAAGAATTTCTCCCTTGTGTCTAATCTGAATATGGCCTCTTTTATTTTAAAATCTTTACCCCTTGTCTTACCACTGCCTTCCCTGGTAAAACAACTCTATCCACACTGCTCCCCTTTCTGTGCCACCTCCTTTGGTGAAAATTAGAAAGAGCAACTGCACCGTTTCAGTGCACCAGGGTGCATTTTAGTTTCTCAAATTATTTTCTAGTCCTCTAGCCTCAACCCTGAAGTGTTGGAGTCTGTGCTAGGCATGGTGTCATTAGAAGATGCCTTCAATTATTCTTTATCTTAGCACAGGCTTGCAAAGGATAATAAAGAGGTTCACTGCCCAACTGCAGTGGGGACAGTTTGGGAGTAATTTGGTTTGGGATTAATTTGGTTTGGGAAGAAAAGTCTCCCAGCAATGTCACTGAATGTGGATAGAATTACAGAGCTGTTAGGATTCAAAGGGAATTCTGGAGATCACCTAGTGAATCATGAAGTTAAAGCCCATACAAGCTGAGGTTTGCCTCTACCCTGCAGGCATCAGGTCTGGGCACTGCTCATGAGGTATATGTTCATTCCATAATTTAAATGATGAGCTATGGAAGCACTGACACATTCTGTTGTGGAGAAATAGAACGTGGAGATGGAGGATGCTCACAGTCAGTCATGAAAAGAGGCAATTGAATAGATGTGCTGTAAAGATTATGAGGTAGTGCCCCAAAGGAGAGCTCATCCTGGCGAGCAGATCCCTCTCAGTTACTGTTTGTGGATTTGCTGAGCTGCTTCCCTGTCTGAGCCCAGTACAGGTCAGTCATTCCATGCAGCCACAATGCTGCCCATAGCCCATTGTAAAACCTTTAATTTTTTAAAGGTTAATCTGAGCAAAAGACCCTTTCTTTTACCCAAAGCTCAGGCTGAGGGTTGGATCTGCTATGGTGTCAGTGTAATGGAAGAATAGTACTGGGTAGCTGGTAGATCTTGCAGTCCCTAGGTTGGTCTCCAGGGAGCCACACAAGACAAAAGTTAATCATGGAAGACATTGTCAGAGAAAGATTTTAAAGTAGCTTTTCATTTTTTCCCATTTTTTTAGTTTTCATCCTTAAAGAAGAAAATAAGTCACATGAATTTCTGAGGCTTTACTTTGACTTTATTTTAGCTTTAAGATACAGCTGTGCACAGATTATAGAATATGCTCCTTGGCACTGAAATATGACTAGAGAAGAATACAGACTAGCAGCTACTGAGAATGCTTTACAATGTCACTTCTGATGTCTGACATCAAGGAAGGAACAGGTCAGTTCTCTGTTCATGGTGAAGCATAAGGCAGAGAAACCAAGGGAGATTTTTGCGAGTAGTTACTCAGCTTCATTTTATGTTGGTTTTTATGAGTAGATTTCACTCGACAGTTGCATTTTAAGTGTTGTGGAATTTGTGAGAGAGAACCATTAAAACATTAAGAGGAAATATCCCCCCAATCCACCATTCTTCTGTTACCCTACCCATGAATGGACTGGGCATTCTTTTGAGTGATCATCTTTCTCTACTACTTTATAAGAGCAAGTCTCCTTGTTGAAAATGCTTTCACATTTCTCTTCATCGTAGTCGACTGGTCTCATATAGCTGTGGTTGTGAAGAGAAAAAAGGGTGATGAGACCAAGAAGTAAGCAGCTTCCACTTCAGGTGGTATCTGCAGCTATGATATGAAGAGACCATACAGAGGAGACTTCTGGAGAAGAAAAGGGAACTTGCACAAAACTCCTAGCTCAAATGTTACTTAGCCTGCTGCGTAAGCAGGATGAGAGGAGAGTTGTAGTTTTTCTGGTCTGATTTACACCCACGGGATGTCTGTTGTGTTTATTTGCTATTCCAATATCACTCTTTCTTCTCTTCATCGTACTAATATTGCATGAGTGGTTGGGTATCACTACAGGAAAAGTTACAAACAATGTACCTTGAGCTGATTCTCAGAGGAAAGTGAGGCAATGTGTGGCTTTGGGGAGATCTGGACTAGGATCAGTAGAAATTTCTTAGAGTGTTCTCTCTTGAATCAATAACTTGCCTGATGTTTTAGCCTCCAAAATAATTAAATTCTCTTTTTATTTTAAATCAATAATTATTTGTTAAAGATGACCTCTGTTTTTCAGAGGAATTTCTTGCATGTTCCGTGATGATGGTGTTGGATTAATGGATAACTTTGTGATAGGAAGTGAGTGAGAGAAGGGTTATGGTTATTTCTCAGAAACTCCTGTGTGAAGGGAAGTGGTTTGTGCTGTATCACAGCAGCAGAGGAAAAACCCCACTGCTGCTCTGAACTCACCTAGTGCAGCAGCCAATTCCAGAGCTGGAACAAGAGCAATCATCACAGTCCTCAGTTCGCCAGCTGGCACCAAATTCATGGACTTTTCCTTCCTCATCCAGGCATCCTGAAAATGTGTTGTGTGAGCAGACTTCAGGGTCAGACCTATTGCAGCAGTAACACTGTTGCATGTACAAAATGGGTGGGATCTTTGCTGGCTCTTTGCATTAACATCCTTATCTGCCAAGGGTGTGCTATCCTAATGCATGCGGAAGAGTGACCTGTGTCCCTCTGTCTCCTGAGGTTCTTAGCAGCATGGGGTTTCCCGGAGTAGTTCATCTTCAAGTATGGAATTTGAAGCACCCAGCAGAAAGACAACTAGACACAGACCTGGCCAGGATTAAAAAAGGCTTTGACTTTCCTATTAACACCATCTCTTGCTGACTCTACCTTTAAAACAAGATTAAATCTGGCCACCCAGTCCTCAGCTGCAGGAAGAAAGCAAGTATTGGATGTTACATTCCTATTCAACAGTCACAGAACAGACCATAGGACTCCTAAATAACTGATCTGGAAAACAGAATTTTATGAGAACAGAAGAAGAGGGTGGTGGGGCTTTTAGGTTGTGTCTTTGCCTATAAATGTTGTTTTTTTGGCAATGTTAACTCATTTCTTCAAGTATTAGCACCAGCCTTCCCAGGTAAAGCTGTATTTTAGACCACTTAGATGTTTTGTGCATATTGGCACACATCAACTCTAGCTGTGTCCAAAAATAGCATGCTTCTCTTTTGGGAACATTTTCCTGCAGCTCCTCTCAACTGTAGACTGACAGACAAGCTATGTTCTGGAAGGGCAGGTCCAGACTCAAGGAATGAAGCTATTCTGCTTTTAAGAATGCTTTGGGCTACAGCAACAGGACATGAGTAAATTGTGTGGTGCTGAATACGTGTAAGTCTCTTTCCTGTTTTATACTGACTACACACAATTACACAGAGGTCCTTCTCCCTTCTCTGATTTCTAGATGTGATTCCATGGTAAAAATATGAGTTACTACTTCATGCAGATGGGTAAACTAAAATTATGCTACTTCTCTGGAAAAAGATCATTCATAATTTGGTGTGTGTGAAGCTGCCCAGATAACTTGTTCTTTTTATAACCTATTATAATATTGCTCTCCATACCCCATTTCCTTTTGATTCTTCTCCACTGTTTCCACTCATTTCTAAATTGTGATGAATTGCACAGAATGGACAAATCAAATCAAGCAGTGGTTCTGATGATGTCTGTCAGGTTGAGGGCAGTTGACTTACCTACAACCACACCATTAGACATCCCTGGTTTGAATGGCATAAAGATACAAGAAGCATCACACAGTGGCAAGCTGATGGCAAGAGCAAGAAGGCAGGCCACGATGGTGTTCTGAACAAGAAAATAGAATTCATATCAATCCTTCAGTAAGTATTAAAATCTTTTGATGATAACAGGAAAATACATTGTGGTTTCAAATTAAAATCCAATTGTTGATGCCTTAAATTTTAGCTTTCATATTTTCCATATTTTGTACTACATTAGTATATAACTCTTCAAATATAGTGTTGGCAAGTTCTCTTCACAGTTTAGTTAGACAAAACAATCCTTTTCCAGCTCCAGAACCAAGGACACCATTGCAGCTGCAGGGCCAAAAAGTACAAACAGCAGTGAACTGAGGAGAGCAATCTGGGAAGATGGGACTTCATAACCTGAAGCTGTAATTGGTTAATGACAATTTGTATCATTAACCCCAATATGTAAATAGACCAAAACTTAATAAAAGTGTGAAAACGTGTGATCCGTCGTCCACCGGTGTAGCCTCGGCTGGACTCTTGTACTGCCCAAGGTGTATCCTCTCAAGGGCTTTTTAATAAATACCTACTTTATTCCTTTAACTCTGTCTAGGCTCAGTCCTGGGTAGCCTCTCAAGGCATCAGTCTCTTGCAGTTTAGACATTTTAACACGCCAGGAATACTGAACCATTTTTAAGAAACAGAGGCAGAGCATCACATGGGAGGGGAAAAAATGTCAGTCTTTCCAAGTTGTTAAAATCAAGCATTGACTGCTAGATCCAGATTCTCTTTCTGAAAAATGTCTGTTCCATTCCATTCCACTCCCCATTAATTTTTCTTGTCCTTTTTTTTCTCTATAGGGTTGGTCACCAAATGTTTTTTCTACTAACCTCACTTATAGTAGCAAAAACTTCTTTTCTGCAGTCTAAAGAATTACAGAATATTTTACCCTAATACTGAAGGATTAGGAACAAGTGAAATAACTTCAGCTGAAGTTGAATACTCGGGTCTTGGCCCTGTGCCTTACTTGCAGGTGTCACTTACGACCTAGATAATTCTATCTTCTGTGACCTTTGTTAGTGGATTTTTTCTGAAAGTTCAGCTGAAGTTTCAATATTAGTTTGAAATGTTTGAGGGGCTTCCTTTGGGGATATGAAAGAAATAAGTGCAACACTTCTAGGATGGAATTAGCTGTGATTGAAGATCTTGGCAAGGGAAAAAAGGTAGACCAGGAATAAACAATCGCATACACCTACTGTATGTGGGTGTGTTGTTTTGGACAGAGTAGGACTGGTGACTTACAAAAAGTCATTCCCAAGAGGAGAGAACACAAATTTAGTATTTTATTTTGCAGAAGAGAGGTTAAACCACACAAAACTGCAACAGAGTGACAAAGGAGTAAAAATCAAGATACCTTTTTCGGAGTTCAGCGAAGTGTTCAGGTGTTATCCAGACTTTTCACCCCAAGTTTTTACCTGCCTTTGCCTCTCTTTGATTCTTGCTCTTATAACACAGAATTTATACATTTGCCAAATTTCTTAATGTGCCAAGTACTGAGATAAATCCCAAAGTAACTCCTTTAAAATCTATAGCAACATACCATGGTCTATTACAGTACAAGATGTAAGGACTCACCATTCTTGCAGAATTATGAGACTTCCAGTAAGGAGATGGCCTCTACAAAGCTCATCTTCTCAGAGACCTTATATAGAGAGGGAATTTGTGATAGCAGCCCTTGAACAAACTGACCATGCATGTTTAGCACCAATGAAGTTTCTGCAAAATGACCTCATGGGGTGGACATTATTATGATAAGGCAATTACATACAGGAAGAAAGGTTTGTTCTAACAGACACTGGAGAAATAGGTGCGGCTTTTGTGCCACACCAGGGTTGGGAGGCAGTTACAGGAAGCACTTTTCAAGCCTAGAAGGAATATTTAGCACTTGCCCTGAGAAAACCATTAGAGACATGGTGGTTGTCACCCACAACAAAATTGCATGCTTAGTTTGAACCATCTAGGGTTTAAAACGTGTTCTAGATAACCATTGTCTTCCTTGTTCAGATTTCCATCATGTAGAAGATCCATATGCTCAGGTCCTCTATGAAGAAATAAGCATTATATATTTTATTTCTTAATTCTTATAGCAAGTGAGAAACTGTTCCTTTTCTACAGAGGCTGGATATGTCAGGAGCAGACACGCTTTCCAAGTGTTTAGGACAGTAATTTGATAGCAAAGAGGTCCAGTATGGTCCCCTTTTGCTTAAGCTTTCACCTACTAGGTTCAAGTACTTCAAACTATGTGGCTCTTCTTGATGATGAGGTCTATCCCTTATTACCAGAGCTGCACAGCTTGCAATACCCAAATTACTTACTCTGACTGCATAATTGTGGTGACTTCTGGTGTGGTTTTGGGAGTAGAGGCTGAAATCCAAGTTGGGTTGACTATTCCACATCTTCTACCCAGACTCCAGAGTTGAGAGGTAGCTCAGGAAGTCCATGAGACAAGGCCAGAATTAGTGCAGTGCAGGTCACAGTGAGACCGCTACTGACATCTTAGCTGGCTTCCAACTCAGTAAGTTGGGTACATTGGTTTTTCTTTGGTTGCTAGACCATCACTCTTCAAGATGACAGAAAAGAGATGAAGTGCTTGCAGGTGTTTGATAAAGCTGTGATAATCAGCCTGTCACTAGAAAATTAGATTTGGCGATGCTGATTTATGCCGTGCCCTGAAATGGAGGATAAGGACCATACCCTTGACTCCTAATAAGTGGTCATGTCAGCCCTGGGAATTTCTTTATTGAAATCAACAGAATCCACATATCCCCTTTGAATCTCTCAGGAATATGTATGAAGCCAATTGAACAGCCTCATTGTGGTTTGGGATACTGTTGGTGTTTCAGACCATGTTCATTTTCCGATTACAGGAGAGGGGGAAAGGCACAGTAGGACAGAGAATTATTACACCCTGATCCTAGGCCAAAGCTGCCTTTTGTGTGGGGGGGTTACAGTGAAGATGGAGAGAGTTCACAGTCTGCCTTCTCACATCCTGACCCGGTGGATGTACAGCTGTGAGATGCCTGAGGATCTGCTCTACATTTGCTCTAGATACTGGCTCTTCATAACCTTTAGGTAACAATTAGAGAAGTAACAATTTCCTCTAGGCTGACTATACTGTGGGAAGTAGCATAGAATCCTGCTCAAGATATTGGCTCCTCCATGTCCTCAAAGGTGATCTTGAACAAATGTTCCATGATGTTTTGGAATAAAAGGACCATCAAATTGCACGGCATTTATTCTGTTAAAATTACTGAGCTATTTAATTTTTTTTTTCTGCTTGTGTGTTACTTGGCAGGCAATATTGTGCTTGTCAGGCACCCTGCAGCAACTCTTGTATGCGAATAAAAATTATCAGTCACATAGAAATTTGTGATGCAGGTGTACTGGAACAAAACTTACAGAATTTGTTAAAGCCAAAATGAAAGAAATGACAGGTTTCTGGGTTGGTGTTGAGTGACAGAGGATGTGCTTGCTGCTCAATTCTGAAAAAATTAAATATCCAGCCAACTTGCTTGTGTATTTTCTTAGCTTTCCAGACTGCCCAGCTGCTCCCAGTGCAGGACCTCACCCTGTTTTCTAGGTGCAAGCTATGGAGGGAACCTGCAAACAGTTTTCTTTGGACTACAGCAGAGAGTGACCTGCCTAAGCCTGAGCAGTGTTAAGGGACAATTAAGAAGCCTTTTGCATGATCTGTGAATTCAGAGGAGCCCTAATGAAATGCTGTGGTGCTGCAACCACTCACAGCAGTAAACTCTATGGGGATAGTCCATTCGTGTATTGATTATTTGGGTCATTTGTGACCCACATAACATCACATTTCTTCAAGTTGGTCGTATATAGCATGATAGTTGCCTTCTTGGGTGGGGAACAGGTTTCTCTAACAGACATACCTCAGCTGAAATCTTATGTTGGCTTCCCATCTGGTTGATTTCTTACTAAAAACATCCTAAGAATATCATTGCTCTGCCCACTTCTGTGCCTCCTTTGCACGTATTCTGATGGCTAGAGTATCCTCTTTCTTCCTAAGGTAGAGAAAAGTCTTGGAGACCTTCTTGAAGATTTACCTTGCTATTTTACTCTAGTCCTTCTTCACCTGGAGTTTCTGATTACATCTCACTGATAACAACAGAGATAACCAGAGTAATGCAAGATGACCAACTCATTTTTTCCTGTGTGTTTTAGTGCAAGGCAATCCACAGAGAGAAATACGGCATGATTTCAAAGCAGTAATGTTATTAAAACAGCCCAATGCACCAGCTGCTATCTATGGACAGCTCAAAGCTAGAAGAGGTGCAGTAAAATGAAAGCAGTCCAAGAACCTTGTTTCTTAGGCCAGCATTTCAATACTACTCTCATATTCTTGAGAGGGATCAGCTTTCTGTGTGGGAGAGTAAGTGCAAGACACATTACAGCAGTTTGTGTATCCAGTCACTTAGCCCAATAGGTTATCACCACTATTGAGAGGGGAAAAACAAGAGGAAGCCTGAGGTATTTCAGCTCACAGATCATAAGTAAACATGATTTTACAAACAAACTCTTCTTGACATTAAACTGACAATGCTACATATAATGTAGTTTGGCTTTACTTTATTAAAGTCTGTCACATTTGTGTGTGAGAAAGAACAACTGTGTTAAGGAAAGGCACACACAAACAACACTAAAATATACAGTGCACTATTTATACAAGAACAAGTTATAAATGTGGTAGAAGGAAGTTTTATCTTGGTGGGGACACTTTTGTTAAGTTTGAGGTTCATATACCCACAAACCTCAAAGCCTAGCTCCCCAGATCTCTCCCAGGACAGGAATTATCAAAGAATTGTGTTCATTTTATAGCAAGGTACACAGGCAGTGTGAGTCATTTGTCCCTGAAACCTATGGGTTTTTTCCCTGGAGCCTATAGGACAAGGCTCTACATTTCTTTGGCTGGTAAACCCATCAGAATTAATTTTCTTTCTTCTCCAGTGTCAGGTCTGAGCTGTTCAGATTCTGCTTCAAGTACAAGTGGTGGATGAGGTGCCCTTGCAATGGAAGACCCACCCAGAGATAAATTCTGAAAAGATGTACTAATCACACAAATATGCTGGTTCTTCCCAGAATCTTAAAGAATATATTCACATGAGATTCAAAGCCTGTGTTGAAAGCCCTTTTTTGGCCATTTTTTTTCACACTTTCATGGTGCTGTCAGCAAATCAAAAATCTTCTTGCACAAAGAAAGCCATCTTCATCTGTAAGAAAGCTGGCACCCAGATTCTACAGAAACTCTTGAGACCTTACAGGTAATAAGGCTCTAATTTTAAAATACATATGGGTCCAAAAAAGGAAACTAGTAGAATGAAATCCTACATAGTTTAAAAGTTATCTAAACATCTGTAAATCACTTAAAGTCTTAACAACTAATATTAAGAATATGAATATGACCTTTTGATAGAAATGAGACACTATCTGATTATGCATCTTGTAAGCTGAAT
>VYXD01010246.1:894-11776 GCA_013397195.1 Hylia prasina
ACCTGCGGGCCCCGCTCCCCTCCGTGCGCCCGCGTAGGGTCACTGCCACCGCGGGAGCTGCCGTGAGATGGGGGCAGCGCCGGGGGTCCGTGTGCCGCCCTCGGGCTCACCGTGACACTGTGTTCCCGCAGGGAGCGGCAGGAGCAGCTGATGGGATACCGCAAGCGGGGGCCCAAGCCAAAGCCGCTGGTCGTGCAGGTAACGCGGGCGCCTGGCCCCGCACCCCCGCGCTCTCTGCCGCGGGCCGTCCCCGGGGGAGCCGCTTGCAGCGGGTTTCATCATGCCGTGGAGCCTGCGTGCAGCCCGGGCGCCTCGCAGCGCCCTGGGGAGCCCCGGCGCTGAGCTCAGCGGGTGCCCCAGCCCCCTCCCCTCCCCTCCAGGCCGCGAGCAGACCCGCTGTGCCCATGCCCGGCTGGCATTAGCAGGCTGCTCGCGGGCTCGGCAGCAGCGGTCCCGCTCGGCCCCCATTCCCAGACAGCTGATTGAAGGGGGCTTTTCTTCTTTTCATTGCTTCATTAATCTGGAGCAATGCACAGCCTCTAAGTTGGAGTGGGCTGGGGCCGCCTGCTAGAGGACGCGGTGCCCCAGGATGCAGCATCCTGTGAGGAGAGCTGCCGGAGGGGCGGGGGTCCACCGGAGCCTTCGGCACCTGTGGGGGCTCCGGCACTGGTTCTCCAGCCCTGTCTGACCGCAGCTTTTGGTTTTGCATTGCAGCTTCCCTCCTTTGCCCGCCGCTCAAACATCCTCACGGGGCTGCAGGACCCGGCCGTGGACACCAGGCCCAAGCTGGACCTCGGCTCCTCTGGCAAGAGCCAGCAGCACCAGTATGAACTCAACAGCAAGAAGCACCACCAGTACCAGCCCAATGGCAAGGAGAGCAGCATGAAGCACCAGTCCCACAGCAAAGGGAAGTATTACTACCAGCTGAACAGCAAGAAGCACCACCACTACCAGCCAGACCCCAAGATGTACGAGCCCCATTACCAGCCCAGCAGCAAAGAGCCGCAGGGCCAGGCCTGCTTGGACAGTAACAAGACCCCCCTGGTCTCCCACACGGACAAGTGGGCTCACGGCCCGGCCAAAAGCTTGCTGGGCCCGGTCAAGAACCTCACAGCAGAGAGCAAAAATGGAGCTGAGAAGAACCTGTCCAGTGGTACCGGGCCGCCCCCCCGGGACAGGGTGAGCAGCAACGGCCTTGGGGGAAAGATGAAGATCGTCAAGAACAAAAACAAGAATGGGCGCATTGTGATTGTGATGAGCAAGTACATGGAGAACGGCATGCAGGCGGTGAAGATCAAGTCTGGGGAGCCTCCCCGGAAGCGGGCTGCAGAGGAGAGGACTCCTAAGAAGGGTGGGGAGGAGAAGGTAGAGGCTTGGAGGAAGCCAGGGGAGGATAGTGTGGTGGGCAGCAACGCCCTGAGTAAAGCAGAGGGCGAGAGCCGGCAGCCCCCTGCAGAGCTGGAGGAAGGCCTCCAAAAGACTCCCTTGGCCAAGGAGCCGCCCCTTCCTCCGGCGGAGCAGCCCTTGCAGCTCACTACCAAGCCGGACCTTGTGCCCTGGTCGCTGAGTCCCGTCTGCGAGCACAGCCCTTCCTCCATGGGACTGAACCTGTCCAGTGCCAGCTCGCGCAAGCGCTGCCTGTCAGAGCCGCACGCCGAGCAGGAGCCGGGCAAGAAGCGCCTGACCTTCCGCAGCATCAGTGCCCCCACCTGCCTCAGCCCCCCGGGCCCCGAGCGGCCGGAGCCGCCCGCCCAGCCGGAGGTCATCCTGCTGGACTCAGACCTGGACGAGCCCATAGACTTGCGCTGCGTGAAGCCGCGGGCGGAGGGCGAGCTGACCCTGGCGCAGGTGAAGCCGGAGCAGCCGCCGCCGCCACCAGCTGAGAAACCAGCCCCGGAGCCTCTGCAGCCCCAGGAGGCTGCAGAGGAGGAGGAAGAGGAGGAGGCCGAGTCCCCGCAGGAATTCAAGCCCTTCTTTGGGAATATAATTATCACAGATGTGACCGCAAACTGCCTGACTGTGACCTTCAAGGAGTACGTGACGGTGTGAGGTGGGGTGGCAGCCGCTCCCCATGGGAGCTGCCCGCCTATCCCGGGGCCGCCGGCCCCACGCCTCCCTCCAAGGTACCGGTGCCCCTTCCCCGGAGCCCACGTGCCCCTGCCCGCGCCGCGGCGGCCGAGCCCGCCGTCTCCAGCGAGGGGACGCCGGGACGGGGCTGGGCACGGTGGCCATCCCTGCCACGTGGGGTGACCTCGCCGCTGCTCCAGCCCCGCAGCGGGGGCTGCTCCAGGACCTGCAGGCGATGGGACACACAAGGATGGGACCTGCCAGTTACTCAGAGTTATAGTATTATATTTTAACAGTGCTAACTTGTCAAGTGATTCTTGCTCCCGTTTGTACGTGGTGTTATTGAAATGTATTGTTTGAGCTGAAAGCTGGTCGCTCCCTGGCCATGCTAATATATTTATTTGTAGGTATTTATATAATGAAATATAAAGCCTAGATTTATGGAGTCCCTAGATCACCTTATAAACTATATCAAACAACTATTTTCTGTTCTCCTTTTTAACCATTGAGCATTTGTTAGTCTTGGTCCCCCCGCCCTCCCCATGACCCACAGGACCATCCCGTATATATTTTTTGATACTGTACACATGTGGTGTTTCTATGTGCAAAAAAAAAAATTGTTATCTAAAGCTAAACGAGCTATTATAGAAATTGCTGCTATTAGAAATGTCTAAACTATAAGCTTCCAATTATTAATTGCTTGAATGTAAATATTAAATGGAGATGTTGAAAGTGCATTTGATGTTCTGCAGCTAGTGTAGATCGGAGTGCAAAGCCCAGCTGCTGCAAGCTGCCAGCGGCGCATCCTGGTCTGAGGGCTGTGTCACAGGGGAAGAAATGTATCATGCAATCATGGCAAAGGACTATAAACCTTTACAAAAACTGCTGGGATTTGGAGTGCATTTGTTACAGCATTGCGTGTGGCAGGTCCCTGTGTGGGCAGGCTGCAGCTGGGCTGCCCCAGCGCCGGTACCTGCAGGTGAGAAAATCTGCTCTGAGGTGCAGCGTTTGGAGTATAATTCAGTTTTCACCCCATGAGTGTCGTGCCCACAGTACTGAGGGCACCCTGTGTCATGGGTGGGCAGTGAGGCCACAGGAGCCCATGGTGTGGTGCTTCCCCTGCAGCACCCAGCCAGGGCTGGCCTCCTCCAGAGCGGGCTGGGGAGCTCTGTGGAGGAGGCTGAGAAAGCTGGGGAAGCACAGGCTGGGAAGGTGGCAAAGGGAAGGGTGATGGTTGTCATCCCAGCAGTGTCATCCCGGTGTTGGGGAGGGTCACTGTTAGATAAGAAGTTGAATGTGTCCAGTAAGGAAGATGGTCCAAATTCCACCAAGAAAGCTGCAGCTATCTCTGAACAAGATTAATAATTGCTGGAGTCTATTGGAAATACAGTGCAGGGCTAATTCTTTGCAAGAGGGCTTGCAGCATGGTGGCTGAGATACGGTGCTCAGTGTCTGTTCCCCCCGTCACCTCCCCAAACAGAGCTGAGTGCCTGGGCAGTGCTACCCTCCAAACCTGGCGCTGGCAAAACTGGCTCTGCTGCCAGCCTGTCTCCTCTTGGCCTTTTGGTTAAAGCCACTGTCTCCCGCAGCAAAGATCTTGGTGGAAATATTGTTGATTGCATGTTGATGTGGGTGAACTGGAGCCATGAACTTGTGAGATGCGAATTGAATTGGTTTTGGGTAAGGTGGACCCTGCAGTGATCCCTGAGCCATGGGGTGAGGGGCAGCCCTGTGTCCTGCTGTCATGGTGTCTCTCTATGCAGGCACGTGGCAGTGCCGTTCCCACAGCACAAACAAACCCATCTTGTGTTGCCCACTTGTGGGCTGCCCGGGCTTCCCAGGTGTCATTTCATTTACATAAATTCCAAACTCCTCTTGGTAATTGTTCCTTTGTAAATCTGAGGGTCGTGTGGTGTCTGTGGGAAGGTGGGACAGATCAGCCCGGTGTGGGTCACAGTGGGAACCCCTGCATGTGCCATTCAACCCAGGTCCTGCCTGCAGCAGTTATGCCAGAGCTGGAGCACTTTTCCAATGCAGTTTGGATTCAGTTGGCAGAAAAGTAAGCCCTGGGTGTGTGGATGCCATTTTCCCAGCTGGAACAGCCAAAGAGGCTTGTACTCAAGTGGGACAACCGCCTGTGGCCACCTTTGTTGCAGATGCAGGTTTTGTGCTCTGGTGTGGCTCAGGTTGTGGTAGGAATGGCTGCTGGGAGCTGACACTGGGAGGGTCACGGGCAGGGTCAGTGCTGACAGCTCAGTCCTACCCTGGTTTTGGTTGCTGCTCCAAAAGCCAAAGGACACTTGGGTGATGCTCAGTGCTGGGGTGTTCACCTGCCTGCGCGGGCACCCCAAAGCTGGTGGTTTGTGCGCCCAAGGTGTTTCCACCCAAGTGGAAATGGTGAACTCTGATTAAAATCAACATTTGCCTGATAGCTGTGCGGAATGTTAAGAGGTTTTTAATCAACGCTACGTGTCACCAGAGCTCTGTGGGTGACGTGCTGAGGGTGCTGGAGAAGTGGTGTCGGGGCAGGTGCTGGTGAACCCTGCTCTGTGCCTGGGGGTGTCCAGGGATGGGTTGGTGGGAAGGGTTTCCCTGCCATCCCCGGCTTCACTATCAGAACATATGATCAGAAATGATGCATTTCCCTTGATTAATTAAGCTAATGGTTATCTGAAAACAAAAATGGCATGGAAGAGGAGATGCATGCTCAGAATGCAAAATGGAATTTATGAAAGGGGAAGTGCAGCTCAACAGACAGCTACGGGAGCCAGTGCAGGAGCAGGGCCGGGCTGCGGCTCCGGGGCAGGGCGGCTGCCAGGGCACAACTTGCTCTTTATCCAGACAAAGGTGGGTGAAACCAGCAGGGTTTCTCACAAATAGCAGGTTTCAGTGTGCCTCTGAACGTGGGCTTGCAGGCTCTGGGCCAGAGCCCGGGCATCGCTGCCACCGTGAGCTGCCTCTGCAGCTCCCTTTCCTGGGCTGTAGGTGTGTGAGGTTCTGGGCGATTAATAACTGCTGCAGGTTTGCAGTTAGCCCAGCTCATTAGCATCTCTGAAAATGGAGAGTGTTGTGTTGCCAGTTTTTAAGGAAACACTGTCCCTCTGAGTGTGTGTTTCTGAGTTCCCCCTGCACGCAGCACCCCCAGGGCTGCAGAAGCCCCTGGAGCACTGTCTGTGCTGGCAGCAGCCGTGGCTGGTTTGAGGCACCATTTCCCGGAAACCACACGGCCAGATATTTCTTACTTTAATAGTTTGATCATGTTTATCACAACTCCAGCAGCTTCCTGTGCTGTGAAAGGTGTGATAAGTAGTTACTGGTTTAAAAGCTGCGCCCTTCCCTTGCTGGGCGGGTTGGCTGGGAGAGATGAAGTGTTTGGATATGAATTACTTATTCCTGCCACTCTCTTTCCCTAGTAAATGCATCAAACCTAAATGCCTGTTACTGAGCAAATTAATGTGGAGGCCACGGTGACTTCCAATGGTTATCAGAGGGATCCAGGGCGAGATGGAGCGTCACCGTGCTCCATTAGGAAGACTGGTGCGCGCTACATTTAATGTATTTCCCAGGAATGTGTTAACCTCTGCTTGGTTTGGATTCATTCCAGACAAACATTTGCTGATGTAAAAAAAGAATTTGTGTTCGTCTTTGAGCCCTTCTGAAAGGGCCTGATGGATCCACAGAGGAGGGGCTGCAGCTCTGTGCTGATCCTTTCAGGTTCTCCCCTCCCCATGGCAGTACCAGTGCCCGCACCAGCACTGGGCTGGGATCCAGCTCCATTGCCAGCAGCTGCCCTGGCCCTGTGTGGCTTCAGGAGGTGTCAGTGCGATCCCTGCTCCACGAAAAGTGATGGAAACACCATCCCCAGGCAACAACCACGGCACAGCGGCAATGTGGGCCTCAGGGCTGGGTGGAAGGGCTCCCTCCGTGGTGTGAGGGTGCTGTAATGAAGAGGCATGTTCAATAAACACAAAAGATAGAGCTGATGTGTTTTAATCAGAGGAAGAAATGGTCTTGTGGGAACTGGGAGGTCCAGTCTGAGAATGGGTCCAGACTTCAGGTCCAGACTGGGGATGGGAAGGGAGCTTCTCCTCAAGAAGGGCAGAAGGTGGAGGTGGGTGTAGAAGATGCACTCAGTGCTTTTGCTCATACATGAGTGGGGGCAGCTCTTCCAGGCACCCGTTGTGTCCATTTTGTGAGATTTTTCCTTTATTTGCCCATTTCTCTCTCATTTTGCTGTGCAGTGTCAGGAGGTGATGGTGTGACTTTTTTGGTGAATGTGGTGATCTCAGCAGCCATTGCAGAAGTCAGCAACAAGGTAAAGCATTCATGGCCACATTTTGGGAGGGAAGGCCACTGCTTGGATTATGTTTCTCCAGGCCTGTCCCCTTGAGCACAGCCATACACGTCAGCTGCTAGAAACCATTTTTAGCTAAAACTGGATCCATTGGGCTGATCCAGCAGCCACCAAGGGGGTTTACTGGGTTTTGGGGTCCCTCTGTGTGGGAGAGCAGCTGAAGGAGGTGCAGCCCTCTCACCAAACTGGGACAGCTGGGGAGGGGATGGAGATGGGATGGAGAGGGGATGGAGATGGGGGCTTCCCCACTTCAGCCCCAGCCCTGAACTCCCTCGTCTCCCCCATCCCACAGGGCTGCCTCTGGTTTGAGCAGTCAGAAAAGCCTGCTAGTAGGAAATCCTCAGTCTCTCCAGAGATAAGATCATTTGGACTCAGCCCAGCTTCATGTAAGATCTGTCAGAGACAGCCACAAGGACACAGCTCTGTTTATGTTTGCACCAGAAGAGGAAGGCAGCTGCACAGAGCCAGCACAGCCCAGACCATCTCCAGGTGCTTCCAGAGCCTTGTGGACTGGCTCTTGGCGTTCCCTTGTGCCTGGGAAAGCTCCTTTCTGCACCTGGAGCTGGGGAGGATCCCATCACAGGCAAGTTGAAGCCTCTCACACATTCAGGAGGTGGCTGGGGCAGCAGTGTCTGGCCTGGCCGTGGTCTGTGGCATGGCCCAGCCACAGGCAGCAGCCAGGGAGAGCTGTCCCATGAGCAGGAGGCTGGATGGAGATGGGGGCTGAGCTCCTGGGGCCCCCCCTCACTGCTCCCCCGAGTAGGAAATCCCTTGGGGGAGGGTCCCTGCTGCAGGGAGACCCTGGGGGTCTCACTGCTGCAGGAACTGACAGGAGAGGGGGGGACAAGATGGGAGACTCAAGAGGCGGGGCCGAGGTGGCCGTGGTCAGGTGTGTGCAGCCTGCCAGGGAAGGAAAGGAGGTTGGTGGTGGGTTGGAATAGGGATCAGGAAGGGAAGAGGGGCCGATGGTGCAGCTGCTCATGGGAGCCATCCCTGGATCTGTGCCAGAGTGCGGAGTCTGGAGGAGTCTGAAGGGGTGGCAGATCTTTGGGTGCAAATGGGAGAGAAATGAGGGTCTCTGTAATGATGGAGGTATGGGCCAGGCCCTGGCAGGGCTGAGGGTGGCTGGGGTCTCCTCCCCGTGGGCTGGAAGCCGCTGGTGCCTCCCGTTGCAGGGCGAGATCCCGGGCTCACCCCAGAGCCATTTGCCAGCATCTCCTGAGGTCGTTTCTCAGAAGAGCCGTCAGCTCAGCTGACACCTTGATGTAGTTTAAAGCAAACTGCAAACACGAAGATTTATTTTTGTCGAAGGAGCAGGCATATAAAACATGCTGTGTGACACAGCAGGAAGCACCCTGCATCCCGGGAGCCGGGGCACGCCGGGCTGTGCCATCCCCGGGCTCCTGCTGGCAGCGGGCCCTGGGCTTCCAGGCTGGGGAGAGAAGGAAATTTGATCACCGACTGCCAGACCCTCCAGGATTTCCGAGCCCTCCATGGTCCCCAAACCCTCCGAGAGCCCTGTCAAACACCAGCGCCCTTTCACAAGAAACGGCACCAGGTGAGGGGACAGGAACTGACCCAGCTAAGTCACCGAGGCCGAGCTTCTCCCGTGCTGCAGGCTCTGCCCCAGGCAGCTCCTGAGAAGTGGGGCATGGCCACACTCCGCTTTTCGAGGGGGTTTATGCATTGCCATGGCCTGAACGTGGACACAGCTTCCATAGCATACAAGTGCTTCAGTCAGAAGGTCTTAGCTGGAGGTGGGAAAGGGGATAACCTAAATCTTTCAGAGGTGTTGCTGTTGTAGCAGCCAGGGTGAAGACCTGGATATTATCAGAAAATGCACTAACAGAAGCCTGGACAGAGGGCCTGAGGTGATGGAAGCTTTAGCAAACGTATTTAATTTTGATATGAAGATTATGCTGAGCAAAGAATTCTGGTTGGGAATTTTTCATGTTCTGGTTTGAGAATTGGGAAGCCCTTGCTGGGTGCTTCGTCTTTGTCCTCAGCAGGGATGAGTCTGGGATGTACAGGACAAGGGGTGGTGGTAATGGCTGTGAAATGAGCCACGGAGGGAACAACCTGCCCCAGGAAAGGGCTCAGGGATTCCGGGTTTGCCCCTTCCCTGGTGCCCAGCAGGGGAAGGTGTCACTTCGTTTGTGAAACACAAGGATAGGAAAATCAGGACGACTCAAATGTCACGCGCTATCCCTTGGCTTCAGCAGCCCAGGGGCAGCTCCTGGAGCTGTGAAAAAGCAATTTAGAGCTCAGTGCTCCCCGCCCGCCCGGTGCCGCCGGCGCGGGGGGAGAGCGCTCAGCCCGGGGAAAGCCGCAGGGACCGTGCCACGCCGCGGGGACATCGCCACGCCAGCCCCGGGGCCGGACCTGTCCTCAGCCGCCGGAGAGAGCGAGGAAGCGGCGAGGGGCGGCGAGGCGGCGGCGGCGAGGGCGAGTGCGGGCTAAAATGGCCACGCCGGGCTGCGGGCGTGGGCTGCGCCGTGCGGGAAGGGCTCATCCCCGGCCGGCACGCCGGGAAAGGGGCGGAAAACCGCCCCGGGGAACGCGGGGAGCGGCAGAGGGGCGGGCAGCCCTCAGCCCCGGCGCTGGGGAGAGCGGTCCCGACCCCCTGAAAATGCCCTTTGTGATCGACTGGGCATGGTGTTTCAGAAGATGAGGGTTAGGGGGGTTCCCCCTCTGAATTTCTGGTGCCGCCCCATCTCCTGCACCCCCGAGGCGGATGCCCCTTCCCACTGCCGGTGCCTCTGAGGGGAAGGGGCTCCTCGAGTTCGGGGAGCTGCTCGGGAAGAAATACTTTATATTTTGTCTGAAAGAAAAAAACAATGGAGTGTCAGGTTCTTATTAATACCAAATACAAGGCTAGGGGAGGGGAAGTTTGTTCGGTATCAAGGAGCCACCGAAGCATCTCAAACCAGAAAATAAAACAAAATATTCACGTATGCTTGGAAACGGTAATTTTCACACGCTAGTATCTCCACACGGCTGAAAAATGAAGGCTGGAGCGTTGTCCCCGCCGCACCCACCCATTCGCCGTGCGGCGCAAGCCAGGCTGTCATTTTAGCATCAGGAATGTGCACTGGATCCAGCGGTGACACTGTCCTCCTCCCGCCTGTGTTCTTTTGGCACATCAAGGCACCAGGAACAGACACAGCAGGGGAGTCGTGGTGGGTTGTGCAGAGAAGAGGCTGCGGTGGTCGGGCGTCAGCAGCTGGCTGGTGGAACGATGCTTTATCTCGAGTTTAAGGGCTCAATCTGACCCTGAGCCATTTTTAACCCGAGGTGGGAAGAGCCCTCCATGGGTGTCTCTCTCTGCCTTGAAAAGTCTTTCACTGGCTCCACGGTAGCCGCTTTCCTGATGTTCTCCCGTTTTGTAGCTCCACCACCTGAAGCAGACTCACTTTTCCCGGGGTTTGATGCTCTGCTGCTTGAAGATGCTTTAACTCTCCGGACTTAGAAAAAACTCCTAGAGCAGAGCCCCAACAAGAAGGCGTCTAATCTAATATATTCCATTTCCATATTTTGTGCTGCAAGCAGCAATTTGTGGTTCAGCAGCAGCGGCTGAGCAGGCACGAGCATTATCACAGGAATTCCTTCCATCTCATGCCTGAGTATGTGACAAATAAATCTCGGTAGTGGCATTGTCTCTCTGCTCTCGGGCTGTCAAATTTAACTTTGCTTTCTTTCCTGCTGCCTTTGCCCCGTGACTGAGAACGGCCGCTGGGGCCACGTCCCAGGAGCCGGGAGATCGAGACGCAGGGCTGGGGGGCGGCACGGGGGCCGTGAGCAGCAGCACCCCCGTGGCCATGGGCTACGAGCGGCCAGCCGGGGGCTCAGCACAGCCCCCTGAGAGCCGGGGTTCCACGGGGCGGGGAATCCGCCGAGGGGTACCCGGGACCGCGAGGGGCTCGGTCACAGAAGGGGCTGCCATGAGCGGGGATTGTTGCAGAGAACCAGCCCGGCAGCCGCTTGGTGCGGGGCTGAGGGGCTCAGCCACCCCGGGGGGGTCCCGGGACCTTCCCCCACTGGGGCAGGGTCAGCTCTCAAAGGCCTCCCGAAATGTCCCGGCTCCCGGAGGAGAGGAGCGGGGAGGAGGAGCCGAGGAGCCACGGCTGAACCTGCCCGGGGGACGGGGCCCCCCGCCAGCGCCCGGTTTGCGGTCAGGGATCGCTCTGCCCCCGACCACATCCAGCGCTGCCCGAGGAGCTGGACAGCAGGGACAGGGACCGTCGCGCTCTCGGTGCCAGCGGGAGCTGTCACCGGGCGGGCGGGGACGGGGACAGGGACGGCACCGCCGCCGGGGAGGGCTCCCCGTGTGTGCAGGGGACCGAAGGCAGAGCGGGGCGGCGGTACTGCTCGGTGTGTGGCACTGGTGAGCCCGCTTTCGCGTGGAGCAGCCTCCGGTAGCTGAGAAGAGACATTGAAATATTGGAGAGGAGTCGGGGAGAG
>VYXD01010246.1:49036-92083 GCA_013397195.1 Hylia prasina
GGAGGATCTCATCTCCAAGGCTGTCACTGGCAGCGTTGTCAGAACCCCAGAGGTTGCGCCCGCTGTGTCTGCCTTCCCCAGCGCTGAATTTGCTCATGGGTTGAAAATCAAGACAGTCTCTTGAGGAATGCCCCGTGCGGGGGCTCAGCCGGGCGGCTCCAGGCGCGCCGGGTCGGGGGGACACCGGGGCACCGCTCAAGGCTGGGGCCTGGGCAAGCCCTGAGTCAGCAGCAGCTCTGCTTACCTGGGCTTGTGCAGCCCCTCCTTGGGAGCGTGAACTGCCCCGCGCTGAGAGTGAGCTCCTCTCCTGCGGGGGTCCTTGGGGAGAGATCTGGGCGGCGCTCAAGGTGAGGAGAGGAACAAAAGGAGGAGAGTAGGGAGGAGAACTCTGTCTGCTGCTCTCTGCAGCCAAGGGACGACCCTGGATGATGATGATGAGGGGGTCCAGTCCCATTCCCTGGTCCCTGCTGCTGAATCGTCGTGGTGATTCCCAGGGCTCAGCCTGAGGCTCCTCAGCAGCTCATGGCCTGGGCTCCTCTTTCTGCTCCTTGGTGGGGTCTGAACCCCGTGGAGCAGAGCAGGGTCAGCCTTGTGGCTGCAGCCCGGCTCAGCTCTGCACCTGGGATCCCTCCCCTGCAGCTTGGTTAATCCTGGCATCGACTGCTCCGTCTGGCCCTGCGGCTCTTCCTCAGCTTTCTTAGCTAATGGCTGTGTCTGCCTCCCATTGATCCCCAGCTGCAGAGCTCATTGATTAAGTACATTTCTTATTACACTTAATGGTATTTTACTCCTCTCTGTGCTCCCTCGTGCCAGCTGCTCACCCTGCGCCTGCCGGGAGGAGAATTCCTCTGCCCGGAGAAGCCCTTCTCCTCCTGCTCTCCTCCTCCCAGCCACCACCCTG
Organism: Hylia prasina; assembly: GCA_013397195.1. Taxonomy (NCBI): domain Eukaryota; kingdom Metazoa; phylum Chordata; class Aves; order Passeriformes; family Sylviidae; genus Hylia; species Hylia prasina. Next base: position 49,938 of record VYXD01010246.1, read on the forward strand.
GCTGCCCTTTCTCCTGCTCTCCCTGCCTGCCTCTTCCTCCTGGGCCAGGGCAGTGCCTCTGCCCCCTCTCTGCCCGTTCTTTGCTCCCTGCTCCCATGCAGGGCTGATTTCCTCCCATGTGGTTCCTGCAAGTGGCACAGCCCTGCCAAGGTGAGAGGCACTGCCCAAGGCGCTGTGTTCTCCCCTCACCGACACCTCCACGCTCACCATGTGCTCCTTGCTCCGTGCCTCACCTCCTTTCAACTCTCTTGCATGCATCATTCAAAAGCCATAGCATTATTTGGCATAAAATATTTACTTAACTGAGCTTTTTGCAAATATTCCCCTCCATTATTTCCCCTCCTTTTGGGAGCAGACACTGTTTCTCCTGTGCTCTCAAATGGCTTCTCTTAAATAATACAGCTAGAACATATGAACACCCAGTAGCCTTTTTCTTTCTCCTGAAATACCCATAAATGTAAGAGTGTCACCAACCCATTAGGGCCACGCCAGGACTGTGCTCAGGAACACCCAGCAGTGCAGGCACTGCCTGTGGAATCACCTCACTGCTGGGTGTGGGACAGGCAGGGAAAGTGCTTTGGGAGAGAGCAGAGGTACAGGAGAAGGTCTGACATGATGCAGAGTATTAATATTAATTTTAAAATGTTCCTTTCAGAAGGGACAGCTGAAGCTTGGCAGAGAGAGTGCAGGAATGAGCACTCCCACTCTGAGCCCCACTAGGATGCTGGGACTAATGCTTGAAACAAAATTCCCTCCAGCAGGGAATTGGCCGGTTCTTGGGGAGCCAAGAGACACGTCTTCTTGTGGGCAGCAGGATGGGCAGATCCTAAAGAAAGGGATATGGAATGTTAGGAGCCCCCTGGAGCCATCCCATCTGGAGAGGCTCAGCAGGTCTCTGCTGTCCTGGGCAAAGGCTTGCGGTGCGCTTGGGCTTTTGTTTCTGTTTTCTTCTGACGAGGGGGAGCGGTTTTGGGCTGAAAGAGAACAGGTTTGGGTTAGGTGCTGGGCAAACCTTCCCTGTGAGGGTGGTGAGGCTCCTGGGGGCAGAGGCTGGGAAGCAGGGATGGAGGCTGGGAGCTCTGACCTGAGCCAGGGCCAGCCTGAGGCAGCTGAGCACACACAGCGCTGCTGCTGGCGTTCCCTCTCCCATGGGATGCGGCTCCTGAGCATCCCCGGCTCTGCCTGGGGCTGGTCCCCCCGGCTTGGGACCCGCCTCTGTGTCAGCGAGTGCCGTTTAAGCGTTCCATGTTGCAGCCAAGCCAACAGCCTTTTCCCTGTAATGCCGGCAAATCCCTGCTCCTGCGGAGCCGTTAATTGATTTCCCTTCCCGGTGCTCCCACCCGTGGCTGTGCTGACACTCGCTCTCCCTGCCCGTGCTCCCGTCAGCGCCTGCGACAGCCAGATCCTGAAATTATTGATAAACACTCATCGGGGCTGGAGCCTGGGAAATTGCCAGCAACCCCAGCGGGTTTCTCTCTTGCCAGCATCATTTTTCTTGATGACAGCATGTTCCAAACTTTGGCAGGGAGGGGACAGGGCTTCCTGGTAACTTTTTTGTTTGTTTGTTTTATGCATTGGTAGTTTTAAAAGATCCCTGCAAATAGCAGAGCAGAGACGCTGGGGAGCAAATGCCTGTGATTATCTCTGTCCTCCACCCAGCCCCACAGAGAGCTGCGCTGGGCTGGATTCTGCTCAGAGCTCTGCTCTCACAGGCCAGCCCTGCTCCTCCATCCCACTCAGTGCCTCTCCAGGCTCAGGAATTCTTGATTCCAACCTCAGGGATCCCTGTTTCTTCCTCAAGTCCTCTGCTCCTGCAGGCTGTTAACCTGTGCCATGGCACCTGGATGCGCAAGGACATCAGGCCAGCTGGTGTGGGCAGGAGCAGGACATCCCTGTCCAGAGCCAGGGCAGTCCTCATCACCATGGAGCCTGACTGCCGTGCCAGAGGGCAAAACCCCCTCTCACAGCTCCCTGAGCTGAGGTTGATCCCACCCAGCCCCTTGGAACTGTGCCAGGTGTGTTGGTGCTCTGTCCCAGCTCAGCACACACAGCTGTTGTGGCACCTCGCGGCTCTCGCTGGGGCTCGCTCTGGAGCTCACAGCATTTTTCTCTCTGCGAGCTCTGCTAATTAGTGAGAGGTTGTGGATCAGGAACAGAGGGAAGTGTCCTTCTGTGGTTCTGGCACTAGAAATAATTGAGCCATTTTTCACCTATGGCCAATCTAGTTCTGTCCACATCTTGATTTTTCTCTTAATAGCTTGGGGATGCTGTTGCAGCTGTTGGATTCACAGCCATGTCCAGAGCTTTTCTGTAATCGCCTGGATTTTGTACTCTCTTGCTAACTGGTTGCTGGCTTCTTCTTAGTTTGTGCTTCAGCTCCTCCGGGGAGGAGCTCGTTTGAGGCAGGCTGTGTTTGCCTCTATGCCGATATTCCGCAGCCGCTGCCGCGCAGCCGAGCCCCGGGGCGATGGGGCGGTGGCTGCGGGACACGGGGCGTTGGGGACCTGAGCACGGGCCCTGCGGGGCTCCAGCGGGTCCCGCTGAATGCTCGGGAGCACCTTCCGGCTCTCCCGACCCCGCAGACCTGTTGTCATGGGAATTGGGAAGCCCAGAGGTGTGTGCAGGAGAGTCGGGATGGAAGCTCCTCCCGGGAGGTGGCAGGGGCCCCGGGGCTCCCCGCCGTCCCCCAGGCTGTGCCGGGGCTGTGCTGGGGTTTGCCGTGTCAGTGGCCGGCCCGGCTGGGAAAGTGAAGACGTTCACGGCAGACTGAAAGGTGTGATTTATCAGTGCTGGTCCCCAGAGGCTCAAGGCCTGTCAGGCACCAAAAAATCCCATCCATCACAGTGGGGGAGTGAGCTGCCTATTTTTTAATTTTTTTTTTTTCATGGTGTGTTTTTTGGCCATTTTATTCTCTGTGGGTACCGGAGCTGCGAGGGGGAGGCAGCCCCAGGCATGGGGGATGGATGGTGCCGCTCTCCTTCCCGTGCATTGTGGAAACCTCTCCCCTCTGCTGTGCTTTTTGGGGGGCTGCAGCCTGTGTGAGGTCTCCAGACTGTGCACAAAGAAGGGGCTCAGCTGTCCCCCCCAGCTTCTCCCTGTGTCCCCCGTCTGTCCCCTCTGTCTGTACATGTGTGTGCACATCCCTGTGCAGATTGGATTGTTTGCTTCTTTATAACACTTTCTTTTCCCAATGTTTATGGGCCATGGGATTGGAACTGAAGCATCTACTTAATTGCTGTCAGGCAAGGAGACGGGTTATAAAGTTGCCAAGGGAAAAAATAGCTCACTCTGGGGCAGATGCAGGGGAGCAGGGCTGATGAGCAGAGGAGGGGGCGGAAGGCTGGGGGTGGGAAGAGATGAGGAGAGAGAAAGAACAGGAAGGGATCAGCAGGCAGTGAAGGAGCTGGCTCAGGAAAGCAGCTGCTGGGGAGGCAGGAGAAAGGCCAGACAGGTGTGCTGGGTAAGAGTCAGCTCCCCTTGGGGAGCCTTCTCTGTCCCCCAGGATGGTGGCATTTGCCTTCTTATGTCACGACTGTGGCTCCTGGAGCGCTTGACAGAGGGAAAATAGGAAGAGAGAAGCCCTCCCTGCCCTCCCATCCTCCCCACAGCCAGAGCCTCCTGCCTGCCACCACTCCAATTCCAGGTTCTTTGCTCGCAGCCCTCTTCATCTGCATCTCTTTCTTGTTTGCTTCATTATCTCCCAGTCTAACCCTGCACCATGTCATCCTCATTGCACGGCTCCTCCCTCTCCCCAGTCACCACATTACTCCAGCAAGGACTCCCTTTCCCATCTTTTAGTCTCAGTGCCGCACATAAAAGTGCTCTGATGGCCATGGCGTGATAGCAAAGACAGAACTTAATTTCACAGCATTTTCCTATAATACTCCATAAAACTGAACAAATTTGCTGGAGTCCATATCCATCTCATTATGCAGAGTCATTGGAAGGGAGCTTTTCCATTCGGGGCCTCAGCACTCGGTGAGGGGATGGTACAGAAGAAGGGAAAAATAATTAATTAGGGGCTGCTCTGGATCAAAGATCCTGCATCACAAGGCACATTAAATAAATGCCTGGCTCATGAATAAAAGCTGCTCCAAGCCCCATTTGCCTGGCCCACACAGAAAATCCTGCAGCTGAAGGTGTGTGTGGGGAGATCTTTGGCCTGAGACCGTGCCCCAGGAGGAGGAGATGGAGCAGGAAAGGAAAGATGGATCTGGGCATGGAGGAGATGGATCACAGCGTGCTCACCCACGTGCTCACCCAGGGGAGCAGGAAGCCTTGAGGAAGGTGAAGTGTGGCTGCATTCCTTGGCATTCCCCAGTGTCCTGGTGTGGGAAGGAGCTGGCCGGAGCTCCCCTGCCCAATGGATGGCAGTGCTGCTTCCCACGGCAGGACAGTGTGGGGCAGGTGGATTAAAATTGCGGCAGCCAAGGGAGAGGAGAGAGCTCGCTTCACTTCACACTGTTAATTAATCTCTGAGCCAATGAGGATGCTCTCATCTGGTCTTTACTTAATCCATAACCCAGAAATCCTCAAATTATGTCATTTGTTCAATACAGATGAAATTAATTACTCTGGGAAATAGGCAACAAGTTGCGTTTCTGATGTTCCTTGTGGCGCAGTCAGATCTACAGTGAGCTGGGTGCAGCCACAGTGGCAGCACTGGGCTCACCTGCAGCCACAGCAGACCCTGAGCAGCATCAGCTGTAAACCTGTCCCTGGGAGCCACGGGCTGGCCCCTGCCGGGAGCTGCGCGGGCTGCGGGGGCTCTGGGATACAGAGCCTGGGCAGTGATGGAGGTGCCGAGGAGCCTCCACCCAGGGCTTAGCCCCCACCTCAGCCCCTGCTCCTTCCCTGTTTATTGCCTTTTGCTCGGGTCTCCTACACAGCTTGCAGGGCTTCCTGGGGGGCCCAGGGGGAAGGACTCCCCTGCAGCCGTCCCGGAACCCTGTCCGCCTCCCTGGGGCTCTGTGCCTGCAGGATGTGTCCCCACACCCCTGACTGAGGCAGCGAGGGGAAGGTTCTCAGCAGGATGGGTCAGAAGGGCTGGGCACAGAATTACAGCTGTTTCCTCATTAACGGGGTTATTGTGGGGCCGTGCTGCTTGAGGCTCAGCACAGCCAGGGATCTCGTGGAGAGCACTAAGGGTGATTCCCCAGGGTGTTAGAGCCACACTCACCATCCTGGGGTGCTCCTTCCCCTCAGTGCTCTGCTGTGCCCATGGCCAGCGGCTCCGAGCGTCCCACGGCACATCCCAGAAGGGCTGCAATGACAGCCCCAGCCAGGAACGGACTCGGGTGCCAGGATGAATCCCTGGGCTGGGCTGCCTGCAAGGGGGGAGCCCTCACCCCCTCTCCCTGGTCACCTGGGGGGCTGTGGGGATCCCTGACCCCATCCTGGGGGGAAAACTTTACTGTAAGTGGGTAAGGCATGTACCAGCTCTCACACAACTAACACAGAAAGAGCTGTTGTAACAAAAAATCCATAGTGGTTGTTTGCTAAAATGACTGTAATGAATTGAAAAATATGACAAGCTGGTCAAGGCAGCTATTGGGAGGTGTCAGAGCCCTCAGCCCAGCTCTGCAGCTCACCTCGGTTACCCAACACAGCAGAATCCTTTCAGAGGAGAGAAAAACGCAGTTTCTCTCTGTCCTATCAATTTAAATAAATTACCTATTACATTAGCTGCACTTAAAACAAAGCAAGAAATCAATCCCCTGCCTCGGCTGCTCTAAAATCCTTGGTTTGCACCATGAAACCTGTAATTGTCAGAGGTGCCCAGGCCAGGAGGGGCTGCGAGGGGCTCGGGCTGTGTGTGGGGCAGTAGTGGGGGCACAGACCAGCTGCCCCAGCACTGCTGTCCTGGCCAAGCAGGGCAGGTACCTGAGGCAGCTCCCAGCTGAGTGCCCAGCCCCGCATGGGCAGCCCTGACAGCAGGGCAGGGGCTGGGCCGGCTGCCGGGATCTCCCCATCCCTGGGGACTGGGCAGGTGCTAGGTTGGTGCTGGATCCCACCACCCCCGGCTGGCTCCTGCCAGAGCCCTGCCCGGCAGGCAGAGTGGGACGGAGGCAGACATGAGGATGAGCGGCAGGGGTGGATCCGAGAAGCAGCAGGAGGCAGAGATGCAGGCAGGGCTGGATGCAGGCGTTGCCAGTTTTTTCAGGAATGTGGGCAGGGACCCCTGTGGGGAGCAGGGCAGGGCAGGATCCCAGAAGGCAGGGCAGATTTCAGGAGCAGCCTTTGAGACGTGGCTGTTTCCTTTGTTTTTTTCCTGCTGAAACTGCTGCCTTGTGCAAAGCTGCTCGAGCTCCTCAGATAAATTAGCATCCAGGGGATTGTTTTCCTCTACATTTTGTGCAGTTGCATAAGAGGGAGGAACAGAGGAGCCCGAGGAGCAGATTGCTTTGTAGAAGCATGAAACAGGCGCAGCCGGAGCCGCTGCCCCTCCTGCTGCCTGAGCCCGACGCCTTCAGCTGGATGGGGCTCCAGTGTGGGAGCTGAGTCCCCTGGGTCAGCCTGGGCTGGACAGGGAGACAGGGGCTCTCCCCAGCGTGGCTGGACATCTCCTCGCTGTTCCCAGGTGTCCCAGTGCGCGGCCGTGCCCAGTAGCAGCGGCAGTGCCCGCAGACGGCGCAGCCCTGGCCCCTCTGCCCGGAGCAGCCCCTGCCCACTGCGGCTGCTCTCTGCCTCCACCTCCCAGGAGACTGAGGCCCCTTTGCAGGAGAAGCTCCGGACGTGCAGGTGTAGGAGCTCTGGGGGCTTCCAGCGGGTGCGTTCCCAGCGCGAGGAGGAGGAAGGTATCAGTATCCACTCAGCTGCCTCCCCTGACCGACCCCATTGATTGTACCGATCCCAGCGTGAGGAGACGCGGGAGGGATCAATGTCCTTCAGCCCTGCCAGTGGAGGCAGCGCCTGAGGGTTTGGGTTAACTCTTCCCGCACCCCGGTGCGGGTCCCCGCGCTCCCCCCGGGCTCAGGGGCTCCTGCCCTGCTCCTGCTGGCCAGGCTGGGCTGCAGATGCGCGGCTCCTGAGTTGAATTATTCCCCGATGAGCCCGGCCCACCCCATCCCGCCCGGCCTCTGCCTTCGGGTCGCCTCCTTCGGGGATTTTCCTGTGCCTGAGCCGTGGGGGAGATTCCGAGGGGCTTCTCAGGCAGCACCTCCGTGTCGTGGCCTCCCCAGATGGGTCCAGTCCAGCGTGGGCTTGGCTCAGCCTCCCTACACACCCAGCATTATTGCTTCACCTTCCCCTAAAACTCCAGAGAGGAGCTGGAAATGATCAGGGGCAGGATGAAAGACCCGAGGGGGCTCAGACGTGCAGGAGGGCGAAGGCACTTGCGGAACGGGGAGGGAGGGAAGGGGCTGCAGAGCTGCCGGGGATGCTGGGGAGAGGATGGCGGGGAGGAGGGAGCTGCGGAGAGCCGGGGGAGCGCGGCTGGAAGCGCTTTCATAACCCTCAGCCAGAGTGATTTACCGAGGCGTGAGCGATGGAGGTAAATAGGATTATCTCACAAAAGGGACCAGGGAAGTAATAAACATCCTCATGCAGCATCGCCCGGTCAGGGAGCCGGGGAGCGGCCCCGAGCGGAGCCGCGGCCGCCCGGGAGGGGCCGGGGCTGAGCACCAGCCCTCGGCTGGTTTTTGGGACCTGGCCCCGCTCCTGTAAGTGCAAAGCCGCGTCCGCGCCGCGCTGAGTGCTGTGGAGGGGCATTTTGGGGTGACAGGAGGTGACGTCCTTCGGAGGGCTCGGCGGGGTGGGCGCTCGCAGCCTGCAGGGACCTGCAGGGACCGCAGCAGCAGCTCCCAGGCCGGCAGCGGGATGTGACCACGTGCGGGCAGCGGCCGCGGGTCCCCAGCCCGGATCCTCGAGGGGAGGGACCCGGGAGGGCCGTGCCGGCTGCCACCGAGAGCTCTGCCCTGTCCCAGAGCCGGGGAGCGCTCGGCTGGCGCTGACAGAGCCCTGCACGTCCTGCGGCTGTGGCAGCTCCGGGAGGGGGAGCGGAGTGCCGGGAGGGCCCCGGAGCGGGCCGGGGACAGCAGCCCGGGTCTGGCGGGGACAAGCAGGGCTGCCGGCTCTGAGGGGACGCCGTGCTGCTGCCCAGGGGCTTCTGCGCTCCGCAGGGACGCTGCAAGGCTGAAGGCACCAAAGTCCCCCTTGACTTTGTTACGGTGACAGACTGAGTCTCCTCGGGCTGGGAGAAGATCTTTAGCTCCGTTAACAATCTGAGATCTGATGGGAAAGATGAAATAACTCAGTCTCCTCCCCACCACCCACTTGAGACTCTGACAGAATTGCCACAATTAGGAAAATTCACCTCGGAGCTTCATCTGTAAAGGACCAAACCATGAGGAAATGCTTGGCCCAGAGGGAAGTAGAGGAGGAATTTCAGCTGCCTCTCATCTTTCATCATTTGCCTTCTCTGGCTCTTATCTTGGCAGCCCCAGTATTTTGCTTTGTCTCCTTCAGGTGACTAATCATTAGACTAATTAGTTGCTAATCAATGTTTAATTAAAATGTAGTTGTTAATTACTGGAGGTGGTACTGCAGGTTGACTATGAAATGTTATGGAAATATTTTTAAGGGCACTTTGCAGGGAGCTGGTCCCCCCTCCTTGGCTCAGGGCTGTTCCAGGGTCCCCTCCCCTGGGAGCTGCAGGTGTAACACACCAGGAGCCAGTTCCCTTACCTGGGACCAGCTTGTGGCTCTGGAGTATCCCTGGCACTTTCCCGTGTAGCAGCCAGGGATGGAGGCAGCTCTGGGCAGGGCGGGATGTGCAGGACGTCACTGGGATGGGATGGGAAGCAGCCAAAGCAGGATCTCAGGGCCCTTCCCAGGCCTGTGAGCCCCTCACTTTGGGAGCTGTGTGATCATTTGGGATGCTGGTGAGCATCCCAGTGCAGGGGTGTAGCTCCTGCTCCTGCTCTGCCTGCTCCCATAAACCCCTCTGAGAGCTGAGGCCAGGCAGGATGGAGGCAGAGGCTGCATTATGGGCAGGAGCCAGGAGGTTCTTCATGCCCAAGCCATCAGAAAGCAGAGGTAAATATTCCATCGGTGGTGGTGGTATGTAGGTCACCCAGGTGTGCTGCCTCCAGGTACCGGCGCATTCCAGCCCCTGGTGGGGAGGCTGCGCTGCTCATTATCTCTGCAGCTCCTCCCTGTGCCTGCAGAGCCGGGGCTGCTCACGGGTCTAGGCTGGCTGTGGAGGGGCATGCTGGGGGTTCCATGAATGGTTCAAGGGCTCTGAACCCCTCTCAGCTCTGTAGGGTGGGCACCTGAGGGAGGGGCAGGGACCCCCAGGACTCCCGTGCATGAGCTTGGTGTCCCCTCCTCGGTGCTGAGTGCTGGGGAGAGGCGGGTGCTGTGCTTATGCCAGTGCCACCAATTACATTCTCCCTGCTACTTAGGTCCCTTATTTCACTTCATTTGTCATTTTATGGCTGATTTTAATGTCTTGAGAGCAGACCCACAGGATAAGAAGGTCTGATGCTGCAGAGGGTCCTGCGGCAGACACGGTGTCTCCATCCAGCTGGAGACACTGGAGCACGGCAAATGTGCCTCTGTCTGGGTCAGGCAGTGGTGTGTCTGTCACCTGGGGAGGAGCAGGGATATGCTTTTTGGGGAAAAAAGAATTGTCTTTTTTTCCCCCCCTGCTAGTTAGAGGAAGATGCTGACAGTGGCCCAGGGGTTGGGTGGTTCAGGTGGTGACAATGCAAGGAACAAGCTATGTTTAGAAATAATTGCTTTGTCTTTCACGGAGGTGTTAGTGCCTCCATGCTGGCAGCTACAGGAATTAGCTGGACATTTTGGTGACACAAATACAGAAGCAAAATTATTGCTACTTATCATGGCTTCTATGTGTGTGAGGGGAAAGGGACATTACCAGGGCAGAGAGAGGGAAGCAGTGCAGCAGAGGGCCTGAAGGTCTCCAGCACAAGGCTGGCACGTCCTTGGGGAGCCCAGCCCTGGTGGCTCTTGCTCCACCAAAGCGGTACTGGTTTTATGCCAAGGGTGTGTGCCCATCCTGGGAACACCATCACAGGGGACCTGCAGCAGCAGCCCTGGGGAACCCTGCAGCTGCTGTGGGAAGCCTCAGTGCTGGGATCCCCCTGCAATGCAGCAGGTAGTCAGGGCTGGTCCAGGTGAGCAGCACCATGGGGATGCACAGCCAAGGTGAAGGTTCCCTGTGGTAAGATTCTCCCCTCCCTGGATCCTGGTGTGCCCAATCCGGGCCCCTCTTTGGATGGACGAGCACACACACAAACAGGTGCCACTTCTGGGGTTCAGAAGTGGCACCTGTTTGGCTGCTCACAGGAGGACTGGTGGCAGTGTCAGGTCACAAGCCGAGGGCCCCGCGGGGTGTGGGTGCTCAGCAGCTTTGTGTGGAAGCAACGGTGGGTGGTAATGGGAGGATGCTCCCTCAGAGGAGCCAGCAGGGCCCCTCGGGAGGCTGCTCTCCCTGGGCGGCAGAGCTGCTGCTCTGCTGGGAGCACCCGAGGACGCGGCTCCGCTCTCCCGCTCTTTGTTTCTCCCTGGCTCCGGGAGCGCGGCTCCTGCTGGCAGCCTCCTACCCGATCCCTGCCTGTCCCTCGGCGGCCCGGCTGCCTCCGAAAAGTTGAGTTGAATGTTTGGAAGGAGCAGATCTCTGATGAAACAGGGCCATTCATGCTTTCAGATATTAAATTCCATGCAGAATATTAAATAATTTCTTCCTCAACGATCCCAGTAAATTTAATTAGCTCGTGTTCCCCCAATAGAGTTGCCACTGCTGTCGTGGTGAGTGGATGAGGGGTGGAGGGAAGGGGGATGCCGCCTCCTTCCGGGGCCTTTCCAGTTCTGTCCCCAGCATCACTTCCCTGCTCCTCCTTTGGAGTGAGATCCCAGCTCCTGCTGTGGGGAGGAGGGAGCTGGGTGTGGAAGCCCCTTTTTCTGTGGTCTGCCTGGAGCTGCTCTGCCTGGAGAGAGCAGGGGCTGGGGAAAATCGGTGGTATTTTGGGTGATTGTCCAGGGCCTTTTCTGTAGCTGCTGGAGAGCTAGGTCCAAGAGGGAAGATGGGAATCACACAAGTCACTTCCAGGAGACATGTTTGCTGTGGTGATTTTGGTGTTGCTGGTCATTAGGGGTTTTTTTTCTGTGTATGTGATGTTTGGTCTGTTTTTGCAAGTTTTAGAGCATCAGAGCAAATAGGAAAAAAAAAAAATCTCTTTGCGATGGAAGCAGCTAATAGTGGGTTATAAATGTGTCCCTGGCACAGTTCATTAGCTGCCATGACATATTGAGGGCTGGGAGTGGAGTGATACCAGCAAATCAATTCCAAATTTCATCTGAGAAGGAATGTGGGGAGGCCAGATCATGCAACATGTTACCAAACATTCCTTCCCAGCCAGAACGGAGCTGCTCCTCTCTCTGGGTGCTGCTCCTGCTGGGCTGTGGCACAGAATGCAAAATAAATAAATAACCAAGGATCTAATTTACTGATGATTAATTTGCATAATTAGTGCTGTGTCAAGTCACTTCACTGAGGTGCAAGGCACACTCTGCTGAGGTGTTTGCATGGACATCTCCGCAGGTTTCCGCAAGTTCACCTCTTTTCACATTTGACAATCTCCTGAGGATGTCACATTGGTGTTGATGGGATTTCACAGGGCCGAAGGGGATGCGAGAGCTGGGGGTCCGCAGGGCCAAACCCCTGCCAGCCTTCTCACGTCCCATCCTGGTGCTGGAGCAGTGCCCTGCCCTGGAAATCTGTGTGGCAGTGGGCGGCTGTGGTCCTGGAGCCAGGGAGGAGCTCAGCCCAAGCTCTGCTGTGGGCACAGACCTGCCAGTTCTGGCCAGTGCCAACTCCCTGGAGAGGGGCGGCTGAATCCTGGCCATTCCGTGTCCGCCTGCTGCTCCCTTGAGGCTCCAGGGATGCTTTGGGAAGGGGCTCAGGGTGGGCAGCCAGGGATGAGGATCAGTGCAGCTGTGGGGCCCGAGGCGGTGCCTGGGAGGGGGCAGCAGTGTCTGAGTGCTCGTCATTCCTTTTTGCGAGGGCTTTGCCTCTTTGCAGGGTGATTTCTGTTCCCGAGTGCGGCTGGTGCTGCAGCCCCCATCGCTTGGCACTGGGGCAGTCCCAGCAGTGGGACCAGTGGCCCTCCCCCCCTCCTCCTCCTGCTGCTCTGAGCAGGGGGCTGAGGTCCGAGCACGGGGCTGGCTTTGGGCTCGTTCCCTCCCTGGAGCAGGGAAGCAGCTGCGGGATGCCGGCAGGTGAATGTCCATCGATGCCAGAAGTATGTGGAATGCTCTAAAGCATGCAGCGCTGCGAGCAGCCCCGGTCACATCCCTGCTCCTGCTCCCTGTAATGGATATCAGATTGTTCTCCCAATCTTGGCATTGTTTCAATAATTGACTGATGCAGCGCAATGTTCACTGATTTAATAAGTTTGTTAATGTAATAGAGGCTCAGGATTTCGCTGTTAATGTGCAGTGACAATTGCATTGTAGATTTGCTCATTATGTTACATAACTTAGCTATAAAATCTATTGGAAATTATATTTAAAAAAGCATTATTACAGAACCCATCAGCATGGCTCTCCCTGCTCCTCCCACGGTGCTTTGCAGTCTGAGCGTGTCTGTTCAGTGCCTCGCTGGGATTGCACGTTCCGCTTTGGCTTTTTTGGGTCAGGACAATCTGACACTTGCCAAAAAGACAGCCCCGGGTCTTGCCATGTCATCCCACCTTCTCCATTGTGGCCAAGGGTGGGGCAGGTACCCTGTGTTTTGGCAGCTCTCTGGGGACAGCTCCAGCTGGCATGGAGTCCCCCGGCCCTCTGGTGGGACAGGCACTGGCAGGTGAAGCTCTTGGCAGGTCCAGGCTTGAGCTGCCGGAGCTGTGTCAGAGCTGAACACGCTGCAAACCTCCCCTCTTTGGGCAGGGTCGTGAGGAGGGGCTGGACATCCTTTGGGCACCTCAAAAAGTTGAGGGTCTCTGAGAGCCATGGGGGAGGATGGCTGTGGCCTTGTGGAGGAGATTCCAGGGCTGGCTGCCTGGCAGTGCCCTGGCTGGGGCACGATGCTCAGCTCTGAGGGGATCCACAGAGCTGGGGCTGTGGGGCTCCACGTTCCAGTCAGGAAAAGACCCAGATGGAGCCACAGTGAGTCTTATTATCTCTGTACTCCAGCCATAGTTCTGACGAAAGCCTCGTCTTCCTTAAAGATATCCCAGCAGCAGTAATTTAAACAACTCTGACTGCCTCCAAATGAAGGCCTGATGTCAAATAGGCTGTGAAATCGGTTAAGAAGAAAGGAAAAACATATTTTTCCCAGAGTAATACTTGTTCCCGCGATTCACAAACACCCTTGCAGGGGTTTCTTGCCTTGTGCTGTTTCCAGCGGCTGCTCTTCCCTCCGCTGCCGCTCCGTGCATCCTCAGCCATTATCCCCGTCTGCTGCTTCTCCTCCCCTCGCACGGCCGGGGAGGACACTCCTACGCTCGCCCTCCCGGAGATCCCGGGCAGGGTCCCCCGGTGGGTTCCCGGCCCGGCTGTCCCGGTGCCGGTGCCGCGGCTCGGGCCGTTCCGGCGGGTTGCTTAGCAATGCCGGCATCCCGATCCCTCACCGACCCCTCCGCGCCCCTCCCGCTCGCCGGCTGCGCCTCCCAGGTGGGAACCAGTTCGCGTTTCCAGGAAGGGATGTCAGCCGGGACCGAGCTCGGAGGCTTGGGATGCGGGGAAGATTTTGCAGAGCTGAGCTTTCCCGCATTCCCAGCTCCTCGTTCTCCAAATATGCTGCCTGAAGCATCTTCAGCCTCAGTGAAGCGTGAGGAAGCGGCACAGCGGGGCAGAGCTGAGAGCGGGCCTGGCTGCCTTTGTCGGGAGAACAAGGGCCGCTGCGCTCGGCTCCGGGGCCGCCGCCGCCCCGAGGGCTAAAAATACACCCGCGGATCATGCAAAATAGATGTGGGGATGGGTGAGGCGCCGCCCGTGTATTCATGGTCCTCGATCTCGTGGTGGCTCCTCATAACTCGGGTGGTTTTCTCCTGATGGTCTTCAGAGCCCTGGGGAGGGAAGGGGAGCTGTGTGAGGGCAGGGGGAGCAGTGCCTGGTTTGGGAGGCTGCGGCTGGGCTCTGCAGGAGTCTGAGGAAGTCTCAGAGATGACTCTGTGCTAAAGTCATAGGAGATACCTTCCTGCTCAAGCAGGCTATAGATATTCCAGATACTTCTCAGGAAATAGAGCCTGGGAGGCTTCACCACAGTGTTAACTATTGGGAGGCACAAATAAATCATCTGAGGCAGGAAAAGGTGCTGAGCCCCATCCAGGAACGCCAGCAGGAGCAGGTCACTGTCACTGCACTGTGACATCCCCTGAGCCGGCGGGACTGGGGGGCTCGGCTGCCCACTGTGAGGGACCCGCTGCCACAGCCGCTGCTGCTCGCGGCTCTTTCCGAGATGGAAACTCCCAGCAGCGAGCCCAGGAAAGGGCAGAGCGGCAGCGCTGACAGCCGGGGTCTGCTCAGTCCGATAGCGCAGGTCTGCGCGGGCTCCCCAGGGGAGGAGATGAGCAGCCGGAGAACGAGAGAGCTGCGAATGCCAGAGGTCTGCTCTTGCATAACACCCCAGGAAGCTTCCAGCTGCGGTGGGAATGCCCGGATCACTGCCCAGAGATCCTTAAATGCGATTGAAAGGGAAGAAAGGGTAAGGGGCTGAGACACGCACGAAGCTTTAGTGAGTCTGGGGGATGCTTCGAACCCACGTCCTGTGGGCTCCCGGCACCGCCTTGCGTTTCCCATGATTTGCAGCGAGGATTGGAAATCCCCTACCCCGCTCCCGCTGCCGTCCTGCCAGGGGCTGACGTGAGCCTGGGCATCCCACTCGGAGCCCAGGGATCCCACCCAGCGTCCAGGTGGAGGCACAGCGATGGAATCGGTGGCCCTGATCCGGGTTGTCCAGGGGTCTTTGCTCCTCACCACCCGCGGGGCCGCGGTGCCCGGTGCTGCTGAGGATTGGGAGAAACCCCCGGGGCAGCCCGCTCCGTGCGGAGGCTCGTTTTTGGGGGAGAAACAGACAAAACCCGGTTCTTTTCCTGGCGCAGCGGTAGCGGCGTGTGCGGAGCGGCCGCCGGGCGCGGCGCGGCGCGGGGGGGGCAGGGGGTCCCGACCCCCCCATGGCGCCCGGGTCTCCCCGCAGAGGGAGGGAGGGATGGAGCGAGGGAGGGGAGNGTTCCGCTGGGGCGGCTCACGGGGAGGGATGTCCACCGAGAGCCGCACTAGGAGTCACGGCGGCAGCCCCGGGGAGGCGCTGCCGGAGCGCATCCCGGGGGAAGCTGGCGGCTCCGGGCGGAGCGGGGGAGGCCGGGGTGGCAGCGTCCACCCCGGCACCAGGCGGTCCCCGCTGCGCTCCGGGATCGGGTTCCGCGGCGGCGGTGCCGGAGCCCGTGAGGGTTCGTGGTGAGGGTTTCTTGCCCCGTCAAGGGGAAACGCGCGTTGTGCGAGGGGCCGCGTTAAGTTTGTGGTAAGGGTTCGTAATGCCCCTAATTAGGGACAGCTGCTAACAGAAACCTGACGCTAATTGTCTTCGCAGCCTCCAGGTGGGCTGTAGGAATTTGCAAAAAAAGTTGGGTGAGGGGGAGTCTGGATAAAGGAGGAGAAAGAGAGGGTCTCGCTTGGGCTGGGTGAGCTGTGGGGCAGTCAGGCTAAGCGAGGCAGCTTTCCCTGGGCTTTTCTTCTCCTGAATTCCTGCCTGTCTCCAGGAATTTCATTGCAAGACGGGCTCCCTGCGCAGGTATGTGCAGGGCTTGTGCGCTGGGAGGGGCGGGTGGACGATGAAGGCTCTTTGGGGGTCACCTGGGCTACGTGTGCGATGTGTGGAAATGCCCGGTGCCATTCTCTAGCCGTTTTCCTGGTCCCCAGAGCTGTGCGTGCCAGGAGCTGCACCGCGCTCAGCACTTGCAGCAGCACTTGCAGCGTCACCTCCGAAGGCACCGGGGCAGATCTGAAGTAAACAGCAGCGGTGTGGGGTCAGGGCAGAGCTGTGGGGCAGGCCCTGCGTGCCTGGACCTGGGGGCACAGATCACTCCATTCGGGGGGAGCAGCCTGGCAAGGTGTTGGTAGCGTCGCGTGTGCAGGCAGAGGGATGGGAGGAGCAGGGATTTCTCGGCTTCTCACTCCAGAGAGCGCGGCATTAACAGTCCCAGCTATTTTCAGCTGCTTTTGATGAAGGTTTGGCACTCACTCACTGCCTCCAGAGATGCCTGACCCTGGGGCAGGGCGGCTTTGGCTGCTGTGTTGTGTCCTGGGGGGCACAGCCCAGGGTGGGCAGAGATCACCGTTGGGGAGTGCCTTGTTCTTTTTCCCATCTAATGTACCCGTCATTCTCTGGGATGTCCAGGGCTTGTGGTTCTGCTCTCAGTGTTTTGGGGATGCGCCCTGCTACCCGGGGCTGTTTGCAATCTGGTCATACCCAGAGCCAGAGGCCTGGCCATGCTGGGTACAGTGCAGAGAGGAAGGCACGCTGCTTCCCAAACAGCTTCCTGTTTTCAGGCTAAAATGGTTGAGGCATGATAAAGCCTCACAAAGCAAGAAATTAAGGCTGTTTTTGTGGATAACAGATGGAGAAAGAGCCTGGAGCTGATAATTTTCAGGGAGGGCTGATTGCAGTGGCTGGGGCTGGCAGGGCTGCCTGGACCTGGCTGTTGGTTGTAGCTCATTCCTGGCTCCGGGGAGAGGTGCCGAGCCTCTGTTGTTCCACAGAAAATATTGAGGAATTTTTATTTTCCTCCCTCTTTTGGAGTGATCTGTGTGTTTGTTTGGCACTGCAGAGAGCGCTAGCACAGGGCGCACAGCCGGGTGGCCGCAGCAGCATTTGAACCCCTGCCATTTGCTTTTGGGGGCAGAGAGGCTGGGAAGCCCCAGCCTGGCGGTGGCAGCTTTTGCTCCTCACTGACAGTTTGGGCTCCAAGTGGGGCCAGGCACTGCAGGCCTGAGGTGCTGAAGGAGCCCTTGTTGACAGACCCCTCCCTGGGAGCCCACTTGGTGCGAAGCTGGTGTCTCTCCTGGGCACCCTGTGCTTGGTGACAGGGCTGTGGCAGTGCCTCTCTTGTCCTTTCCTGCTGCTCCTGGGCAGCCTGGGAGCTTTTAGAGCACTGATCCTTGCTTTCCATGATGCCCCCTTTGGAAAACCACCTCTTCCAGCCTTCCTCCCCAGACTCGGCCAGTGGTGCACACTCTGCTCTCACGCAGCCCCTCTGTGACAAGGGCTGGGATTTTTCTCTTTCCTAGTTTCAGTTCTCCATCTCCCGTCACTAGAACATGTCATCCTGAATTACCAGGATGACATCCCAGGCACTGGCATTGCTGGGCAGCCTGTGCTGGTGGCAGAGCCTGTCCCTCCACACAGCTGCCGCTGCTTTGCCATCCTGCCCTGCACAGCGGGATTCCTGTTTGCCACTCAGGATGGGATAGTTGAGTTCTTTTGCCACCGTGGCTGAGGGGAATCTCTCCAGCTGGAGGGGAGTGTGTTAGTGGGGCTTGAGCCAGCTGGCTTCAGGCACTGGGGGTGGTGAGGGTCCCTTCCAGAAGCTTGGGCCAAATTGCTCCTTTGGTGTGTAAAGGTTTTCAGCTGTGCATTTCTTGAATTGGTTTGTCGGCACAGCTCTCAGCTGTTCAGCTGACGGTGGATAAATCCCTCTGAAGGTTATTGCAATAATAAAAGGCATGAAGGAAGTTCCGTAATTTATTTGAGTTCTCTTTTAATTTACAGCCTTACAGGGTGAGAGCTCGGTGGATAATGAGTCCTTACGGCAGATCTGCTCATTTCCAAGGGCCGTGGCAGAGAAAGGGGAGCTGGGGAGGATGTTTGAGTCAGGGGAAGGTGGAGGTGCTGCAGTCGTGGAGCTGCAGCTGGGGCTGTGCTGGGAGCCTGGAGCTCCTTGGGCCAAGAGCTTTTCCATTGGGCCGCTCCGTCCCCGGCCAGGCCGGGCCGCTCCGTGCTGGTGACAGCAGCTTCTCCTTCCTCCCTCCTCTCGCTGTGCAGGCGGCGGCTGCTGTTGGTGCTGTTCCAGTGCTTTCTGCTGGAATTGTTTGAGGTATTTTGGGATGTATGTTCCTGCAAATTAATTGACAGGCTGGGATACCAGATGAGGAAGCAAAATAGTCTTCTCTGTCCTTCCGTTAGTTGCTGAGATTACAGTTGTTTTGAACCTCTAATAAACCAGGCTGAAGGCAGTTCTCCCCTTTGCTCTGCTCTCACGCAGATGCTCCAGGCATCCTTGTCGCTTCCCGACTAGACAAGATTGAATTTCTAACGGGTAGAAACACGCACAGGAGCACAGGATGCCTTTTCCTGTTCCATTATCCACTGTGGATGTGTCCCCTCCTCCTGCCACCCTTGTCACTGGGAGGTTCGGGGGGCTGAGAAGGCCGAGTGGGAGGAAGGGGATCCAGAGTGTTTCCTTGATGGGAAAAGCTGGTTTCTCCCAGTGTTTTGCAGTTGGTTTTCCCAAAGGTAGAAGGAAATGCACACTCCCATGGGCCCTGCCAGATTGCCTGCATTTCCCCTCTAGGATGCTTTTCTGCCTGGGGGGAAAAAAAAAATAAATAAAGGCTCTTTTGGAATCTGGGCTGATGCTGCTGTGGGAGGTGTGAGATGCCCGGGTGGGGACGGGGATTTCCAAGCCCCAGCAGGTTCCCTCCTCCTCCAGTGCTGTGCCCCTCTGGTGCTCAGCACTGCCCAGGCAGGAGGTGAGGGTAAAATGGCATTTACATCTGTAAGAGGACCCGGACTGGTGGATTTTGGCTGCTGCTCTGTCTGATGGATTTGGGGGTCCCTGAAAGTGGGAATCTGGGCAGTGGCCTGGGAGCTGTAATCTGCCAAAGTTGTCGGAGGGACCTGTGAGTGTGTCCAGAGATACACGGCGATTGAAGCTGAGGAAGTCACCACAGCTGGAATTTATGGACGTGATAAAACAACTTTTGACAACAGGCTCAGCTCCCAGCAGCTCCTCTGCAGCAAGCGAGAATATTTTCCTCCTGTTGGATCAATAAACAATTAATTCTAAAGCAGGAGCTGGAGCAAAAGGGAGAGTTTTCCAGGCTTCTAAACTCTTAATCAAGCTCTGGGTGAAACACAGATGTGAGACTCTGAGACCTGCTGATAAAATCTTGACCTTGATAACAGGTTCCTCAGTTCCTGGGCCATGGATGATACTTCCTTGGCTGAATAAATCCTCTTGTAAATATAGAACTTGCTCCCTAATATTTATGCTTTCAATGTGTTTAATGTAGCTTTGCTTAATAATCTGCTTCAAAATGCTGACTTTCCCCCCACATTTTAATTGGATTCTAATTTCCATTCAGAATCAGCTTAAATTAAATGCGTTTAAAAATATAGTGAATAATACTTACAATTCCCTTACTCTTACCATAAGCTGTGAAAATAAAGACTCAAATAACCCTTTAAAGCTGCTCATGGTGCAGCCCTCTCCTTAGCAGAAAACCCAGCATCCTTTGACTAAGTGTGGTTGTTTAGGGATTTGTGCCCAGCTGGGCTTAGGGAGCTCTGGGTTCTTTGGGGCTCAGACCTTGGGGGCAGAGGGGAGAGCTGGGGCTGGTGGCACTGCTGTGCTGTGTCTGTGGGTTTGGGAGGTCCCCAGTCACTACTGACCAACCTTTGGCTCTGGCAGGTCCTCCAGCAGCCTCTGCTGATGGAAATGGGGGTTCTAATGGAACTTCCCTAAGCACTGCTGGGGTCCAGCCACTGAGGGGTGTGTGCTGTGGGGTTATGGGCGCTCCTGCACAGCCTGTCTGTGGGATGAGAGGGTCTGTTCACCCTCCAGGGCTTGCTGGGCTTGTCCAAGTAAGGTTTCCCTGTTTTGCAGGAAGAAGCTTTGGGGACCTCTCAGAATCTGTGCTTTGGGTTGTGGGCAGTGGTGGCAGCTGTGTGCCACAGGGAGGTGAGCTGCTGGGGTGGGCGCTGCTTTGGCTGCTTTCTGGCCCTGGGATGGTGATCGTCGAGGTCAGGCCCTGGTGCCTGAGTCCCTCCCTGGCAGGATCAGGAGTGCAGGGCTCCGTGTGCAGGGCTGGTGGATGCTGGAGAACATTCCCCTGTTCTGAGGGGGCTGTGGGCAGCCCAGGGCATCTGCTTCAGCCACCAGGACCCAGCATCCAGCCCCAGCCGGATGCCTGGGATGCTCCTGAGAGCAAAGCTGTGGTGGGGGGCAGTGTGCTGGCATGGCATCGTGTGGCAGCAGCACTGCTGGGGCTCTCCCTGTGTCCCCTCCACAAGAACAGGGCTTGCGGTGCAGCCACCAGAGCCCCCCGAGCCCTGAGCAGGCGGGGGCTGCCTGGAAGGCTCTCACCAGCAGATCCATCTGGGAAGGTGCTTCACGGACTATGCAAATCCCAGCATGGAGAGGCCGAAATTGTTCCGTGCGTTGCCAGTTTTTTTTTTTAAATAAAGCTCTCTCCAGTATATTGCAGGAGTAATTAGGAATCCTGAGCTGGCTGGATCTCGATCTTTATAGCAACACAGCTGATAAAGCATGATTCAGGGACCTCGTTAGCTTTTTTAAAAGAAGTTTTTATTTAACTTCCGTGAAGTTGCCATGGTTACCCCTGTGCATGGCTTCCCTGCCTCTCCTGCCTTGAGTGCAGCTGCCAGTGTTGAGAATTAAACATCTACATTTGGAGCAGCCGTGGCCTCCCCCCACCGCCGTGCTGGGATTGGGGAGCCCTGTCCCTTTGCCCACCCTGGAAAAGGCTCCTGTTTGAGCTGTTTGATGTGGCAGAGCTCAGCCTATGCTGTCTAAGAGCTTTTTTCTGGAGCAGGCAGGGAAGGGGCCTGCTCTGTTGGTGTCATTGGTGACATGAAATGTGGCACAGTCACATGCTGCTGTGACCTGCACAGTCTAGAGGCTCCCACTGTGTGACACAAAGCTGCCATGGGGCACGAAAGGCACTGGAGCTACTGGGAGGCACTGGGAGCAGGGGCCAGTGCCCTGAGTCCCATCTCACTGTGTTTGGCCGACAGGGCCTCTCTGTCCTGGAGGCAGGGGGTTTGATGAGTCCCAAATGAGTTGCCCCAAATCCAGCACTGGGAGGTCACGGATGTGGGTGCAGGGAGCCCAGGTGGGGTACGAGATCAGCCCATTTCTGTGATGATGGCCATGAGGTTAGATACTGGCAGAGGTGGTTTCTGACTGTGTGCCCTGAGCTGGGCAAACCCCCGGGGCTGGGGAACCAGGAGCAGCAGCCACCCCCCACTCAGCTCTGGGTGATGGGGGATGCTGGAGCCTCCAGAAGGGACTGTGGACACTTGAGCAGTTGTTGGATGGCAAGGTGAAGCTGTTTTGCCTCCTGCCAGCGCAGGGCTGTGATCTCTGCTGGCAGGGGCACTGGACTGGCCATGCCCGGTGCTGCTGCTGTGCTACTGCCCGTCCCCACGGCGCTGGCCAGGTAATGGGGACCTTGCGGTGGCCATCTGTCCAGGCAGGGCTGGACTCCGTCCTCATTCTGTCAAAGTTTTGTCAAGCTTCCCCCCTGCTCCTCTTGGCGTTTTCAGCAGTGGAGGGTGGGAGGGCGCGTGGGAAGTGAAGCCGCACCAGAAATATTCCTGCGTGCCCAGGATGTGAGCAGCGCTGCGGGAGGCTCCGCTCCCCCTGCCCACCGGCTCCTCGCCGGGGTCACAAACTCCCCGGGCTGAGGGGAGCAGCTTTTATTTGTTTGTCTTCCCACCATCCTCCTCCCCCCTTCTTTTATGTCTCTTTTCCCTTCTCCATTTTCCTTCCCGATGAAAGATTTTCTCGCAGTGTCAAGGCAATGTGACCTGGTTCCGTAATAAAGAGGAGGCTTATTAGAATTAAAGCCCAACAGTGTTAAAAAAGCAATCTTTGCAAGATTGAGGCCATGAGGGAATTGTAAATTCTCAGCGAAGACCTCATTTAAAGACTGGGATGAAAACACGTGCGCATGCATGCACCGAGGCCTGGCACTGTGAGGGCACATCTGATTCATGAAGAATTTTGGGGAGGATGAGGGATTGGAGCAGCCCTTGGGTCCTCATGGCTTTGCTCGGGATCCTCCTGCTGGTTGGGCACGTTGGCGGCTGTGCTGGCTCCGTGAATATCGCTCGAGTTTGGGTTTGTTTTCCTTGTTCTCTGGGGATACCCTCCCCGTAGCCCCCCCTCTGCCACATCCCCACTCAGCCCCTCCTGGCGCAGCCGCCCACCTGCCGCGGGGTGGGAGCGATGGCAGCCGGTGAGTCAGGCTGCCCGGGCTCCCCCCGGCTCAGTGCAACCCTCTTCCAGCTGCTCACCACAGAAATTTCCCTCAGGGTGAGATGGGCGCTGGGTTGGTGCCGGAGCCAGGATGGGGTGTCCCCCCCTGGGGCGAGGTGTGCCACCTTCGTGGACCCCCTGCCCCGTTGCTAGCTGTGGGTGCTGTGTGCTCCTGCAGATGCAGCTGAGGGCGCTCAGGGGCTCCCGGTGCCCCCCAGGGCAGGGGATGCCCCGGCTTTGGCCTCATCCTGCGCAGGCTGCTTTTCCCTCCCGCCTGTCTCGTTGGACGGGACCTCTCGCCGGTGTCCACGGAGCAGCCGAGCGCGCTGCGGTGCCGGGGAGAAGCGCTGTAGTGGGCAGCAGGCGAAGAGACCCCACTCCCCTCCCTCCCTCCTTCTCCGTTTTTTTTCTCCGCGGCTGCATCCCCATGGCTGCAGGGAGCGAGCGTGGAGCGATAGAGCTGTGGGAAGGCCCGGAGCCCCCGCAGTCAGAGCGGCAGCGGTCCCCGCTGGTCCCCACGGTGGTCTGTTGTCATGATTTGCTGTTATCTGTGTAATTAGAGAGCCGGCTCTCCTGGCGGGGCTCGGGGCTCCGAGTGCCGGGCGCACCTGCGGTGCAGAATGAGGAGATGGGAGCAGCCAAGGGAGGGCTGACACGTGTGTCCGGCAGCTCCCGGTCTGGGGCCGGGTTGCGGGAGCCGTCGCTGCCCTGCCCAGAGCTCCTCTTCGGTGATGCCCAGGTCAGAGGCGGCTCTCGGTGAGGTTCATCCTGGAGCTTGAGCCTGGTGCTGCAGGGACAGAGCTGCCATCTCCAGGGGTTCGTGTCTGGGGCCCGTGGCCGGGGCCCCCTCAGTGCCTATCCTGCCGGGCCCCTCGAGCCCTGCTGCAGCAGAACCGGCTGTGCCAGGGTCCTGCCAAGGCAGGGACACCAAGGGGTGTTTTCCCGCAGGTCCCACTCAGGGGTGGGGGCACAGACAGGGCCGGGGTGGGTGGTGCTGCTTCAGCCGCCGCCTTTGTTATCAGTCCTGCTCCAGGGTATTTTTAGCGAGCCGGAGCTATGCCCAGCTCTGCGCTGCTCCTCGGCACCTCCACACCTCACAGAGGGGTCTGCTACAGGGGTTCCTTCCTGAGGGGGTTGGAGCAGATCCCTGCTCTGCTGCCTGTGGCCTGGAGGAGCAAAGCTGGCACTACCACCTCTCCCCAACCTGCCATTAATGTAATGTCTTGTCCAGGAGCCTTTCCTGGAGGATAAATGGCCTTTCCATCCAGAGCCTCCGTGAATTACGCTGACGTTTTTCTCCTGAGTAGATGTGTGTAGGGGAGCTGGGTGTTGGATTGGTGAGAGGCAAGAGAAGCAATCTCTGGGAGGCCATCAATTTGGATTAGACTTTGTGGACTGGGATGGAGGGTAATCACCATCCTTCATTTCAGAGAGGTAAGAAACAAGTCAGCTTCTTTATGGATCATTATAGCTGCAGCAGGAATTGCTTCCACCTTGGCCGTGGCACGGATCCCCGCCGGGTGCAGGGGTGGAGGAGGGTGTAGAGCCCAAGGAGGGAGCTGGCTGCAGCTTTGGAAGGATGAGCCAGACTCCAGCCTCGCTGGATGCTGCTGCCACATTCCTTCCTGGATGAGATGGCCCTGCTAGGGGGGCTTATCTCTGCCTGCCTCCCACCCTCGCTCCCACTGCTGGAGTTGGTTGAGGCGAGGTGAGTGGTGGAAGTCAGTGAGGGAGCAAACACTTCCCAGGAAACTGGGGTCTGGATCTGTCTGGGGGTGGGATTGCATCCATTCCCCTTGCAGTGCCTCTGGCCTCAGGTGGGCTTCTACCAGCATCGTCTGGCAGTGCAGACAAGTCTTTGATGGGTGTGAACCTCAGCATCGTCCCCTGGCATGGCAGGGGTGACCCGGGACCGGCCCCTGCCCGGCTCCATCGGCACCACCTCCCCCCATCCCAGCTGTGGCGCGGGGAGCGTTGGCATCCCTCATTCCCAGCCCCGGGGAGGGGCCCAGCCGGTGCCCGGCTCCGTTGATGCCGTGTCCCTTGTCCCAGCCTGCCATGGCAGGAGTTGCAGCATTCCGGCCCGCTGACAGCAGCGCTCCCAGGCATCCTCCTCCCGCTGCCCGCGCACGCCCACGCGCAGCGGCGATGAAAGGCACAGCCCGTAAACAGGGGAGAGGAGGAGGAGGGATGGGATGGGATGGAAATGGGGCAGCGGCCGAGCTGGGGGAGCGCCTGTGTGGAGCTGAAGCAGCCCAGCCGAGCTGAAGGGGTCGGTGCTGTGCTGCCAGCTGCGGTGGGAGCTTGGGGCTAGCAGGGAGGAGAGATCTGCTTTGGCCTCGCTGAGCGAAGGCCTCCCCTCCCTCCCTTTTGTTTGTACTTTTCTTTTATTTTCTTTCCTTTTTTTTTTTTTTTTTTTTTTTTTTTTTTTTAATATCTGAGTGCTTCATTTTCCAGAAGCTGTCATTTTACATAAACCTCTCAGCGAGGTACATCCATTCCCACTGCCAAAATCTCCATATCAAACACTTGTAACACGCCGCTGAACTGACAGCCCTGCCTGTACACGCTCCGTGCCTTTACAAAGGGATGCTGTGTCGGAGAAGGATATAAATACACGCGTTGGAACGACACGCAGCTCGCTCGTGCTGCCCTGCGCTCTTGCTGCCCAGTTCAAATTTATCTGGTGGCACCAGAGCATCCACGGCCCGCAGGGTGGGTGCAGGATGCCTGTGGGCAGCTGCCTCACAGGGCTGTGGCTTTGGGGGGTAGGAGGCCCCTGGCAGTGATTCCTGCAGCCCCTGTGCCTGGGCAGCCTTTGCTGGGGCAATCCTGGAGCTGAGTGCCAGCTGTGGCGGGTTCCTGCTGCCCAGGATGCTCCTTCCTGTCAGGCTGAGAGGCTGCTGGGGCCCCAGAGTAACCCAGACTCCGTGATAGAGCAGGAGTGGGGCTGCTTGGCCTGGAACTCTCTCTGTGCCTCAAATCCCATTTCAGTGGGAGTAGGGATGGAGCGTGTTAAGCAATCCAACTGCTTCCTTTTCAAACGAAATTATTTTCTTCTGGATGAAGTTCAAATCCAACCCCAAATCCCTGTTTCTTTGCAAAGGAGATGGAAAGAAATGCAAAACATGCTCCCCACCCCCCAAGTCTATCAGTCTTGCAGCTGATGAGCAGAACCACTCCTGTTCGTCCTGGGATTCCCTCCCTTCTCATTGCAAGGATGGTGCTGTCATTGGCAGTGGCACCGTAGCCATGTTCTGTCACGCTGGCTGCGAGCCTCAGCTGTCCCCCAGGACAAGACCTGGTCCTCTGGGCAGGCAGTGGAAGGCTGGAGCAGGTTCCAGGGGAGCACTGAGAGCTCCCGTGGTCCCTTACCCCCTCCCTGGGGCCACCACGGTCCATGGGCACCTGGCCCTGCCTGTGGTGACGTGGCTGTCACTGGCAGGGCTGTACCTGTCACCTGTGATGCTGTGCTTGGTGGTCTCTGCTGCTCTTCCAGATGGGGACCTCGATGTGGGAAAGATGAGACTTATTTTTTTTAATGTAGTACCATTTAAATGGTTTTTAATTGAGTGCATTTTGATGACAATTGAGTGCAAGTTTGATGATAATTTTTTCGGCACCTCAACTGCGAGAGACAGGTCGGTGCTCCGCTCTTCTGCTTTCCACACCAGGGAAGCTCCAGGACTTGAGATGCTTCTGGGCTGAGCTGTTTCCATGCTCAGGAGAATCCTCTGAGATCTCTGGCCCCAGCTAAGGCAATGGTGGCACGTTTATGGGGGAGTGTGTTGTTTGTGTCCCCAAGCTCCCGTCCCCCAGCCCTGCTGCTGGACTGTGCTGATGCTCTAGGTCAGGTCTCTGCAGACCCCAGCCCAGCTGGAGCTGCCAGCAGAGGATTTGCTGGGCTGCAGCTGGGGAAGGTCCGTGGGGGCTGTGATGCAGTTGTGTTGGCCCAGGCGTGCATGAGGAGGGCACAGTTGCAGCCGGATGTCTCACTAGGGGCTGGGTGGGTGTATGAGCTGCCTCTGCTTTGCCTTGTGCTGCGGCTCCATTCAGCCAGGATGAATCAGCCTTTCCCAAGGACCTGTGAGGGATCTGCCACCAGTGTGGCCTTGGGTCTCCAGGGAGCCACAGCCCTCCTGAGCCATGAGGTGAGGGCAGCGGCAGTGCCAGCTGCAGTGGCATCTGCTGCTCTTGCTGGCAGAAGGCACAGACCTAGACGTTTGTGTCCCCAAACTGCTCTTAGCAGAAAGAAGGGCACCATGCTGGTGGTGCTGCTGGCACCGAGGGGCAGCTGCTGGGGGCTGCACCATCCCTGAGGGGCTGCTGCACCCCGGGGACCCACTGTGGGCTTGGGCAGTCCTCACAGCTGAGGTGGGGGTTCCCTTTTCCCAGGATGGAGGGGACTGTCCCGGCTGGGTCCCTGGCTCTGGCGCGTGGCTCAGCCCAGAGCCCCGTGGTTGCCCTGAGGGGAGGTGAGGGTCCCCCTGTGCGCTGGAGCCGGCCCTGGCTCTGCCCCTGCCAGGACCTGCTGCTGGGTCCCTGCCCACTCTCCCGCTGCCAGTGGCAGCTGCTGCTGCTGAGCCCAGCTGGGAGCAGCCCCCGGTGCCAGCTGCCTCCGGGCTGCCTGCCCTCTTCCCTGCTCTCGCCAGAGGCTTTTCCCTTCCTCCCACCTGCGTGTGCTCCGTGGGATGCTGGCCTGGGAGGGCAGGAGGGCATGGGAATGGGGTTTGGCCGGAGCTGGGTGGGGGCTCAGTTGGGCTGTGAGCAATGGAGGGAAGTTGGGCTCTACTGGCAAAGTTTCTGCCCGTTCATCATGGACAAAGGGATGTTTTGGTACGTGCTGATTAACTGCCTCCTCCCGAGGTGCCACGGTGAGATGAAATATGAACAACCGCATTCTTTGACTTAAAATTTGATTAAAACTATATATCAAAAACGTGAGACCCCAGGCTTAATAAAACCTGATAAAATTATACTAATACACTTCAATTTCAATCCAAGGCTTCCTGATGGAAGAGCATGAGAGGCTGAGCCTGTAACTAGATTAGAAACACCTCCTATGCAATATTTATGGTGCTGTCCTGCTTGAGATGCATGGCTGCCGAGGAAGGCTCTGACACTGTGATGAAGAGGAGTTGTCAGCCTGGCTTATGCGTAAATAGGAGAGAGGGCGAGATTGTACAGGCTGTTCCTGGTGGGGGAGAGTGACTGGGGCAGGGGATGAGCTCATGGAGGGAGGGAAGGAGGGATGCTGCTCCCCCCATGCCCTGGGGATGATCCCTGTCTGTGGCACCAGTGGCCCAGCAGCTGTGAGTTGAGGGATGGCCTCTGCCAGCCACTGCCGGTGGCTGTGGCCACTTCACCTTTGCAGGTGATTTATTGAGTGTGGATTAGCAGCTCAGAGCCATTGCCTGTCAGCTGGGGGAAGCAAGCTGGTTTGCTCCGTGTGCAGGAGTGTGGCCGTGCCAGCAGGAATGGTGGCCACCAAGCTGCTGGGGGACATCCTGTGGCGGGGTGCCTCTGCTCCGGGCAGAAATCAGCAGGAGCACCCAGCTCCCCACACGATCCTCTCAAGCAGGTTCCCTCAGGCACAACCCAGAGCACCGTTGCTGTTGGAGCCTTTCCATGGTGTCCCATACCCCCAGATTTTCACTTTTGGGTGGAAAGACCCCAGATTTGTGTCTGCAGAGGCGTTGGTGGCTGGGGGGGTGTCACCCTGTGCTGTTCAGGGGGATCTGGGGTCATCAGCAGGGCTTGGTGTGGCACAGGTGGCCGCGGTGCCACCTCGCCCCGGCAGCAGGCAGCTCGGGCAGAATGTTACTGTGGAGCATAAATCCTGGTGAGACGGGAGGTCAGAGCAGGGAGGCAGAACAGTAAAGCACAGTGGGCACAGAGGCTCTGTCCTTTGAGGAGAACCCAGGGGCTCCTGACCGAGCACAGGGAAAATGGGTGGTGCCGTTGAGGGGCTGGGTGCCCATGGGAACAGCTCAGGTTTTGGGGGCCGTGGGCTGTGGTGCTCTGTGGTGATGCAGCCAGTGGGGCAGGGGCCTTTCTGCCTTCTCCCCTGCCTTGGATCCTGCCTGAGCCCCTGGCTCCATCTTGCACGAGGTCAGTGTGCAGCCTGGGCTTGGACAGGATGCTGAGCAGGGGGTGCCAGAGTCCTGTGTTGGCTCTGGGGGTGCCCAGACCACAGCAGTCTGTGCCCATGTCCTGCAGCTGCCCCCGCCATTCCCCCCTCTGCTCTCCCTTCCAGGTGAGCGGGCATGCGTCCCCCTGGAGCGCTGACGTGTGCTGGTGCTTCTCCAAGGCTGTGGCAGCAATTCCAGCAGCCAGCGGCCTGGCATGACCCCGGGAGCTGCAGGAAGGGGGGTGAGGTGGGCACTCAGCTGGCAGGGAGCCCCTCCCTGGGCAGGAGGGGACCTGACAGGCAGCAGGATCAGCTCTGCCATCCACAACCTCCCTGCTCCCTTGCCCCCTCTCCAAATCCCGGGGCAACTGGAAGTCAGGGCAGAGTGAAAGGGAAAGGGATGGGGGTTTGTGTGCTGGTGCACATCCATGCCCCTTCTCCACAGCCCTCCTTGCCCAGGCTGTGCCCGGGTTCATCCCTCACGCTGCCCCTTTCCCAGCCCCGTGGGGCTGGGCTGCTCCCTGCTCTGTGGAGCTGTATTTTCAGAGACTGTGGGGGATGTCGTGTGTGTAAAATTAGCGTTGCCTTGTTAGTGCTTCTCAGGCTAATTCGGAGTGAAATGCTTTAGCAGCGGTGGGCTGATTCTATCAGGAGAACAAGAACTAATTAAATTCACTCTGACCATCAAGCAGTAAATTATTTATACCCAGACAGATGCAATCTAATCTGTAGCGTCCAGCCCCACTGAACCTGCAGCCTCCCTGGTTCGGGGTGAGGAGCAGATTAGGCAACACAGGGGGAACTGGGAAGGGCAGAGCAAGGCTTGCCAGAAAAGGCCTATTTTTTCCCCTTCTGGTGCCGGTGCTGCAGCGGGACCCCTCCACTGGCACTGCAGCCCCTGGGGCCCCCTGGGGAGCTCTGGAGCATGAGGGCCTTCAGGGCTGGGAGCTGGAAAGAGATGGGGTGTCCTCCAGCAGCTGCTCCTCCATCCCGGGGAGCCAGCACAGACCCACCCTGTCGGCTGGGGAGGTGTTGGCCAACATCAGCGGGGAGATGTCGAGTCCTCCTCCTCTTCCCAGGAGGAAGGCCAGGCACAGTCAGAGGTGCTCACCTCTGATTTTGCACCACCGTGCTGTGTTCCCTGTGCTGCTGTGTGATCTCCATCGCCCCCTCCCTGTGCCTCCCCAGGCCCAGTGCTCACAGCCTCAGCTCGGGGCACGTATGAGCTGTTATCATCTCTCCAGGGGGTTATTTTTTGGTGCTCTGACCCGGTGCCTGATTAGATCATTCCTGTCGCACAGTGGAACCGCAGCTTTCTCTGCCTGCGAGCTGCGGTTCACTCTAATTGTGATTGAGCCGAGATCCCTTTTCTCTTCAAACCAAAGGGAAGAGAGAAAAATCATTTGCTGACCCTCTGGGGGTTGTAAAGGATTCTGGCAGCCTGGGAAACAGCTCTGCTTGGGGCTGGGAAAATGGTGTGGTAAAAATGATCTGGTTGTTATGTATGTTAGAGGGACAGAGGGAAGGAATTCCAGAGCAGCCAGGACAGGACATCACAGGGACGGCTCTTTTCCCCGTGGGAATGGAGATTTCCATCCTGTCCTCAGGCAGGCACGGTGTTGGGGCGCTGCTTTGACTGGGAAGAGCTTGGCTCAGTTCAGGGCAAGAACCTCTGGAAACATGTCAGGGTCACCGGTGGGTGCCCCTGGAGCCAGGCCAGGCGGGGTGGGCCGTGCCGGGCTCGGGTGTTCTCCAGCTGCAGCTTCCCAGAGGCAGGAACTCCTCGGCTGGGATGCCCGGGAGCTGCCCCCAGAGAGAGAGAGGGATGCTCGGCGCAGGGTTTGGGCTCTGGCTGCGTTTAACAAGGTGTTTAAGGATAAATGGGCTGTAAACGCTCTGTGCCAGTGGGGGCTGAGCTCCTCCGCGCTGGAGCAGAGTCCGTACTGCCCCGCAATTCCTCCCGGGAGGAGGCAGCACAGGCAGGCTGCGGGACTGGTGCCGTATTTGCACGGAGCACGCAGGCATTCGGAAGCAATCCTTTCCACAATGCATTTGTTTTTCCGTCGTGCTGGAGGTGCGGAGCCCCGGAGGGAGCCGGCAGCGTGCTCGGCTCAGCTCTGCTCCAGCTGTGCCGCGGTTTGGGGACGGGCGAGCCCAAACCGTGTTTGCATTTGCACCGGTGATTAATCTCTGTGGCAGGGGAGGGATCTCCTGTTATGAATCAGGCTCATAACTCCTGGCACACATATTTCCAAAGCCCCGCTGAACTATTAATCCACCCGGCTCCCTGGGGTAGGGAGGATGGAGGGGGAAATGTCACCTTGTGGCAGGAAAGCTGTGATAGGCAGCCAAGCCAGCAGCTCTGTCTTGGAGATGGCTCCTGGTCTCCAGATCCCACCGATGGACCATGTGGCCTCACGATTGATTTAAAAAGGAGAGGAAAAAAAAAAAAAAAGGCAACTGCTTCACTCTGGCTTTGCTGCTGACGCTGAGAGGACTGAGAGGACAGATTTGCGAGGAGGCAGCTCTGCCATTAACTGGATGAGCTATTCAAGTGTGGGTTATGGGTTTGGGATCAGCCTGGCTGTGCTGGAGAAGGCACACAGTGCTGAGCCCAGATGGATGCATGGCCCGGGATGGGGCCCGGGGGGAGCTGCCGTGCTCTTTTCAGGAGTGGCAGAAGGTGGGATGGAGGGGCTGTCCCCAGGAGCAGATAACCTTGGAAGAGTGAGAAGCTTTTCCAAACTCTGGCCAGGTCCCTCCTGGCTGTCTGAGAGACGTTCCTGGGTGGGGGAACATGTGCTGCAGCGCCCAGCAGCAGGCTGGAAGTGGAGCAAGAGAAGAGAGATGGGAATTGTGTAACAGGAGGTTCCTTCCTCTGGGAGGGAGGAATTGGGAATATCCCAGCAGCACTGGGAGAGGAGCCGTGCTTTCACAGTCTGGGAACAACTTCCAGGCTGCAAATATCCCCTTTCCAGCCCCAGAGCTGCCACAAGAATCCTCCGTGCTCCTGCAGGCAGCTGGCACTTGTCGCCCTGGCACCCCTGGGCTGCTGGGGCAGTGTGGGAGTGAGCTGGCCCCACCAGCTGCCAGCGAGGAGGGGGACTGGGATTTTGATTTTGACTCACGGGGATCACTTGGACATTGAGCACCAGAAGCTGAAGCAGTCAGGAGTTGCTCCCAGCCGCTTCATTTGGGCAGGACATGAGTGCTCACAGCCTGGGATGCTCCCACAGTCCCAGTGCTGCTGTCTCCTTCCTCCTGGGTGGATCTGACCCGGCAGTGCCAGTGCAGTGCAGGAAACACAAGCATTTTGATATTTTTTTATTTTTATTTTCCATTTTTGCCACAGTTCCGCAGCCCCTCTGTTGCACTCCTTGTTAAGCTGTTAAATCACTCCATTTATTTAGCACGCGCATTGCTGAGAGCTCATTTTTATCTTGGTGAAAACCAGATTTGCTCATGGGCACATAATGAAATTGTATAAATATACCCTTAGCTGGGAATCTAATTTATTTTTCCTGTTCATTACGGGGTAGAAGGCCATTATGAGATGTAGAACTTTTTTCTTCCCAGTGCTGGAATTGAAGGGCTGGTGCGGGCACTTTTTATACCGATGATTTTGCCCTGATTCAATTTGAAGCTGGTTAGAGCTCAAATACTGAAGCATAATTGACAGAGATCGGTGTGGGTTGCCATGCTAATGTCCTGGCTGTGGCTCTGTGGCAGCCACCAAGGACAGGTGGAACCTGCAGGCAGTGGGGCACGGCCGGGCAGCACGTGTCCAAGATGGGCACAGGAGGGGAGATTCCCTGAGCTGGGATCCGAGATGGGCATGGGAGGGGAGATTCCCTGGGCTGGGATCGTGGGGAGCAGTGGTGGCCCAGCCCCGGGGCAGCAGGAAACAAGTCCACCCCTTTGTCCATCAGCAGGATTGATTTTTAACGGTATTGATACTGCTCTAAAGTCCTGTTTATGGAGCTATAATTAAGCGGGGCCATTTAGTCGGCAGTGTTAAGTGCTGAGCAGATTTATGGCACGGCTCAGCCTTCGGCAGGGTTATATTTCAGCACAAAGCACACCAGGTTTTTATGTGTTCTGCGATTGTGTTCGTGTGACAGTGATTAGTATAATGGGGGCTTCCGGGGTCATGTTGCCAAGCTGAGGAAACAGCAATTATGGGCCGCTGCAGTATCAACTTAATTGCATCCATTTGCAAGTGACACGGGCTGGGTGCAGGGGAGCAGCTGGCGGGGTGAGCCCTGGCACCCCAGGGGTGGGATCTGAGGGTTTGTCACCTGGCAGAGCAAAGGGTATCTCCTGTCCAGGCACTGTGACATGCTCAGCTGAACCAAAACCCGGTTCAGGGTCCCCAGTGCGGGGGCAGTGGCTTGGGAGAGCCAGTGGGAGTGTGCTTCTCCAGGGGCTGGGGTGCTATCACCCGGGGCTGTGTGATCTCCCCTGTTTCAGCCCATTGTCCATCTGCCTCGGCCAGCAGCAGTGTGGCCATGTGGCTCCAGCACCCTGGGTGCTCCCGTGGCTTGTCCCTGCCTGGGGGATGGACAGGCCGAGCTCTGCAGCGGAGGGGAGCAGGGGACAAAGCGATCCAAGGGCGAAAGGGCCAGCAGTGGATTTGCAGCCGTGCAGGTAGAGCTCACCTTGATGTGCACTTGGCAGCCTTTCCTTTGAACTCTCTCCCTTGACAGCTTTCCTGAGATCTGGAGATTTACCAGCTCAGCCCTTCGCCATCCTGATAAGGCACAGGGAGGTTCTGCAGAGCAGTTATAGATGCCCAGGGAAGGCTGGCAGTGAGCTTCTCCTGAGCATCAGGAGCTCCTGTGCCCTCCCGTGGGCAGGGCCCATCCTTCAGCAGGACTTTTGGATGCTGGGGCTGGCACAGGCAGGGCCTGTGGGTGCCAGGGCTGACCAGCACCCTGTGCAATTGTGCCAGCAGCACCATACCCTGAGCACCCTGCAGCAGCTGGGAAGAGGCAGCTCTGGGGGAGCTGGGCAGGGGGTGGATGTGTGTCCTGCTGCAGAACACTGGTCCCTGGGCTGCTGGGCTGGAAGCACTGGAGCATCACGTGGGGCTCGTGGATCAAGGATCAAGTGCATCAAGGATCACAAGGTCTCTTCCCCAGGTGGAACGAGGGCTGAGAGGGCATCTTCCTTGCTCTTGCCCTTGCTGTGTGCACTCTCCCAATTTGCTGCAGGAATTAAGACGGGCTTTTGCCGACTAAGAGGTGTTAAACGGCTCTAAATACTCTTCACACTGCAATGTCTCCACCACAGCATTTAATCGAGTGCCACAGAAATGCCTATAAATAAACGTAATGTGCCTGTGCCAGTTCCCTCCCACGGCATCTCGGAGCTCACAAGAAAGTCGGCAAGTGGCTTTTGCTTGGGCTGCAGCTCCTGCCCTCCCCTCCCATTCCTGTCCTCCTCTCCCCTCTCCACCTCTGCCCTGCATTCCCTGTTCCTACCCTTTTCTTTTTTCCCCTTTTCCCCCATCTGAGAGCGAGGAGATCCAGCCTGGGGATGTCGAACCATCCCCACTTGCCATCCCACTGGAATGCTGCTGCAGGAGTGAGGATGGGAGGTGTGGAAGCAGCAGCCCAGTCCTGTGCCACAGGGTCCACGGAGACAGGACTGGGAAGCTCCTTGCAGTTGTCCCCTCATTGTCCCTGGGGGCCACATCCTGTGGACACCCCGGCATCAGCCAGGAGCAAGCACAGGGGTAGAGAATGAGCAGTGGGAAGGGCACGGAGCATTTCAAGGCTGTTTATGCTGCTCTTGCATCTGTATGTGAGTCCAGACTCCTTTGTGATTGGAGATCTGCATACACGCAAACCAGATGGATTTCCCACCAGGCTGCCTTAAATCTCTGGCATCTCGGCCCTTGAGTCCAAGCAGACAAAATGTGTGTGTGAGGCTTTAGCTGTTGCAAAAAGCACTTTTATCTGTTGCTTTGGGGCTGCTGCTGCACAGCAGTGCCTCCTGAGAAACACTGCGAAATTCCTTCCACACTCCCTTCCCCGAGCCTTTATTACAGAAAATAAATGATCTTAGGGAAAGGGAGGGGTGGGCAGCGGGCACTCCTTGGCAGTTCTGGTGCTCCTTGGCCGTGCCAGGTGCTCCTTGGTGTCCCTGTGGCCACAGGGCAGAGCACAGAGCTGGCTGTGTGTACAGGGCTGTCCCTTTTGGCACTCCCTGACAAGGCTGCTCTGTGTCTCCGGGCAGGCACTGGGGGGTGTGGGGTGCCTGGGGCACCCCTGTGCTGGCACCCTCTCTCCGAGGGAGCCCTGGGGCCTTGCCGAGGATCCTCAGCCAAATGAGATCCCTAAATAGGCTCCTCAGCCTGTCAGTTGACTGCCTCTTCAGTGCTGATGAGCCACTCTGGTGTTACTATTTAAAATCCTAATTGCTTTAATCAGCTTGCCTTTAGCCACCGCAGCCAGCGAGCAAGTCCAGGGGCCGAGAGCGCTCGCCTGCCGCCCACTCCCTCCAGCACAGCTGCGGCCGGGCACGGCTTGAGCACTGTGTGGGCACCCGGCGCTCACCCTGCAGGTGCCCGGCGTCCCTGTGGCTCTGCACGGGTACACGCTGGTGGCACAGCTGGTGGGACAGCAGTGGGACAGCCGTGGGGCGACTGCAGAGCTGAGCACGAGTCCCCTGGGCAGGGGGAGGACAAGAACTTCAATGGATGAGGAGAAGAGGAGCTGCTGTTACCATGGGCTGACAGATGCCAGCACTTTAATGAGCTGGGAATTCCCATGTCCTCTTCCTTCACTCCTTTATCGCCGTGAATTCTTTTCCAGGGTAAAAGCAGCTTCCTCCCTGGGTTTCAGTGCCCACCAGCCCACTCCTGCCTCCCCGGCTGCTCCAAGCGCGGCCTCGGGGTGTTCCTCCATTCCCGAGCAGGTGCAGGGCGCGGGGGCGCCGGGCCGAACTCTCCTGGGGCTGCACTCGCAGCCAGCTTCGCTGGGATGGTGGGAGATGCCGGATTAAAATAGCACGGCGCTTCCCTGGCGAGGGAGCCTTGCGGCAAAGACACCCACACGGCTGCGCCGAGGAGGAGGAGGAGGAGGAGGATGCTGATCGGCGCCTGACACCGGCTGCGCCGGGCAGGGGCAGGAGATGCAAAGCCCCAAATCTGTGGGTGCAGCGCTGCCGCTGAGGAGCTCCTCCCGGCCGTCACTGCCCCTCTCTGGTTCCCCTCCCGGGTGTGCAGCACAAGGGGATCCCCAGCGCTGGGTCCCTTCCTCAGCATGGCAGGAAGCTTGGCTGGGCCGGAGGGAGCTGGCAGAGCTGGGGTGGGGATGCAGGAGTGCTGAGCGCTGGCAGGGGCCGCAGGCCGGGAGGAAATGAGCAGGAAGCTGCCCGCTGTGGCCGGGGCTGCCCAGCTCCCCGCCGGGGCTGGCGGGCTCTGCGCTGCGGCTCCTCCGCTCCTGCCAAGCCTGGCAGCGCGGAAGGCATTTGCTTGGGCCGGTGCTGGCACCCCGGGTGCGAGTGCCAGCTCTTATGGACCGGCTGCCCCCGCCTTCTGTTGTGCCCTAGCTTGGCTTCTCCGGGGCACCATGTCCCACCTGCAGCCCCTCTGCCCGTGCCAACCGGGCCCTGGTCCCCATGCCACCGGCTGCTCCACCTCCTGCCCCCCCCCTCCCCTGCGCTGGCTTTGGGGGCAGAGTGGTGTCTCCAGTCCTGGGAGCGCCTTTCCCTCGGGGCTTGGGGCCCCCCACAGCCATCCCTGTGCCACGGCAGCCTGCCCACCGCTGGCATTCCCAGTGGTGGATGGCTGACATGCGGCAGCGGCCCCGGGGCTCTGTTGTCCCAGAATATTCCTGGATGAGTGGAAAACCTCATACAGGGGATTGTTCAAGTCGCGGCAGCCTTCCTGGGGAGTGAGGACATCTCCACATTTATTCAAGGACATCCCTTCTCAATTAAATCCCTGCATGGGCTAAACAAGCGGGCTGCTGAGATCAAAGGGGTTTTTTCTCCACTCTTTTTTCCCCCCAAATCATTTAAATGATGCAGTGGAGGGAGCGCGGTGCGTTTGCCTTCCACACGCCCGGTGGGGAGGAGAAGCTGCCATTAAATTCCCGTAAAGATGTTTCCCTGCGCTAATGGGGGACTGGGGGAGTTTGTAAGTGGCAGCCACGGGGAGATGGCGCCAGGTGGCTGCAGTGGCCGTGGGCGAGCCCAGGGATGCGGGATTGTTGGGCTGGGGTTGCCCGCACGGAGCCGTGCGGCCAATCGCCAGTTTGCCGCAGCCTCGGTCCCGGGGTGCGGCCCCGGAGGGTCCGGGGGGCTCAGCCCCTGCCCGGCCACGAGCCGGGGCCGCAGCCCGGCTGTCCCCCCGCCCCTCCTCGGCCTCCTCAGGGATTGATGGCGTCGTTAAAGCGTCAGGCTGGCCTGGGGCCGGCCCCGCCACCGGCTGGGATTTATGGCGGGATCTGCCTTGGTGAAGGTTTTATCACCGCTGTTAAAGAGCCGAGCGTGTGCCGGGGGGCCGGGCAGGGAGGGTCTGCTCTGCCATCATTGCCGGTGATGGGGTCACTTTCCCGGGCACCCTCAGGTGGGGCAGTGCCACGAAGGATGCGGTGGGATGCTGCAGCTGCCTGTGCCGGCCATCCCCGTGCCTGTGCTGGCAGCGCTGTGGGACTGCGCTCCGTGGGAGCCCTGCGGGGTCAGCCCTGCAGCGGGACGTGGGACAAGGTTTTTGTGTGTGCAGCGCTGTCTGGCCCTGCACAGCCCTGCGGCCATCCCGGTCCGACCGCTGCCCACCCCGCGGGCTGACCTCCTCCCGCTCCCTCTGCCATGGATCTGTCAGTTAAGAAATCGATCCCTTTGCCACCAGGCCGGTCTCCTTTTTCCTTTTAAATGGTGTCGCTCTGCTATTTCCTGGCCTCTCTAATAGATTTTTATATAATCACTACAGTGCACTTTTAAAGAGCGATAGATCACGTTCATTGCTTTTTCCCGTGATTAATTTCCCATAATAGTCCTCTGTAACACCAAGGCAAAGAGAGGAGAGCAAAGAAAACCCCCACATTATCCACTTTGTGCTCCGAGTATAAATGAATTAGATTTAATTTTTGTTTAATTGTTTCCATAGCTCAGCCTCTGCTAACTTTGCAGGATAATTTATTTTGCAGTCTTGGGGAAAAGAAGGAGAGAAGGTCCCTGTGCCGCGCTTTGCCCGCAGCAGCCGTTAATTACAGCTGATTGCCTTCCCTGCCTGATGAAGCCGTGGATTGGAGGGTCCTGTCACAGCCCAGGGCCATGGCTGGTGGGCAGAGAAGAGCCGAGCCGGGCGTGTGGGATGTTCCTGTGTGTCTTCATATCCAAGGAATGTGACGTCTGAGTGGTGTGTTCCTCTCCCTGCAAGGGACCTCGGCTTCTGGGAATCATAGCCCATATCCCCTGCCTGGTATCTGGACAGGGAGAGGCTCTGGGAATCACTTCTCAGCATCCTCTGCTCTGCCAGCCCACGGCCACTGAACCCGGATCCGTCCCGCCCCAGCAGAGCATGGGAAGAGCAGTGGGATGGAGCCACCGCGTCCTCCTCCCGCTCGCCCATTAATCACTGACTGCGGGGGCACCGGGCCCTGCTTAGAATGCGCCGGCAGTGCCGAGGTGAGAGCAGGAGCTCGAGAGAGCCACGGCTAATCTGCTCCCTCGGAGACGGGCTACCTTCGGCCTGTTAATCAGTTGCAGTAATTACAATCCCAACTTTACACGTGGAATGTTAATTAAAGGACGGGACACGGGATCTGCAGCCTGGCAGTGAGTGGTGTGCCGGGTGCTGAGGGCTCGGGGGGGCTGGGGGTTACCTCCGGCTCATCTGCTGCTCCCTTCACCGAGCACGGAGATGGGCACAGGGGCTGGGCCATGCCAGGCAGGGGCAGCCTGGCTGTGACTGCTGGCACTTGGTGCTGCCTCTGCTTTGCTGTTCTGTGGGACTGGTGCTTGCCTCTAATATTGCTTTGCTGAGCTGGATGGATGGATGGATGGGTGGATGGATGGATGGATTTGTTGGGAAATAGGATAATACAGCTGGAGCTCCACTGCCCTCCCTGTTTCCTGCCTTGGCCCTGATTTCCCCAAAACATCCCCGGTGCCACTGAGCCTCTCCTTCCCTGGGCTGAGCACCCGCCTCCCTCCCACTGTGTCTCTTTCCGGTGCTCTGGCCTCCGAGCAGCACCGTGGGCTTCTGCAAGATTCCCTGCTATATATCAGTCCCATCTGCACTGGAGAGCCCAAAGCTGCATACGGGATCCAGACATGGCCTTGTGGGGGGTGATGACAAGGCTGGCCGGGGTCACGCTGCTGGCCTGTCCCATGGTCCCAGAAGTGTTTGTCCTCCCTTGGGCAGCTCAGCTCTGGGAATGGGGCTCACCAGTTTACTTCCTGAATTTCACGAGGTCCCCCTGAGCAGCAGCTCCTCTCCCTGTCACACCCATCCTTCTCCCTGGGGAGGGACCCTTGCAGGTCCTGCCCTCGCAGGGTGCTGGTGCCTGTGCTAGGTGGGTGCTGCCTGGGGTGCCGTGTGGCTCCTGCAGGCAGAGCCCCAAGTCCTGTCGTGTCCCTGCCTGGTCCCTGTCCTGTCCCTGCCTCTGCAGAGCCCCGTGCCGTGAGGCTCTGAGCAGCGTCTGGCTGACACTGAGCTGCGCTTGTCCCTTCCCTGTCCCCAAGGCGTTTGCGCCGTGCTGTCAGCCTGCAGCCCCTCCGGCTGCTGCATTGGTGCCCTTGGCTGCACTCACCTGGCCCAGGGGGCCGGGGGGCCCTGGGGGGCTGGGGCTGCCAAGAGAATCCTTGGAAAGGCTGAGAGCCTGGGTGAGAGCAGGGTGAGCAGATCCCAGCTGAGCCCCCACTGAGCTGGAGGTGGTGGGTGCTCCTCACCTCTCCCTGCAGATGGTGCAGGTGTTTTTTGGAGGAGGGATGTTGGGGAGAACCCGACAGCCGGTGGAGGTGGGGACCAGCCCCGGCACTGCCAGGGGAGTCATTAAAACCCCGGTCAGCAGCAGGGAGCGGCACTGAACAATCTGCTGGGGTGGCAGTGCCCTGGATTATTGCTGTGAGCAGCTGAAGGAGAGCAGAGAAGAGGCGTGAGCTGAGAGGAATGACAAAGAGGGGAAGGAGAGGAAGA
This sequence comes from Hylia prasina, assembly GCA_013397195.1. Lineage (NCBI taxonomy): Eukaryota > Metazoa > Chordata > Aves > Passeriformes > Sylviidae > Hylia > Hylia prasina. The sequence continues at coordinate 89,467 of VYXD01010246.1, forward strand.
GGCCCTGGAGGAGGAGGAGGGGGGTGGCGGTGGGAGGCTGGATCAGTGCTGCAGGCAGTGCAGGGTGCTCCAGCAGTGATGCTCTGCTGTCCCAGCAGCTGCCTGCTCTCTGCTCCCTGGGCAGGGTATGGTGTCCCAATGTGTGTCCTATTGGCCCCTGTCCCTTGGCAGCTCCCTCCCTGCACTCCCTGCGGCTGCCAGGCTCCTTTCTTGTGTCACTTTTGTGAGAGACGTGGAGTTCTCAGGTCACTCAGATCCTGCTGTCACTTTCCCATGGGGCCTTAATCAGGTTCACTAAAGCTCCTCTGTCTCTTCAGCTGTGCTGGCCATAAATCTGGGGAGGTCTCACCGGGCACTGGGCTGGTGCCAATCTTTAGATGATCTGGCTTCCTGAAATAAGGAATGCTTTCCCTGGCATTCCTACCTCCCTCCCATCACGTTGGTGTTGGAAAGGACCGGGGGAGGACGTGAGTGCCGTGGCTCCGGGGCAGTGCCAGAGGGTGGCCGTGTGGTGGCCGGGAGGGCTCAGGTGCTTGGGGAGTCCCTGGGGTGCCATCGTCCTGCCCGCCTGTCCCAGAGCCTCCCTCCGTCGTTCCGTGCTAGAAAGTGCTGGCATTCCTCCATGCAGCAACTTCCTCCTGGCAAAGCCCCAGCTGGATCACCGGGAGGGACACACTGAGGCTCTCTGAATGTTTCCCCCGTGTGCTCCCTGACTGTCCCTGCTGCAGGAGGTGAAGCTCCTGCCAGCTCCCCATGTCCCCATCCCCTGTCGGGACCGGCTGCTCCTGGGGATCCTGCGGATGCTCCTACTCCGACTGAGGATGGAGCCGGGAGCCTGCAGCAGCTCTCAGGGGACGAGCCAGTGGGATGGACCCAGCTCTGGCCCACGGCAGGTGCCCTCCCTGGGGGCTAGGGGGCTGTCCCAGCGGTGTGCTGGTGCCATGGAGCGCCCGGGGCAGGAGCCGATGGCTCCGGTGTCACACAGCACAGCCCAGCCCTGCGTTCCAGGCAGCCCCTTCCTGCAGGAGCACCAGATGCTTTCCCTGCAGTTCAAGATTTCCCATCTCATTCATTTTAGAGATTAATTAAAGTGTTTCCCCTCCCTCTCTCCCAACCAACCTCTCTCCCTCTCTTTTCCCTGTTCCATACAGCTGCACATGGATTTTAGGGTCATGCTTGTTTATATCAGTTATATTTACATTAATGGGTGTTTGTTTTAGGAAAAACAGCAGAAATCCCACAAAAACAAATGTTCTTTGTGTCCCACAACTGGTCCTGCAGCCCCACTGGGGTCGGGACTCCCTGGGCAGCCCATCTTGCACCCTGCCAGCAGGTCTGCACAGGGAGCTCTGCTGTGGGCACACAGCATCTTTTGGGGGCTGCTGTGAAGTGACCTCCAGTGTTTATGAGGTGGTTTGGGTGGGTTTTCCACATGCCCCTGGGTCCCATGCCGGGTAGTGGCAGCCAGGTCAGCTGCATGTGTTTGCCAGGGATAATCCCTCATCCTGGTGTAGGGATGCTGCTGAAGCACCTTTGATGGGGCGGGCAGTGGGTTCGTTCTTTCATCAGGAGGTTGGAGGAGGGAGAGTGTTAAAAAGAAGAAAGAGAAAGGGGAGGAGGAAGGATAATTATTTTTTCCAATGGCTCTGAGCTGCTGGATGCCTTTAAAGTTGCCTTTGTGTTCCCGTGGGTCAGGCCGGGCAGAGTCTGGCCCTGAGCTGCGTGGCGCAGCCACCTTTAGGTCGGTGGGGCCGTGGTCTCGGTTATTAACAGGGATATGGAGACCCAGAACCTCAGATCTTCCGTGCAGCTGGTGGGAGGAATGTGCAGGGCTGCCTTATCATGCTCATTTAACTGGTTAATACATCTTCAGAGCAAATAATGCGGGCTGGGGGTGAACTGCTTAACCAACCTCATTACTATTGTGCATTTAGCAGCTTGGAGAAAGATAATACCTTTCAGGTTTGACCCAATTTTAGTTTTTGTTGTCATAACCATGGAAAATCGACCTTCAGAGACCCTCAGCAGTGAGCCTGAATAGGAAGTGATTTACAGCAAAAGTGCCGTGTGGAATGCGTAATGCACTTGTGCAGAAAAACAGACTGTGACCAGCTCCTGGCATCCCTTCGCCAGAGTGAGGGCTGCCCTGGCCACTGCAGCCCTGTCCCTGCTGCGGGGGCTGTGGGCACCCCCTCCACGTGGGATGAGGCCCATGCTGGCACAGCTGTCCTGGGGCTGTGCTGGCCTGCACGGTGCAGTGCTTCCCTCACGGCAGTGCTGATGCTCCTCGGGTCAGCCGGAGCGGGGCTGGCCTGGGCACCACTGCGGCCAGGGCTGGAGCTGCTCACTGCGATGGTGAGGGACCCCCTGGTCAGTGTGCACCTCCTGGTCAGTGTGCACCCTGTGGGCAGTGTGCACCCCCTGGTCAGTATAGGACCCCCTGGCCAGTGTGCACCCCCTGGCCAGTGTGCAGCCCCTCGTCAGTGTGCACCCCCTGGTCAGTATAGGACCCCCTGGCCAGTGTGCACCCCCTGGCCAGTGTGTACCTCATAACCAGTGTGCACCCCCTGGTCAGTATAGGACCCCCTGATCCGTGTGCACCCCCGTGACAGTGTGG
>VYXD01010246.1:92207-165645 GCA_013397195.1 Hylia prasina
TGTGGTCAGTGTGCACCTCCTGGTCAGTGTGCACCCCCTGGTCAGTGTGCAGTGTGCAGCCTCTGGTCAGTGTGCACCCCCTGGTCAGTATAGGACCCCCTGGTCAGTGTGTACCCCATAACCAGTGTGCAGCCCCTGTGGTCAGTGTGCACCCCCTGGTCAGTGTGCACCCTGTGGTCAGTGTGCACCCCACAGTCCCCATGCACCTCTGGGCGCCCCTTGGCCCGGGTGTGCTCAGCCTGGCCAAGCGTGCCGGGGCCGGGCTGTGACACGCTGACCTTGGCTTTGGCGGGACTCTCCCACCACCGCCAGCCTGTGGGTTTTCTGCTGGTGCCCTTTGCCCCTCGCTTTGTGCCGTGGGAGCCGTGACAGCCCTGCCGCCGCGGTGACAGCCCTGCCGCCGTGCCGGCAGCGCTCCCACGGGTGAGATGTCACCCGCGCCCAGCGGGGGTGGTTCCCATCGCTTTGGTTTTGTCTGTGGCAGGCAGAGACTTTCCCAGCTCCAACAGTGGGGGTGCGTGGGACCTTCCTCTTGCTCCTTTGGGGAGGAGGGTGGCAGGGAGGTGACAAGCCTTCCTCCCCTTTCCCTGAGGCAGCTGCAAGTGTGGCTCTGCCACCCAATCCTGTCTCTGTGGTGGTGCTGCTGCTGTGGCGTGTGGGTGGTCCCTGTGGCACGGGATTATAGCTGACAGCAGTGCCTGGGGCTGGGGGAGTGCTGGGAGCGGCTGATGCCCACAGGGAGTGGGTGATGCCCGCGGGCTGCAAGTGATGCCTGTGGGTTTCAGGCTCCCCCAGCACACCCCTGGGGCCCGAGGGGCGCTGGGCCCACGGCGTGCCACAGCCCCCAGCTCAGCCCCAGCACCAAGGGGCTCTGCTCAGCCCCACGGGAGCTGTGGGAGGAGCGGGGTCCGTGCAGCCGGAGGGGCAGCGGGGCTGCGGCAGTGGGGGCGTGCTCCCCTCCTGCCCCTCCCCAGGGCTGTGTTGGGGTCGGGGCACGGCGAGGGCAGGCAATGCTAGATCACGGTAATTCTGCTGTTTAGCAGCTGAAGGAGATGCTGTTCCCTCAGCGCAAGAGTTGAAACTCTTTAGCCTTCCTCAGTGTCACCTCCATGGCCATGGATACCTCCAGGTGTGACGTAAGTGAGACCCAGGGAAAAAAACATCTTCTGTTTAGCATCAAAATCCTATTACTGAGTGCCGTGTTTTGCTGCACAGATACCAGCTGTGGCGCAGATAAGTGGGAAATAGCTCCTGGTCGGACGGGAGCAGGAGCTGTATCTTGGGCTGCACAGATGCCGAGTGCTGCTTCAGCGAGTTTCCTGCCGAAAGAAAATTCCTCTCCCCCCTCTTCTGCAATCCAGGGAAAAGCACTGTGGGCACCTGCCTCCCGAGCTCCTGCTGCCCCCCAGCCCTGTCTGCTGAGGGGCATTTCTGTGGCTCCCCGCTGCCACGGTGGGGTCTGACAGGAGGCGCCGGGCTGGGACCAGGACCAGCGTCCCGGGGGCAGGGAGGCAGCGGCAGGGGCTCAGCCTCCTGAAAATGAGCCGGTGCAGCCTTGGTCCTGCCTCCCTGCAGCAGCCGCCAGGCTGGCCCAAGGATTGCGGATGCTGTGGGCAGCTGCATCATCTTTCCATCTCCTCCCTGAGGTGCTGCTGGCTTTGATAAAACCTCTCAGCCTTGCAGGGGTTGGCTTGTTGATCTAATCGCTGTGGTTTAGTGTGCAGTAAGAGCCCGGTGGCCCCTGGGGGAGATGCCCCGTAGGGATCTGCAATTCACTTTCCCATCCCTCCTGGGGAAGGAACGCTTTCCCAGTGGCGGGTGCTGCAGGGATGCTGCCGATGGTGAGGGATGCTGCTGGTGGGTGAGGGATGCTGCTGGGCCCCCAGCACCAGTGGGAAACATGCCAGCCCTTGTCCTGCTCTCACATGGGTTTTCTTTTGAAAATAGAAGTGCTGAGAAAATCCTGCAGTGTTCTGTTTGCCTCAGCAATGCAATTGGGTTCTCCCAGTGTTTGTCTTATCCTGCCCATGATTGGAGGGGTTCATTCTGGGGCAAACCCTCTGAGCCCCCCCCTCCGCCATGGTTCCTGGTCACACACGAACCACAGAAACCACAGCAGGGAGGGAAGAGGCACTGGTGGCAGAGCTTGTGGAAGGGGACGGACAAGGGGCATTTAGGGGACACCAAGGGGGTTCAGGGACTGGCTGTGACAGACCAGCATTAAAGGAGCTGGGATGGAAGGGCTGGGGAGCAACACTGCTGAGCTCTAGCTGTGCCTGCTGATCAGGAGCAGAGCCTAATGAGCAGAACTAATGAAGCAGGAGGGGAATTCCAGCAAGTCTGGGGAGTGCCTGCGATGTTCACTGTACCTCTGTGGGTTCTCTGTGGTCTGTCCCCAAATCAGTGATGGTGCCCCTTGCAGGGATGGTGCCCACTCCCAGAGCATGCTTGGTGTGCTGGGTGACTGCAGGTGCCAGTCCCAGAGTGGGTGTCTCCAGTCTGCTCCTGCATCCAAGTGCAGGAGCCTCTGTAGGCTGCCTCTTGGGTTTTTCCTGGCTCTGCATTGCTGGGGTCATTGGAATGTGCTGGGATGGTGTTTGGGAGACACTGGTGGCTTCACACAGCTCTGGCCAGCAGCCTGCCCCAGGGATTGTGGCGGAGCCAGCCTGGAGCGCCCGGCGCCCTTCCCACCCCCGGCTATGGCTGGTTCAGGGTTAGGGGGGGATTCGCAGCCGCACCACGGTGGGCAGGTCTTGTCTTCCTCTTCTCCTTGGTTTTTAATGAGCCAACCTTGGAGGACCTTGAGCGCCACTCCTGCAGCTCTGCTGTGACTTATCTCCCAGCTTCTGCCCCTATTCCACCGAGGGGATAAATCTTGGCTCCCGGTGTGGAGCCGGTGCTCTGAGCCCATCCCACCACACGGTGCAGGCATCATAACTCATGGCACGAGGGGGGCTCCAGGCCGAGGTGCCAGGGGGACGTCACTGCTCTGTGCTGTGATGGATGGGCTGCCTAGGGGAACAGGGATAAAGTCCCTTTACAATGGGGGACAAGCTGTTAAATTATCTCCTGTTCAACCTGGGTCAGGGAAAATCAAACGTGGAGCTGCTGGTGGCCTCCAGAGAGCCTCTGGGGGAACAGGTGGGTTGGGGGCTTTTTTCCTTTAGGAAGAGGTCTTTGCCTTTCCTTGTCTCCATCCCATGCACTCGTCTGAGGCCAGGGCTGGTGCTCTCAGGGAGGCAGGACCAGCTTCAGCATTTTGTGTCAGTGCTGACTGGGACATGTCCCACTGGGGACCTGCTGTGTGCCCTGTGCAGCCAAACCCTTGGCCAAACAAGCTTCCCTCTCTTCAGGGGCTTTACCGTGGGTGGGGTCCTGCCTCTGCACATGTCAGGGGCTGCTCCAAAGCTGCTCACCAGCCATGAGATAATTGTGCTGTTAAAGGAGTGGGCCAAGGCGTGTGAGTCCCCCGAGCCATGGCGCCCTGAGGTGCCGAGCTCTGCCATGTCCTCCTCCATTATCAGTGGTGGTGCCTACACAGGGACGGGACTGGAGCCTCTCCTTCTCTCTTCCAGGCTGAGAAACTGCTGCTGTAAGACCCCCGACGGCTCCTCCTGACAGCTTGGAGGGGTGAACACGAGTGTGAGCTCCCACCTGCCACCACGCCTGAGGCACCTGCTCTTGGTCTTCAGGTATGTTGTTTCCACCTAGCAGTCCTGGTAGGGGGGGACATGGAGATATTTTTTGGTTGAGGATGAAGATGCTGCTTCCCATGGCTGTGCCTAGGGCAGCAGCTCACCATCAGCCCACCGAGGACTTTGCACCAGCACTGGGTACAGATCCTTTGTGTCCATGCTGTTGTGTGATGACCTGGCAAAGGGGAATGTTGCTGGGAGAAGCCACATCTGCTCTAATCCTCGTGGGATATGGCGTGGGGGGGGCTGGCCCTACCCATTGATCAGTCCCAGCCATCTCCCTCCTGCTCTCTGTGGGACCTGGGTAGTGCCCCTGCGTGGGAAGGGGACTGTGCCCATGATGTACACACGTGTGCCCATGATGCACACACAGCCCTGCACGTCGCAGCTCAGCTGCACCCGCTGAGACCCGGCCCCTGGCACGGGCCGTGCTGCACACTCCCCTCAGGGCTGCCTGTGGCTCCACGTCGTCCAGGCTGAACCCATCGCCGTCAGTTCACGTTACATGGACTGGAACCCCCTTGTGCTGACACCAGTGTGCACTGGGAGCTCACACCAGCTCGAGGATGAGTTAAAATTTAAAACTCTCAAAGGCGGTGGGACTCTCTCCTCCAGAGGAGGCATTTTCCCTGTTTGTTCCCAGCACTGCGAGCACCCACAGGTTCATCAGCTGCTCAGAGGGTCCTGGCCATGCTGTGGCAGCCATGGTGGCCTGGAACTAGGCTCTGCTTGGGGCTGCTCTGCCACAGAATGTGTCTTCCAGTGCCCTCTCCACCAGCTGCTGTGCCGGGGATCCCCCAGAGCTGGGTCTGCTCTTCTCCCAGCTGGCAGTGGCCAAGGGCAGTGCCTGGGCAGGAGGTGTGCCCGTAGGGCTGTGCAGCACCAGCGGGCTTGGTGCTCTGCGGGGTTCCCAGCGTGGGGCGCTGTGTGTACCCCCCTTGCCATGCTGCTCACAGCACACTGGCTCCTCCGCTCTGCCCCAGCCCCAAGTGCCTGCTGGGGAATCATAAAATGGGAGCAAGAGCCTGAGGCTTCTCGTCCCTTGCTGGGGTACAGGTTGTCCAGAACGTGGGATTAGAGCGGCCGTGCAGATAGATTTCCCAGCTGCATTAATCAGTTCAGAGGCAGCAAAGGCAGCTGAGCTCTGTGCATCACCTTGAAGCTCTCTTTTTTTGTCTTTAGAAAACTTTGGGTGGATGTTATTGCTCATGAAAGCGAGGGGCTGATCATGCTGGGAAGGAGCGGGCGTAGAGTGGGCTGGCACTATTATGCAAGCTTCCCACATGCCGCTCTGCCAGTGCACTCCGTTCCAGAACAACAGCACGCGTCCGCATGCCAGCCCAAGCCCACCCCCGGGTCTGCCGGAGCACCATGGTCCCACCGTGCCCACATTGCCCTCGCCTCCTGCACCCACTCTGCCAAGAGCCAGCCGCCCCAGGGGTGGGCAGTTCTGGGGTGAAGGGGTGCGTGGTCCCACCCAGCCCCACAGCACTGCGGAGCCGGCTATCCTGAGCGTCCTGGCCTGAGTGGGAGCACTGGGAGGTTCTCCCAAGACATTGCGCTGCACTGGGGCGTGTCTGGCTGCTGGGGCTGGGCCTGTGCTGCTTTTTGTTGTCACCCCAGCCATAGTGCACGTGGTGCCTCTGCATGGGGAGGGCTGTGCCTTGTCTGCGGGGCCGGTGCAGCCACGGCTGCCAGCACCTGCTCACTGGAGGCAGGCTCACTGGAGCTCGGGTCACCAGGCCTCTTCCCCATCCAGCTTTTCTCCCTGCTGCTTTCCTCCTCCTCTCCTGGAGCCTGACTGGGCCCTGCCTGAGGCTCAGGGCTGCTGGCCATGGGGTGTGTGGGTGCTGGTGCCGAGCTTGGGGCTCACTGGACTGGTGGGGAGCAGCCCGGAGCCCATGCAGAGCCCCTGTGACCACTCTCCCCCATCATCCCCAAGGCTGCCGGAGCCTCCCCCAGGAGGAGAGTGCTCCTTCAAGGAAGACTTGGAGATGAGCAATGGAAAACATCTGACAGGGGAGCCCTTGAGGCGCTTTTGTTCCAGCGAGTGGGAGTGTGAGATCCGCTCAGACATGAAAGGCTGCACAGCTCCGTCCCCAAAGTCACGGCAAAGAGGAGGACGGGGGGTGTGTGGCTGCACCGGGAGGTCATCCCGGGAAGGACTGGCACCGGGATCCCCGCTCCCTCCCTCACTCCCTCCCCCCCATTCCAGCAACTAAATTAGGTCACACTTGAAAGTCAGTTTCTTGGCTGTGGATTTAATTTAGCTTTTCCAGGCTAGTTATCATATAATAAATTCCAGGAGATTTATAGAAAACATGCCCAGGGAGGCTTAGCCAGTGTGTAACAAGATTTGTGCCTCTTTCCCGCTGTTGAGCAGCTCTGGTGAGCGCAGTGCTGCCGGCAGATGCACAGGCAGGGCTGACAGCTCCGCGGGTGCTCCCAGCGAGGCAGGGCAGCCCCAGAAGTTGGGGAGGGGGCATCACCCCATAGCTCTGTGGGGCACAGGAGGGTCCCAAATGCAGCTGTTCTCTGCCCTGGCTCCCCACCAGCCATAAATCACCCGAAGCAGGTGCATTCCTGCGGCCGTTCATCACTCGTCTTCTCGCTTGGCTCGACATGGGCAATGCCAAGCAAAAGCCCATCCCAGCGGTGCTGGTACGTGCCCAGAGGCACCGTGGTGATCAGAGGGGAGCAACTGGGGTCACCGGCGCCTTTGTGCTCCAGGGGTGATGGTGTGTAGGATGTCCCTGTGTGCCCTCCCTGCCCTGGCTCCTGGAGCACAGGGACCATTAGACAGAGCTAAAGTTGGTGTCTCTTCTCTCTCCCCACTGCTGGGGCGGGTTTTCCGCCACGCTGGGAAAGACTGAGCAGGGAAAGACTCTGGACTCCGCAGGGATTTATGGCAATGGCAGCAACAGCAGCGCAGTGCTGGGAGCCGGCGCCTCTGCACGGAGGGCACCGCCAGCGCTCCTGCTCCGCTCCTGCTAACACCGCCCAATTAGTGTCTTATTAGTCACTCCGTGTGTTAAGGCATTAGAAACAATTAAGGGTGAGAAGAGTTTCCAGATGTAGCGGCAAGCACTGGAGCTGGGAGCTGGCAGCTCCGCTGGCTGCTCCCATATGGAAGGGATGTTGCACACAGTGGAACTCGCTGCTAGGCCTTGAGGCCAGCGTGGCACAGGCTCCCGGGGCCATTGGGCTGCAGGGGGCTCCTGATGGGCAGGCCTGGGGACAGTGCCCACCTCTGCCATCAGCAGTGCAGCTGGGGCCACGCAGGGATGGGATGGAGCCCCAGTGGGGGCTGGGGGATGTAGGAAGTAACTGCCCATGGATGGGAGCACAGCCGGGCATACTCCCTGGGATTCGGTTTGCTCAATCAAGCATTTATTCACTGTTGCAGCTGGGTGTGAGTGAGTCCCTCCATGCACCCAGCAGGTGCTGGCAGCTCCACAAGTCCTGGTGAGAAATCGGGGCTGGGGAGGCACCTGGCTGTGACAACAGCACTGGAGCATCTGGGACATGGCATGTGGGGGACAACTGCTTCGACAGAGACAGCACCGTGCTGTGACACTTTTAGGTGCAGGAGAAGTAGCACAAGCAGAGACGAAAGTGACTTCAGAGCCCAAATGCCAGTGACTTCAGCTCCCCAGAAATAGTCCCTAGGCAGTGCAGGGGCAGGGGACCTCGAGCTGCAGTTCCTGGGGATGTTGGGGTGCTCCTGTGACTTTTTCCCCACATGCAGGGTGGGCTACACTCCCACTATTGCCCCATGGTACTGTAGAGGCCACCAGCCAGGGGTCACAGAGGTGGCAGTGGCTCTGGCCAGCACAGGCAGTCTCTCTGCAGCACGAAACATCTCACCCTGTGATGAGCATTCTGGGGGGGTTCCCTGTCAACTCTTGGAGCCCTTGTGTGCCCTCGTGGTGTGGAGAGCGTGGTGTGGGCATCACTGAACACTGATGCTGTAGTCCCCTCTCGCTGAAGTGAGGCTGAATGAGCACCGTGAGATGCTGGCATGCAGCAGGGCAGTGGAGAGGGGCACCGTGGCCTTTGGTGCATTGAAATAACTTCTCTGCTGTCTCCCCAGGGCGAGGAGCAATGAGTGGACAGATGGTGTTTTTGAGTGACCTTGTAGCTGTGAGCGGTTCCCTTGGCTGCTGAGTAACGGTGGGAGCCGCGGGAAGCGGCAGCGGTGCCACAACCTGCTCAGGCCGGTGGGAGCCTGTCAGGGAGCCAGGGCTGGGAGGGATGTGGGGTGAGCCAGGGGATGGAGCCAGAGCCCGACAGCCCTAACCTGATGGCTGCAGGGAAATTCAGTGTGCACTGCGATCCCCGGCTCCCCGTGGCTTTGGGAGGAGCATGGTGTACCCAGCGGGGCTGTCCGGGGCTCCCAGAGGCTCCTCCAGCCTGCGTCCCTGGCTCCTCACCTCGGCACCCGGACCACTCCTCCGTGCTCCCTGTGCTCCTCCTTGGGAGGGGCCGAGCTTTCTCCGGGAGCTGAGGCAGCGGTGCCTGCAGCAGGCTCGGTGGGGCTGTGGTGTGTGGGGACACACTGTGGAGTCCATGTTGTGCTCAGGAGGGCAGCAGGTAGAAAGGCTTTTGCGATGTGAAGTTTGTTTCAGAGCTGCGATCCAGGACTGTGGTCCTGAGGAAACAGATCCAAGGGAGGGGAAAATTGCACTGCAAGGTGCAGCTTTGCTGTCGAAGAGTCACCCTGGGCAGGCTCAGCTCCTCTGGCAGCCTTGCAGCCTCCTACGAACTCCGTGCGGGCTGCAGCACCGAGAGGTGTCCTAAATTGGGGAAGGAACAAGGAGCTCTTGGCACTCGCCTGGAGCATCATTTGCATTCCGGCGCAGCTCCCGGCTGCGAGGGAGGCGGGGGCCCAGCAGCCGCGGGGTGAGGAGCGGGGCCGCTCGCCAGCTCCGGCTGTCGGAGCATCCCGTGGGACCGCTGAGGAGGGGGCTGTGATTCGGGGATCACCGTGCACCAGGTTTCTTGTTTTCGTTCTTCTCTTACTGAACTTTGTGTCCAAGTTCTCTGTCCCAAGATTTGTGCCTTTGCTTCTTCCAAACGGGAATTGCCATCTGGCTTTGGGGCCAGTGCCCTGTGATCTCTGCTGAACCACAGTGGAGCCGGTCGTGTTCCTGTCTGTTCTGTGCTCTCCGGGGGTGGAGAAGGTGCATGGCCCGTGAGGAGCAGCGGGGACCGGGCAGTGCCCACAGAGGACTTCAGGCAGCATGTGGCAGTGTCCGTGGGGCTCGCGGGACAGCTCCGGCCGGGATCCTCTCTGAGCTGGGATGTGATGAGGGCAGGGCGAGCACCGAAGCGTCTGGGGATCTCGCGGGCCCCGAGCGCATCAGTCAGGGCGCAGGACCCCGAACTGTTCTGGAGTCACTGGAGAGAGTGACGGGGGGTGAAGGGCTCCCGCTGTGTCTGGCGTGTCCGGGAGGGGCAGGAGCGTTGTCACAGGAGCAGGACGTGGTGCCCCGCAGCGCCGGGGGGGCGGGGGGCTCTCCTCCCGAGGCGTCCCGGGCAGGACGCGGGCGCGGCTGCGGGCAGGGAGCTCTGTGCCGGGGATGGGGCAGGGGGGGCTGAGCCCCGGGGGCTCTGCCCTGTGTGCTGGGGGTGTTGCCGGTGCTCAGCTCCGGCACATCACCCACCGCGCCGGTGCCAGGCTGCCGCGCAGCATCTGAGCAGCTCCGGTTACTTAACATGCAGCAAGTGTTGTACTCGGAGAAATTTAGACGTAATTTTTTTGTGCTTGCATGTAAATGTGGGTAGGTGCTGTCCTGATTGATGGCAATTAGCATTTTCTAACGGTAACAGATGTTCGGATTGCCAGGAGGCTGGTACCTAACGCCCACACTGCCATCTGTTCTGCTGGGCACTGCCTGGGGAAGCGGCACCAGCGCTGCGGACCTGCAGGGCCGTGCTGAGGTGTGTTTAACAGCAGTGTGCAGGGGGGGTTTATTATGTGGTTTTTTGGTTTTTTTTTTGGTTGTTTTTTTTTTTTTCTGGGGGAAAATAATAATAATAAAGACGTTTTCAGGTTTATAAATAGTACACTGTTTATTATGGGATGGAGACTTTCCATCTGATCAGCAGCCTGGATTGCTGCACAGTTAGTGAAACAGTCTGGACAGTGCGGGGAGCAGGATTACAGGGGATGCAGTGGGAAGGAGTCTGGTGGAGTGGCCAGTGGGTGTTCATGGGCAAACCCCCCATCCTCTGCTGGCTCTCCATGGCAGGTGGTCCCTGCTTGTGGGGACAAGGGCTGCTCTGCTGTGGGCAGCTCTTGTCAGCTCTGGGATGGAAGCAGTGAAACAGCTGTGTGGTGTTTGAAGGTGTTTAAAGGTGTGTTTCAGGAAGAGAACCAGAGCCCTGAGCCCAGTCCCACTGTCTGGGCCGTCCTACCACAGCCCCTTTCCTCACCCAGTGCCTATCCCTCCTCGTTTCCTCCTGTCTCCCTTTATCTGCAGCCTTTTACACCCATTTTTCTTGTGCCAACCTTGTCCTTGAGCATGACCAGCTTCTCCCAGTGCCCATTCCCTATGTATTTATAGAGAGGCTTTGATTTGGCTCTGAGCAGCTCCTCTGTCCTGTTCCTTCGGTGTGCTCCTGGAGCAGCTCTCCATCCCCTGGCAGCCCTTCCTGCTCCCCCAGCCTAACCCTCCCCGACAGGGTCATCCTATGGTATGGGATCCAGCACCAGCCAAGCTGGCACAGCTGCCCTCCCCCAGAGCTTCCTGTGGCAGGCAGCCCGGGAGCACACTCACACAACTCACACTCACACACTCACACTCACACTCACACACTCACACTCACACACTCAACTCACATGCTCTCTCTCACATGCTCACTCTCACTCTCCTCCCAGATGCTGGAGCTGGTGACTCAGAGTCAGCCCATGGCTGAGTAATGCAGCAAGATGTGTCTCCATGTGGTTCCCAGGTTGGAGCAGATGCTTCCATGTTCAGTGCTTTGGACTTTGTGCTGCTCAGTCTCAGAGCCTGCCAGCCCCCTCCAGGCTGACCCCCTCCTCCTGCCCCCCATCCCACTGGACTGCTGCTGCTGGCCCAGCCACTCACTTTCCCAGCGTATTGTGGTGTGAGCCGCATTAGGTTCAGGCAGATCTTACCTTTTTGTCGTATATTTCCACCTTGGTTTTCACTGAGTTCCTGTTCCGCATGATGGGGGCTCAGAGATCTTTCCCTGCCCTGACTCCTCTCGTCTCCGTGCTGTGCTTTCCAGTGCTGTGGCCCAGTGCAGCTTGACATGATGTGTTGGGCCAGTTCTGAGGGGTTTCTGAGATGGAGGTCATGCTGTCCCTGGTACATGACCTGCTGGGGGCATGGGAGTCACCACATTGGGCAGAGGAGCTTTCAGGCAGATTTGGGATGAGCCAAAGTCATATCCTTGTGTGAGAGGTTCAGCCCTCGCTGCAGTGCTGGCACCAAGGCACCTGGTGATGCCTGGGAGGTGTGTGTGGGCTTCAGATGGGAAATGTGGGCTGGGGACAGGGATTTGGGCTGGGGACGGGGTGAGGGACTCGAGTGCAGACAGGCTTCTCCCCCCACACTTTTTTTTGTTGTTGTTGGAAAACAAGTCTGCATCGTCTTTGTTTCTTCCCCTCGCTTTTCAAATTCATCTGGGAAAACTTCCCTGGGTGCTCGCAGAGGTGTCACCAGCCCGACAGCTTGTGCTGCTCTAATAAAATGGCTCTGTAGCAGAGGGTTTGATCTATTTTTAAAGCGAGCTCCGTGCTGTCTCCTCCCGCCCTCCCACTGGCAGCGAGGCAGAGCCCGAAGGCTCCTGGGAGCGTGGCAGCCCAGGCTGTGCCACAGCCCTGCTGTGCCCAGCCTGCCTGTTCCAGCCCTGCTCTCCGTGGCCAGGAAATGCTCCGGGGAGAGGACAGGGCTCCCTCCTCTGCTGTGTCAGGGAGAGGAGCTCTCTGCGTGCTTTTCATTCCTCCAAGCAGTGATTGTGCTGTATAAATTAACATACGGAAACTTCGCTCCACTTGGAAGTTCGGTATTTTCTGCTTGTTTGATGCCCCATTATTAAAACTCAATTTCTACGAATAACATCCTTTAAATAGAATTCGTCTTCCAGCGATGACTCATCGCAGAGCAGCAGCTCCTCGCAGGAGAAAGCAGCACGAGGGCAGGTCTGGCACTTGCAGCCTTGGGAATCCCCAGATCACTGCCCGGGGCTTTGCTGCGTGCAGGTGAAGCTGCCCCTATGTCTCTGCTGCCCATCCTGCAGCCTCTGCCCGCTCCAGCTGCTGCCAGTGCCCACAGGCTCACACAGGGATCAGATCCCCGGTGTGTTCCGGGGTGTCCCTGAAGCTGCAGAGCCACAGTGGCAGCAGGGACCATGCTACCCCAGTGGCACCATCCCCGTGGTGGTGTCACCATGCTGCTGTCTCTTGCCCGTGCTGTCCCCTGGCACTGGCAGTGACAGGCTGGGGGTGAGGTGAGCTCCCAGAGCAGGAGGCTGTGGGGACTGAGGATGTGATGGATCGCTGCACAGGCTGGCCATGTCAAGGAGGAATCCAGCAGCAGGATGTGGGGCATGGTAAGATGTGCCCACGTGTGCCCATGCTGCCAGAACTGGCTCTGCCTGTGCAGGTTCCCTTGATGAAGCATCTTACAGAGGTGTCAGGAACAGGAATAGGTGTGGGAATTGTGCTGGGGAGAGGAGGTGGATTTTAGGTGCTCACTAGATGAGGTGTCTGATGGAGTCCAGAAGGAGTCTGGATGGACTGAGGATGGATGGGCTGGGGCTGAGGGGCTCCTCTCCAGAGCTGTTTCACCAGCAAGGCAGCACATCTGCACAGGGCAGGTTTTCGCCAGGGAGGAAGAGAAGGGCACAAGCCAATCTCCCAGCCCAGGCAGTGTCAGGCTGGGGCAGCTCCAAGTGGTCCTAAACTCCTGCAAAAATGAGTTTTCTCGGTGCTCCTGCCACCTCCCCGGGACGCTGCTCGCTCCGGTTCAAGGGTTCCTGCCAGGATTATTACTCTTTCAGGTCTGACATCTGTTAAGGTGACAGCAGCCAGGGAGAGGGAAGGGATTGGAACAAATTTCTCATAAAAAGTAGCTAAGTTGACGAAACCATTACGGTGCCTGCATCCGGCACTCCATCATGGTGACACACCGGGGACAGGGACAGGCGCTGCCCGGGCTGAGCTCTCCCCGGGAGGGCGAGGCCAGCCCTCCGTCCCGCCCATCCCTGTCCCTGCCTGAGCACACGCTCAGCTCGGTTCCCTCTCCCGTCCCGCAGCCTGAGCATCCTACATTTGACCATTTCTCCATGCTGGTGCTGCTGTGCCCCGCGAGGATCCTGGAGCAGCCCTGGGATCCCCAGCCCTGTGGCAGAGCTGGGGTGGGGCAGATGGGGAGCCCAGTGGAGAGAAAACGGGGCTGAGTGCCGGATGAGCATTACTCTGCTGTGGAGCATCCAGGGGCTGCAGCCAGGGCTGGGATTAGCCCAGCGAGGCTGGGGGCTGTTTGCCACCAAGGTGATGGGTGCTGGTGGTCAGGATGGATCACCCAGGGTTCCTGGGCATGGCATCTGCCAGGCTAAACATGGCGAGACTGTTTGCTGACCCTGGCCCATGTCCAGCCAGGCTCCCTGGGCTTTAAATCCTGCCAGTGCCTCTTCCTGCAGAGGTGCTGCTTCAGGGACCATGAAGAGCCAAGAGAACTTCAGAAAAGGCAGCTAATCTCCAGACCATGCCTCAGAAATGGTTTTAATCCCTTTTCCACCCCCACAGCCTCCTTCATTTTCAGCTAGAAGTGGTCACCCCTGTTAAGTGTTCGCTCCTGGGCTGAGTACTGAGCTGGTGGAGGAGGCGCTGGGATGTGGAAGGAAAACCCTTTTTCCTGGAGGCACTGAGCTATTCCTTACCATGACCTAGATGTCAGTTCAATGCTCCGACAAGTCCCAAGACTCACATATGAAGTTGCCCAGGGGAAGAAGATATTTCAGGAACACAGAAGCTGCTCAGCAGTGGTAAAGTGTACGAGCTTTCCCTGGCAGGAGCCGTGCTGAGCCTCCGTCTGCTCGTGCCCGCCACGCCAGCCGTGGAGCGGTGCCCCCTCTCCTCGGGGTGTGAGCACGGTGCCCAGGCAGTGGGAGGGTCAGTGGTGCCCTGGCACACGATGGCAGCGCCGTGCAGAGCCCGTGGTGCTCCGGGGCCGGGAATGGGAGCTGCTGGTGCTGCCTGCCTGGCGTGCAGCCACTGTGGGGTAGGAGCAGTCCCAGCTCCATCCCGTGCTCCCCAGCAGAGGCTGGGCGTGAGCTGCCAGAAGGATCACGGCGCAGGTGGAGGGTGTCCAGTGCCGTGCTGGTAAATCTGGGTTTGCACTCACCCGTTGCTGTCTCCCTGCCCATACCTGGCGGGTTGTGTTCCCCCCTTCTCCCTCACTCCCCATGCTCCTCTGTGCCTGCTGGGTTTGGGTGCATTCCTGGGTCCTGCTGGGTCCCCCCTCTCCGTGCTACTGCCACCAGAGTCTTTGTGGCGCAAAGCACAGTCACAAAGTTGATGCTTCCATCTTGTGTTCCCCCGCACCTGTGAGTTCCCCTGTGGATGATTTAGAGCTGAAAGCCTGAGCTCTGGCACTGGGAGAGGGTTCCCGAGATAAAATAATCTCTGCCAGCAGCTGAAGTGACAGAAGCCCCATTAACAGCAGCATATGCCTGGGAACACCCGTGCTGCGCGGGAGGACGATGCGGAGTGGGGGAGCACAGGAGCAGCAGCCCACAGGAAGGGGGATGTGGGAGCTGGTAATTACTCTGCTGCCATCGGGATGCGCCTTGCTAATTTACAGCGTTAGTGGAATCAGGATGTGATTCTTCCTCCTGAGCCCGGGCAGGGCTGTCCCCTGGTGCAGGCAGCCGTAATTATCCACATTTAACCGAGGGCTTCTAAAATGCATTTGTCTTGCAGCATGTGAGCGTAATTGCTGTGAATTAAATACGAATGCAGTTGTGGCTGGAGCAGGACCTCGTCTGACAGGGAGCACATGGAGTTGCGGCTCCCTGGGCTGCACCCCGGCCCTCCGTGCTGGCAGGGAGGGACACTGCTGCCAGTTGGAGCTGGGGAGGATTTGGGAGGTTCCTGGGCATCACCATAGCCCCAGCGCAGCCCTTCCCTCCTGACTGGTCTGACTGGAAGTTTGTGTTGACTGGATGGATGAGCTGACGGTAAGAACCAGGCAGCCTGTGAGTATTCCTGGGGATCTGCTGGTTCAGCCCCTCTCCCAGCACTGGGGCTGGGGCTGCCCGGGTTTGTCTGACTTGACATGTGTGTTTGTGGGCACTGGTGCCACACGGCCAGGGCCGGGCCATTGCTCAGGTGCAGGGCTGTCTGCTGAGGGGTGTGCTCTGGCATCCTGCTGTCCTGCTGCTCTGGGTCCAGCCCCAGCTTGCCTCCACACTGGTAGCCTCATGACTGGGGCTGGGGCACTGCAGAGCTCGGGGTAGGGTGGGGAGCAGAGCCTGGGCACTGCGCGGGGACCTTTCAGGGCTACCAGGTGCCTCTGGGTTTGGGGTGCTCTGTGGGACACCTGCTCTGGGGCTGCCCAGTTCCGGTTGCTGCCCCCCCTCCTGAAGGCAAGCTCCCAGGTGGGTTTTAAGGCACTTGGATCTTTGCTCTCTGAGGGGCTGTTTCCTTGCCTGGAGTGGTGGTGACAAACACAGGACTTGGACCCGCTGAGCCCGGAGGAAGCAGCGCTGGGGAGACAATGGTGTCAGCTGTCCCTTTGGCCCAGGCACAGCTTGCTGGCTGTCACAGGGGTTTGGGGACCATCCTTTTTGGAGGGGAGTGGGGGCAGCTGGCCACTCTCCGTGGCTGTCACCCCCCAGCCCTAGGGCAGGATGCTGAATGTCCCCAGTCTCCTTGACTGTGGCTGTACCCCTGTTATGGTTGGGGTGCAAGGCTGCCCCTGGGCAGTGAAGGGCAAACCAGGCTTGGGCCTATGCTGGAAAAACACTGGTGGCATGGGAAATGTGCAGGAAAGAGCTACAGAAACGGTTCATGGGCTGGAAAAGCTGCTCTACTGTGGGAGACAGAGCCTAAGTAGGTTGAACTTTTCATCCAAGAGAAGTTTAAGAGGTGGCTTTGCGATGTGGGTTGTTTTAGCTTGTGATCAAGAGATGTCTGTGGGTACAGAGCGCTCTAATTTAGCAGGGAAAAGACATAAGATCCAGGCTCTGAAAGCTCCAGGAAGACAAATCCTGACTGGAAACGAAGTGCGTATTTTTATCAGGCAAGGTAATTAACCACTGGAACGGCTTAAGCCTGTGGGGGTTTCTCTGTTGCTTGCTATCTGTGGATCAAACACGGAGATCTGGGAGGAAAGCAGTCAGTGGGATGAACACAGGACTGGAGCCTTTGGCCTGTGTTCCAGGAATGCAGTTGCCAGGTCTAAGGGCCCTTCTGCCCCTGGGCTGTATCATTCCTTGTTGGCACTTGAGGGCGCTTTGAAATCTGGGTTGTATGGGAGAGATGAGCACTAAAGCACTTGAAATGGGAATGGAGAGAGCTTGTTTCTGAGGAGAAGGAGTCTTGTTTTCTCTAGGGATTTTTAGAAGGAGGTGACAGGGTGCTAAAATTGCCCTCAAGTCAGGCACCTGGCCTCTCCCCTCAGTTCTGGCCCTGTCCCAGTTTAGCATCTGCAGAAAACCAGAAAATTT
The DNA here is from genome assembly GCA_013397195.1 of Hylia prasina. NCBI lineage: Eukaryota > Metazoa > Chordata > Aves > Passeriformes > Sylviidae > Hylia > Hylia prasina. The sequence continues at coordinate 108,608 of VYXD01010246.1, forward strand.
CCTCTTCTTAACTGTGAATGTCCCACACTCCAAAGCCAGGCCTGTTTGGGGTTTTCCAGCCTGTTTTTGTATCCACGCTGTAACGCCTGTGGCCATCGGCACGGCTCAGCATTATCTACCCACGCTGTGACAGGGCAGCAGAAACTTTCCCAAAGTTAAGCAAGCCATGTTCCTCCTGTGTTGGAGACTGGACCTTCAGGGGGAATGAAGTGATGCGGGGGTGTCTGTGACAGCGTTGGCCTGTGCAGCCCCTGACCCTGGGCTGTGTCACCGTGGACAGACAGATCCATCCGTCCCGCAGCTCCGGGCGCTCTGGGCTGGGCAGCAGCGCCGGGGCGGGCCGGGCTCTGGCTGTGGCCACGGGCAGCAGTGTCCGGGCGGGCAGGACGCGGGCTCAGCGTGCGCTGGAGGGTTCCCAGCCTGTCCATCTGCTTCTCCGTGGCAGCGGGAAGTTCGCGGGCCGGGGCCAGCCTGCTCGGGAACCTTCCTGGTGCCTCGGGCTGGGGCCGTGGGCAGGAGCTGCCTGTGCCCTGCCAGGGCTGCAGCTGGCACCCGGCGTGGCGCCGGGGGCTGACCGCACGCCCGGGGCAGGTGCATCCCCTTGGCCAGGGCTGCAAATAGCCACTCAGTCACAGTCTGGAATGGGACCATCTTCCTGGGTACCATCGTTCTCCAAGTAATTCTGAACCTTTCCTCTGCTCAGAGACTGAATCCTGTCAGTGCAGTGCCACAGGACAGGGCTGTTGAGTGGGATTTCTGTCACTCCCCAGTGAGAGGGGGACTCACCCTGCCGCGTCCCGTGAGGCAGCACATCCCCTCTCCCTGCTCAGCCAGCACTTGTGGGCTCCGTGCCAGGGCTGAGCACCACAAGTTGTGCTGGTCTTGGTGTTTCTGAGCCTGGGAAACTCCTGTGAAGGCAGAGCTGGTCCCTGCCAGCTCTGTCACATGGGGTTTGAGGAGTGTGGGCAGTGTGGCAGGGCTGGCAGGGCAGCACAGTGCCAGGCTTGCTGTTACCCCACATATCTGTGCCACTGCCCATCCCCTTCACCCTGGATCCAGCTGCTGGTGGGACTGTGGGCACTGGTCTTCCTGTCTGGGGGAAAGGGGAGGAAACGGGGGATGTAGCATGGGAAGGGTTAATGCAGAAAGATTTCTACCCCGTGGCATAAACAGCACCGAATGCATGTTTGCCTTCATTTGCATATTGAAACATATCCTAAAGGCCCCTCGTTTGAAAGTTCTGTTTTTTACTCCATCTTCCTATAGAAGGGAGGAAATTATTCATAATTAAAAAGTAATAATAATGCGGAATGAAGGAACCCAGCTGTATAATACTCAGCACAAAAGGGGGAGCATGGGGAATCTATTTTTAATGGTTTCCACAGCAACTGCGATTTTGTTTACAGTGATTTTCCTCCTGTGCTGTGAGGCTGTTCCCAATTTACATTTTTAAGGAGCTCTTGCATGGGAGGCCCATCACTGGAGGGTGCTCTGGTGCTTGGGGAGGATGCTGAGCAGAGAAGATGTGGCTGTGGAGAGGCTGCTCATGGGCTGGGTGTGATGAGCAGAGCCAGCACCTGCCCAGGCATCGCGCCCTGGCTGCCGACGTCCCGCTGCCTGCGGGGGCCGTGGGCGCAAAGGGCTGGCAGAGCCCAGCTGGAGACACTCAGAGCTGCCTCTGGGAGGGGATGGTGACCCGGGGGGCTCATGGACACCTGCCTGCCTCTGGGCACTGCCAGCACCATGGTTCCCTTGGGAAGGCTGTGGCTGTGCTGGTGCTGGTGCTGGTGCTGGAGGGGCTGGGAGGGGACCCAGGCTGTGCCACCCAGCTGTGCCAAGCCAGTGGGTCCCTGGTGTCTGCTGAGCTGTTCTGTTTTTTCAGAACAGCTGGGGGCGGGGGACGGGTTGGTTCTCCTGCTGCACAGGGGTGTGGGCGCTGGGGTCAGGAGGGCAGCACCCCCTGCTCCACACGAGCTGCCTCCACCTGCCCATGGAGGAGCCCCGTGCTGGGCTGGGAATGCCGCTGGGATGTTCTTAGGGCCGTGGGCTCTGTGGCGAGCCCACCATCACTGCTGTGAGTGATGGAGCAAAGGGGAGGCTGACACTGAAGAGCTTTCTGGCAGACACCGGTACAAGGTCCAGGAGCTGGAGAGGTGCTGGTTTTTAATGAGGGCTAATGGAGCAGTGGAGCAATTTCCTGGGAGCTCCTTGCATTTCCTGGCCTGCTTTGGGGCTCCCAAAAGCAGACATGGAGCTCACTGCAGGTGCTGCAATTGCTGTGGGAGCAGCCCAGAGCTCCTGGGATGGGGAATGAGGGGAGTTTGTCTGTGACTCTTCTGGAGTCTGTGGAGGATGCTCTTCCTCTGGAGGATGACGAGGCACTCCCAATAAAGGTGCTCCTGATTTATTTTGATTTTTTTAGCTTCCTCCTGTTTTTTCCTCAGGGAGTGGATGTGAACGTTCCCTCCTTGTGCGCATTCCTGGGCGTGTGTCCCCAGGGACTGTGGCCCAGCACTGCTGCAGGACAGGGACAGCACACCAGCCCTGGGGACCCCAGGCAATGACAGGCTTTGGCTCTGCTCTCAGCCTGTGCAGGGCAGTGTCCTGGTGTCCCTTGTGTCCCCCTGCCTTGGATCCCCCCAGGCAGCCGGGTGGAGTTTGCTTTAAATGACAGTCCCGTTCTCAGGGGTAGGACAGGGTTGGCTCTTAGAACCAGGGTCTGAGGTGTTGAGTCTGGGCTGGAGCACCCACAGGAAAGTGAACCTGGAGCTGATGGTGTTCTAGGGCTCATGGGGAGCTGGGGTGATCCCAGCAAGGCTGCTCAGGGGGTACTGGCCCCTTCCATCAGCGGGACGGGATGCTGCTGCCTGGAGATCAGCTCCTTTCATGAACCAATAAAAGAAGGTTTTTTCACCTGTTCCAGCTAATTTTCTGTGGTTTGTAATGGCTTTGGGAAGCAGGTAATTGCAGCGATTGCATTCCATGTGTAGCATTAAAGGGAATTGAGGGGACTGTTTGTTAATTAGCTGTACTTGTGTGGAACCTGAAACATATTAACCTTCACAGAATCCCAAACTATTAGGGATGAAGAAGGGATTTAATGATGGGAGAAGCAGAAAAACAAAAAGCAATTAGGGCTCTTTTTCCCAGCATTGCAGGCGTGCTGGAGGGGGAGGACTGGCTGAGCAGCCCAGCAGGCTCAGTCGGGGGAGGTGGGAGGGACCCTCGGGTGCTGAGCTGGGATAAGTGGGGCCGAGAGCTCTGTACAAGAGCAACCTCCTCAGGCAGCAAGAGGGTGAGCAAGGATACTGGTCACGCATGTAACCTCCTGGTGACACTGATCTCCCCCATTTTCATCTTTGCATCATCTGAGTTGGGACTCAAGTGCTCCTTCCATTTAAAATTCCTGGAGGTGCTCTGGGATGCAGCTGGGGAGCAGCCCTGTGGTGCAGCTGCTGGCTCAGGGCGTTGCAGGGGAACTCCAGCCCCGAGAGGCTCAGGTTAGAGGTAGGGGGTGATGGTGCTTCCAGCCTGGACAGTAGGACTGAGTGGTGGCCGGGCTGGGCGGGCTGGATCTGGAGCTGCTGGAAAGTATAAATAGTGTTTCCATGGTAACCGTTCAACATAAACTCTTTCTTCCCTGATTGCTCCCCAGCCAGGAACCCTGGCTGCTCCCCCCCGTGGCAAAACCCTTCAGGTGTTGGTTATTTTTCACACCTCGGCACAGGAGCTGGCGGTGGTGGCACCGTGTGCCGGGGCTGGAGCAGGGCTGGAAGTGTTGGCTCCTCGTGCCTGGGAGCCTGGGCTGCAGCTCCCGAGGCTGGGCACTGGGTCTCCAAGGACGTTTACCTGTCCCTGCTCTGGCTGCACGGGAATGGCACAGGCTTCTTGCCCACTCCCAGTGCCCAGTACGTGCTGGTGGCTCAGTGGCTGGGTGTCTGATGCTACACTTCTGGCTGGGAACCTCTAATGCCACCCTCTCCAGTCAGCACCTGCAGAGAGCTGGGGAGAGCCCTGGTTTTCCAGGTCCTTGGATTCCTCTCCCTGGGGACAGCCCTGGATTTTCCCATCCATTGATGCCTCTCCCTGGGGACAGCACTGATTTTCGTGGTCCTTGGATTCCTCTCCCTGGAGACATCCCTGGATTTTCCTGGTCCTTGGATTCCTCTCCCTGGGGACAGCCCTGGTTTTGCCCATCTGTGTGGTAGCACATGCTGTGCACACCGTGGCACCTCCTGCCCAAAACTGCCAAAGCCTGTCTGGGCACATGGAGCCCTGGAGACAGCCCCAGTTTCCTGCTGGGAGCCCCAGTGCCTTTCCCAGTGATCGTTAATACCCATCAGCACCATGCAAACAAACTCCCTGCTCCATTTATTCTATCCAGCTCCTGATTTAATTAGGTTTTCCAGTTTTCTGCTTGTCCTGGGCCGATCACTCCTTAAAACAGTGGAGAATTAATTTGCACCTGCTGTCAGAAAACGTCTCTCCCCAGTTAGAAAAATAATTAAGCCATCATCACACATCGGGGGTAATGAATCACTGTGCTCAGTTCCCTTCACAGGTCGTTTGTTTCCTTCCACACTGGCAAAGAAGGTGCAAACTAAATGTGAGCAGCTGCCAAGTTATCCCCTTCCCTTACTGTCCAGTTCCATTTGCGCTCCATGAATCTTGCAGCTAGGCTGGGCCCCTGCTTTTTGGAAAGGTCCTGAGCAGAGGGTGAGTGGTTTCCCAGTAGCCCTGGAAATGAGAAAACCTGGATTTGCTCCTGCACACTGTTTGGGGGCCCGTGTCAGCTGGCATGGCCATGGCAGGCAGTGAAAGGGAACAGGGTGATGTGGCAGGGGCTTGGACAGTGCCACCCCAGGTGGGTGGGTCCCTGTGGTCCCCGTGTGGGGTTGGCACTGGGGAGCTCAAGTTTGATAAATATGTTTTAGTGATTGAGTCTGGACATGCCCTAACCCCAGGGAGGAATTGATCCAGTGTGGAACCGCCTGGTGTTTGCATGTGTGACAAAATTAACGACTTGGGTGTAAATGTGCCCCCAGGTTTGGGCTAGGGAATAATTTGCCTCTCGATCAGCTCAGCCAAGGGCTGCTGGAGGCTTTGTCCTTTCACCCAGTGCCAGGGGGCTTCATGAAGTCCCCATTTGATCACTTCACCCAGTGATCAAATGGGGACTTCAGTGACTCATTTCAAGGACCTCTGGCTCTGTCTCCCCTCCTGGGCCATGTTGCACTTGGGCCATTTCCCCTTTAGTTCCTGGCAGGGGCTCCTGTGCCAGGTGTGTGGGGCTGCTGTGGTCGAATGCTGCTGTACATCCTCTGCAGCTTGTGAGAGAGGCAACAAGGAGACACCACAGGCTTGGAGAGATCCCAGATCTCTGCAGATGTCTGGAGAAGTGGTCAGGCTGCATTTGCCTCCTCTCTTTGACAGACGCGGGTTTATTTCTCCTTGGGGGTTCCCATGGGCACTGGAAATGTCTGAGCCAGGAGCTGCTGGGCACGGGAGGCTGCCTCGCCTTGGGGTGAGGCAGAGATTTCAGAGGATGCAGCACAGACGGCACCTTTCCTCCCATCCCCCTTTCCCAGAGCCAGGCTGGCGCTTCCCCATCTTTGCAGAAAATTGATCTGTCACTTTGCATATGGGAAGCATTTGGGGAGCGAGAGTGGGACGACGTGGCCCAGGTGGGGAGGGGCAGGGTGAGCTCCACGCAGCCGCTCTGGGTGACGCTGGGGATGACTCCTGCTGCCCGTCCCCTCCCAACAGCCTGGCTGTGGAACACTATCACCCCGGGGACACAGTGGGGGTGAACATGCCTGCGGGCAGGGCCAGCGGATTCCTGTTGGTGACCAATGGCCCATCTGCCATGAGCCTTCCTCCGTGGCGGTTCTGGAATGCTGGGGCTGCTCGAGGAGCTTTCCTAAGGGAAGATGTCCTCGGTGGGCTGAGGCTGGGGCACATCGTGCCTTTGTGCTGCTGCCAAGTGCCAGCGGCCTCACAGTGCTGGAACTCCTGTTCTCGGTGTGGCAAGCGTGGTGAAACTCTCACCTCTGCCTCCGCCGGTCCGGGCTCACACCTGCTCCCGTGATCGCCCAGTGCCCACTTCAGTGCCAGCTGATTAAATTAAAGTCCTAGTGAGTTTGAATAATTTTCCCTGTGAAATGTGGCAGATGGCCTCCATTAGGCGTCTGCTCCCAGCATCTGCCAGGATGGGATCAACCCCTCTTTGGAAAACACACAAAAGGGATTGGAAGTGGAGAGACCTGGGAATGGGAACCCGTCCCTTCATCCATGAAGAGAGAATCAAATACTCCTGTGGAAGCGGTGGGTGTTGTGGAGGAGCAGAATCCACACGTTGCTCCAGCCCCTCTGCTGCCACCCTACCCGGAGAGGGGAGGAAGGAGGGGGCTGCTGTTCCTGTCCCGCCAGCCCAGCTCACCTGGGTTGTGTTGGCATGGCCTGGGTTGCGCAATGTCCCCGTGCTGCAGGGCCAGGTGGGCAGGTGGGCTCCCAGGGAGTCCATCCTCCTCAGCCGGAGCGGCGCTCGGGAGCGTTCCAGCCTTGGGCTTCCCGGGTTGTTTGCACTATTCCAGTCCAGGCTCTGAAACCCGGACTCAGCCTTCCTGTGCGTCCTGGGACCTGTCCTGGCTGTGCGTGTCCAACGTGTGGCTGTCACCGCGCTGGGACCCCGTTATGGGGCGCGGGGAGGGGGATCTTGGGCCGGGGGTCTCGGCTGCAGGGGAGCCGGGGGCCGGCGGCCGGTAGGGGGCGGTGTCTGCCCGCGCTGGGGGCTGCGGGGACCCCGAGTGTCACCCCGAGTGTGACCCCTAGTGTGACGTGTGTGTGACCTGGGTGCGTGACCCTGAGTGTGACCTGGGTGTGAGCCCCAAGAGTGACTCCAAGTGTGACCCTGAGTATGACCCCGAGTGTGACCCCAGGGAGCTGCAGGAGGACCTCCGTGTGTGACCTTGGGGTGTGACCTTGGTGTGTGACCCCCGAGTGTGACCCTGTGTGTGACTTCTCTGTGTGACCCTGTGTGTGACTCTCGTGGGTTGTGGCACACTGGGGACCCTTCCGGGCCCCCCTGGCAGGAGGGAAGGGGAGGCTGCACTGGGTATTCACCAGCTGCAGGCAGGAAGGGAGGCTGCTCCACCCCAGATCCATATGGATGAAGGCTTCCCTCCAAAACAGCTTAATAAAGCAGAAAAGGAGCCAAGGCTGCACTGGAGCTGCTGCAGGACAGCTCTGGGATGCAGGCAGAGATGTGCTGTGGAGGGGACTGTCCCCTCTGTCCACCTGCCTGCAGGCTGGACCAGCTCCCCGGCTCCGCAGGGACGGGCTGAGCTCAGCTCCAGGTCCATGGTAGCAGCAGGTACCAGTAAGGCTCAGTTCCCTGCCCCAGAGGCTGTGGTGGGGTGGCATCCTGTCGCCTGTTTGGGAGCAGGAACACGGTGAGGAGGAGGAGGTGCTGTTGGCTGTGAGCTGGCGGATAATCCAGGGGAGAACCGTGGGTGGGTGTGCTGAGCATCCATGGGGGGCGAGGAGCTGAGGGAATCCCTGAAAACCTGTCCTGGTGCAGAAGGGAGCTCAGAGCTCAGTCTGTGCTTCTGCTGTGGGGCCCCCCTGCGTCCCCCCGTGCTGGTGTGTGTACCCTGCTTACAGAGGTGCTCTCCTTGCTCATTTAGCTGTTGTTGTGTTCTTTTAATTAAATTAGCATCTTTTAATGCATTTTGTCCTGCCATCACAGCTTAATGCCTCTGCAGCTGCAGGAAGCTCAGAGCAGCTCCAGGGCCCGTGGTGGGGTGCACAGCCCAGCCAGGGGGGTGCTGGGATGAGCTGGCACCGCTGAGAGCCAACTGTTCTGGGGTTCCTGGGTCCCATCTGTCATCTCCTGCAGTTTCCTGGGACCTGTCAGGGGTGGGAGCACAGGGAGATCCATTCTCACCAGGTACTGGATATCGCTGGAAGCAGGGGAAGGGGATGGGGGTGTCCTGGAGGGGACTGGGCAGTCTTGGTGCTTGTCTGCTGCCTGCAGACTGTCAGGACCTGCCCGTCCTCTGCCAGGCATGCTGCCCACCACGGTGGTCAGGCAGACTCATGCATCTCCTGTCCTTCCTCATCCTCCAGAGACAAGGTCCTGGTGCTCAGCACCAGTGGTCTGTGCCCTGTGCCAGATTCACTGGCCTCTCTGATGTCAATTCTCTTCCTTAAGTGACCTTTGAGTGTGACAGCTGAGTGACAGCTGGCCAGCAGGGAATGGGGGGCCCTAGCAGGGCCAGGCTTCGTCCTGCTGCTCTGCCCTTAGTGAGCTGCAGCCCCGCCTCGAGGACTGGCACGATGGGGGGCTAGGGAACACGTGGGCACTGCGGGTCCTGGGCAGGTGGGCAGGGATGGGCCACCTGCAGAGAGGATGGGTGCTTTTGGCTGGAGTTCCCTCCTCGGGAAGGTGCTAAGTGGGCTCCCCGGGCTCACCTCTCCCTGCTGCCGCTGTCAGGGCGTGGTGGGGTGGGACTGGCCGTGCTGCTGGCCGTCCCCCCATCTCCGGGCTTTGGTGTGGTGCTGGAGGTGATGCGGCAGCGCTCGTGTGGGTGCCGTGGGGTGGGACGGTCCCAGCAGCAGCCCAGTGAGGAGAGGAGCTGTGCCGCAGTGAGGGGCTGCCGCTGTCACTTTGTCCTGCGCGTTTGCTGCAGTTGTCTCCCGGCTGGGCTCGGGGGGGCCTGCGAGAGGCCCCCGCGGTCACCCTGCCTTGCCGAAGTGCGGCAAAACACCTCAATTGTTAGTCGGGGCTTGTCAGCCGCGTCGCAGGAGTGGCGGATAAAGTGTTCCAGCGAAGAAGATAATTGAAAATCAAAAAAGACTTTGTTAATTTGATTAGGCAGAGCCATAGTTGAATTGTTCTTCATCAAAAGAGATTTAATTTTGACATGCAATTAAATCCTTCTGCTGTGCCGGTGCCCTGCACGTTCCCAGCAACGGAGTGGCCGGGCAGAGGGTCTGCGGGACAGGGAGGGGCTGAGCCGGGGGCAGGGGGGCAGGGGACGGAGGGAGTGTGGGTGCCTGACAGGCGTGACGGGAGCGCCGGGATGGGAAGGGTCTCTGGTGTGGCCAATGCTGCGCATTTAGCACCGGCTTGGAGTTGCCCTTTAATTGCTTTAATTGAATTAGCGCAGAGACAGCTCTGTGCCCACTCCCTCCCTGGGGCTGTCCCCCTGCCCTGCCGGCCCGCATGTACCAGGGCTGAAGTCCTGACACACAAGACTCCGTTGGAGGGAAAGGGGTCTTTGCTGGCCACTGGGTTTGGTGCAGCAGAAGAGGAGCTGTGCCGCAGGATTGGCACCTCCGGCCAGGCGGGAGCTCCCTCCCACAAAGGCAGCGCTGGCCCTGGGGTCCCCGTCAGCTCCAGCGCCCTTCTCACCAGCTGCCCCCCGTGCTGATAAGGCAGAGGATTATCGGTGTTGCCAGGCTGAGGTGCCCTAATCCATCCCCGTTGCTCTGGCAGGGACAGTGGCCAGCTGGAAATCCCACAGTCAGGGTTGTGGATTTAGATCTGTTAGTGAGAGTTGGAGCTCAGTGGGATGTGACAAAGCTTTAAAACCTGTGAAAAAATGTCTGAGTGGCTCCTCGGGCAGGAGCAGAGAGAGGCCCTGCTGTGAGGAAGAGCTTTAGGAGGATGGTGGGAGATCTGTGTGCTGCAGCCATGGCGTCGGCCGCTCTCCCCCGCAGCCGGAGGTGGCGGTGTGGGTGAGGAGTCCGGGACTCATTGATGCTGCAGCTCACTGGGGCTGGACTCTCTCTGAGGCCCTTCTGCCTTTGTAGTGCTGCCAGCAAGGCTGGTCCCGGCTCTGCTCAGAGCTGTGGGCTGGTTTGACACGGGGCACCTGAGCCGAGCTCTGTCCTTCCCCTCCCTGGCTTCCCACCGGCCTCCAGGGTGATGCCAGGCTCGGTGCTGCCCTTGGCAGGGAAGATCTCTTAAGTCTGGGTGTTGGCAAATCCTGTGGTGCCGTGAGCTGCCTCCACAGCCTGCTCAATGAACCTGGGAGCTCTTGGCACCAGGGGCTTTAGGGTGCACTGATCTAATGCTGCTTAGACTGGATGGAGCCACACGGAGATTTTCTATTACAGCCTCGCTCTTCCACTTGCCAGCCCAGGGAGCCCAGCTCAGAGGCGTCAGAATTGACGATGCAGCAGGGTTTTTAATCCCTGTGCTGATGGGCTGTTGTGTCCTTGCCTGGCACAAGCTCTGCACTGGTGCCCCAGACTGGCAATGGCTCTTTGCTGGTCGCTCCTGGGCAGGGAAGGTCTCAGGCACCCAGGAGGCTGTCAAAGCTGTGCAGCCCTTGCCCTTCCCTTGAAGAGATGGGCCAGGAATGAGCCATGGGGCTGTCATAAATCAGGTTCCCTGCTGCAGGGCATGAGGTGGCCAGTCTTGCCCATGGCTGCTCTCCTCTCCACTTGTTGCCATCTCTTTTGCCTCGGTCTTGGGTCTCCATCCCAACTCCTGCATCGCCATCCGCCTGGCTTGCTCAGCCTGCTGGAGCTCCTCCTACACGTGCCCATATTTCCCACTGTTTTCCATGTTGACCGACCCAGCTCCGTGCAGTTAACCATGCACCAAGCTCTTCTGTCATGGTCATCTGTCTCTCCTACTCGCGCTTCTTGGGAGAGGAAGTTTTCCTTTGTATTCTTCCATCCCGTGCTCCGAATGGGAGCACTCAGTACACACTCCGACGGCAGTGGGAGAGCAGGGACCCACTGGGGGCTGCTTGGTGTCAGCTTGGAGGTGGCAGGGCTGAGCCCTCCTCCAGCAGCTCCTGAGCTCCAGGGTGCTCAGGGCAGAGTGAGAGGTGGGAGGTCCCTGGGGACTCCTCTGTGCCTTCTGGGTGGGGCCGGGCACTTGGCCAGCATGTGCTGCTGCAGCCTGGGCATCTGAGGCTGCAGGATGTTTCCAGCTGTGGGTTGTGTGCCCAGCCTGTCTCCTGAGGGCTGTGCAAGGGAATTGGGTATTGATCTGTCTCATCCCTCTCACTGGGTTCCCTGGGGCTCCCTGCTGGCCCCTGAGCCGAGGTGGGGACCTGAGCAGTGGCAGATGTGACACACGACCTGGCTGTTCCAGGCACAGCTGACAAATCTTGGGCTTTTCTCATTGCCTTTGAAAGTGTGAACCGAGAGCCAGAGGCACCACACGAGGGCCAGACCCCCCAGTGCCTGCAGCAGCCGGGGAGCCTCTGCCTGCTGGAGCTGTTGGGAGGATCAGAGCAATGGGGGATGTGGTGGGCCCGCGAGCAGGGCAGCCCCGAGGAGAGCTGGAGGCTGGGAACAGCAGTGAGCCCTGGCACAGGGGAGTGCAGCACTGTATGTGCCGTGCTTAAAACAGTGCTGGAGGTTTGTGCACAAACAGGACTTGGGTGTTTCTGGGAGGGATGGCAGCACAACTCTGTGCTGTGTTTGTGGACTTCAATCCCTGTCCCTGTGAGTGGTGGTCCCCATTCAGCATGGGGCCGGCTGTGGAGATGTTGCTACATCTGGATGACGGGCTGTGGCTTTGCCTTTGCCCTGAGCTGTAAGGTCCCTTGGTGGCTGCAGCGTCAGCTTGGATGGATGCTCGTTCTCACAGCATCGGGCCAGGAAGATGGAGGGGAGTGGGGTGGGCATCTCCACCCCATGTGCGGAGCAGCCCGTGGCTGCCCAGGGAGCGGGCATGGGGCCCCTGCACTGTGCTCACCGCTTCCATCTTGGCTTCTTGCCTTATTTGTTCTCCTCTAATTGAGCAAATGCGCTGTCGGCAGCGTGGCCCAGCCAGCATCGACTTGATTAGGGGAAGGCATTGATACCACGCTGCGCAGCAGGAGGCTCAGGCTGACGCTGTCAGACTAGCCGAGTCTTAAAGTTGCACTTTATTCATGATGTTTTGATTTCTCTTGCTCTGGGGACTCCGACTTTGATAGATTATGATGCAGTACCAGAACAATCTGATGCACTGGAGCAACTTCCTTCCAGAATAAGCATTTGCCACCAGAGTCCAGCATTTTCTTGATTTTTTTAGAGTGAAAAATGATGGCATAAAGGAATCTTGAGCTTTGCACCGTTCAGTCATCCAGAATTAGCAACTAGAACGTTGGTTTTTGTGCTGATGGGGGCTGTTGGAGGCAGTTTATGCCGAGCTAATTCCTGGGTGCGTTTTGCTGCTTGCTGGAGTGCTGGCAGGAGCTGTTTGCACTCCACAAATTGGTGTTTCTTGCCGGTTCCCAAATCCTTCTGTTCCAAGTGAGCGCCCACTCCAGTGCTGTGTTGTGCTGCTGCTCCATCCTGGGTTCTCTTTGTGCCCCCCTGCTCTCCCGGTCCTCCTTGCATTTGGGAATTTTGCAGGAAGAAATGCAGGTGTAGACCCCTCGCTGGTCCCCAGTGCCAGGGTGCCAGAGGATCTGGTTCCTGAGAACCCGTTATCCAACCTGCCAGTGAGACACCCCACAAGCCAGCTTCCCTTGGGTGTGACCCTGCCAGGGTTGCTGGGTGCTCATCGGGCTCAGCCCCGAAGGACTGGTGGGCCTGGGCTGTCTCACTGCCTTGTCTGGGACTTTTGCTGGGTGCTTTGCAGCTTCAGCCTTTTCTTGGCTTTTCCATGAACTCTGTGGGGAGAGGGAGAAGTGCTGGACACTGTGTGGTTGCCAGGGTGGGCAAGGGCTCAGTGGGGAGTGGGGACCAGGGACACCCACAGCCTCCAGCCCTGCTCCAGCCGCTTAGTGGCCACAGGAGCCATGAAGCCTCCTGAGCATCAGGGTTGCAGAACACTTTCTTTTCCCCAGTGTGTCAAAACAGCATTTTTCCCTCCGCCTTGTTCTCGGAAATGTTTGAACTGTTTTTGCGAAAACTTCCCTCAAAATTTCAGCCTGAGGCAGATGCTCAATATGGGAAACATCAGAGTGAAAAGCCTTGCGCTGCAGAAAGACAGAGGCGAGGGATAATGGGGCTGTGGCTGGACCCTCAGCCGGCAGCGCTGGGCAGCCGCCGTGTTTACAGAGCTCGGGGAGCCTCTGAGGAGAGCCAGCTCTGCCCGCATATTAAACCAGGAGCTGCAATTACCAACAGAAAAGGGCATTTTTATAACACTTTTATTGGAGTCTTAATGAACAAATAAAGAAGTGGAGAAATCTGCACATGCATTTGTGAGATATAAAACTGACTGAATCAAGATGAAGCAGCAAGAAGTGTTGGCTGCTCTCCTTTCTGCTGGGTGGGGAAAACAAAACTGCAAAGAAGGGAAAGGAAAGGGACAGGAGAGTGGGAAGAATGCTGAACTACATAATCTGGGAACAGAGATGTCCTGGTAAGTGGTTGTAAGTGGTTCCTGTGACCTCCAGTAAGAGGTATAAGGGGGCTCAGCAGAGCTCTCTGTTGTCCTTCCTCTGCACTGTGCTGAGGGAACTTGAAGGGATTTCAGAAGGCATATTGGGAAAGAAATTGGAAGCTGGGGAAAGGTAGAAAAGCATGGATTTGGCCTCAGAATTGTTACAGGCAGGAGGTGCTGCGCTGCCAGCATTTGGGCACCAAACACTGGCTTTGTGTCACATGGAGCCACAGGATCCCCCGCGCAGAGCTTGGGGATGCTGAGAGGACACGTGGGGTCTGGAGAGCCAGCGGGATGTCACCAGATATTCTATGCTGAGAAATACGTGTGTTAAGAGCAGCCTGTGCGGTGCCGAGGGCGATGAGGTGCGTCAGTCACTGCTGGAGGGGGGACTGGCAGGAGGCACAGCACCGAGATGCGCCAGCGCTGCTGGGACCGGCCGTGATGGCAGAGCCGCAGCCAGCGCTGTGTGGATGGAGCTGCTGTGCTCGTCCCCCTCTCTGCTCTTGCTCTGTCCAGGGAGTGGAGACCCACAGAGCTTTGGAAAGTGCTCCAGAGCCTTTCTGTGTCTCCGGGGCGTTATGTGCCGCTGGTCCCCCATTCTCCCTGCCGGGATTCCCAGGGCACGGCAGCCCCTCTCTTCCTTGTCGGCACAAGCAGCTCCAGTGGGGCTCCTGCCAAACGCTTCCCGGGATGATTTATGATGCTACTTCAGATCACTTCGAACTCTGGCTTCTCCTTCTCTTCAGTAGAATTTAACTTGTTTGCCTGGAATATTAATAATTAAACATCAAGGAATTGCATCCCAAGCAGCTCCTCAGAAGCGTGTTTGTGATTGTTTTCAAGCACCCAGCGCCAAGTTGGGGTGGCTCTTTGATGGGATTTTGCTCCTTTCAAACCCCTGACACCAGTAACCCCATAAATTAGCAGCCGATGGAGGGAAATCTCCTGGCTGCGGCTGTGGGTTTTTATGGTTTGATTTGTTAATAGGAGTTTTGGGTCACGGCCAGAATTCCTTACCCAGCTCAGGGGAGGGTTTGCCCCACAGTCCGGTGGCGACGCCAGGCCGGGGCTGTGCTGGCGGAGCCAGCACCACCTCTGGGAGCTGCTACCGTCGGTGCCAGGAGTGGCAGGGCTCTGAGTGCCCACCCCGTGCCCATGAGTCTGTGACCAGGCTGTAGGGGCAGAGGGGAGCAGGTGCACTGGGCAGCGGGACGAGGCTCCGCTGTGAGCGGGACATCCCGCGCAGATGGGGCTGTCTGGTGCCGGTGGAGCCTACAGCCTGTGAGTGCTGTTTGCTGTGAGGGTCTCAGCTGGAAAAGGGGATTCTGCCTTCTTTCCCTTCCCTCACATGCTTCTGGTGGGAGGGCAGCCTCTCGGATGTCCTTATCCCTCTCGTTACCTTCCAGCAGGGAGCATGCAGGCTGGCATTCGCCGCCTGGCCCGCAGAAGGGGCAGGAGCCAGCCCTGTTCCTTCTGCCAGGACACACAGCATTGTGAGCTTGAGGAGGTCACCGTGCCTGGCATGGAGGGGTTTGCCTCCTCCACAGGTGTGTGCCTGTGGTCCCTGCCTGCAGCAACAGCAGCTGCTAGCCAGGAAATTATCTTTGCTAACACCAGATGTGTAGAAACACATGAGAGCATGGCTGAGGCAGGAGCCTTCTTCCTTGTGTCCTGGCTGGGCTCCTGCAGTACCGGGAGCTCCTGCCTGGCGTGTGCTGGTGTCCAGACAGCCCCAGGCTCCTCTGGGGTCCCTCTTCTGCACTGCCCCGGGGCCAAGGTTCTGTACCCACCCATCACCCTCCCATCCCTTGCCGTGGAGCTGAAGCCTCATTTATTCTGAAGGGAAAAGAATTCACATCTCACCGACCAACGGGAACCCAAATACAAATAAATTTCCCTCAGAGTGCAGTCGTTGGAGAAAACTAAAGGCCGTTAGTCAGGCTGACATCAGAGGAGCCGCATTCCCTCTGACAACCTGCACAGCCTTATGTTTTATTCACCAGGCCTGAAAAATACCTTCCCGAAGAGGGGGCCCATAAATAAACCAGCATGATGAATATTACACAGGATAAAAACTGATAAAGCTGGGTTCCGACCAGGAGCTGCACAACGAGGTTAAAAAAGCACAGGGGTTCATTACATCTGATCCAGCGTGATGGGCCAGGGGGTGGGTGTTGGGACGGGAAGGGGAAGCATTAGTGGGGATGTTTCTGGGTCCTGGGAGAGAGTGGAGTTAGAATAGGCCATGCCAGCCTGCTCCTGGCCACTCCAAGAGGCAGCACGAGCAGGCTGGGAGCACTGCAGGGTTGGGGTGTCTTGGCAGCTCCTACAAACCTCCTTTGAAAAGTTCCTCCACTCTTCCTTGGAAACACCAGGCTGGACCCCGTGGGGAGCAGAGCAGCCCCCTGCCCTGCTCATCCCCACTGCACAGGAGGCAGGAACCTTGAAATACGAGCACTTAGCTTTTTATTACCCCATTTAATTGCTGCCTGACAGCCCAATCCAGCATTAAAAACACCAGAGCTCAGGGGAATTCGCCATTGTTATTCAACATGTATCTCTCCCAGTGCTCAGCGGTCCCATCTGCTGCCTCCTTCCACCCACTTGCTCCTGGGACATGCTGGTCAGTCTTTGGTCTTGCTAATAAGGATTTCTTCCTGGTGGAAGTGGTGGGGGGGCAGAAGAGGGATCAAGAAGGGGGAACAAGGAAGGAGCTGCTGCTGGCAGTGGGCAGTAGGGAGAGAGGGCTGGGGCTGTTGGAGTGAACCTGGGCCGGTGTCTGGGAACCGTGGGGATCACAGGCAGTGCAGCTGGGATGGAAACACCCATGGCTCTCCCTGGCTCTGCAGATGTGAAAAACAGTTCTGGACATCACTTTTCCTCCCAGCCAGCACTTAACCCAAACTTCCCCGCAGCAGTGGCGGAGGGGCTGATCACCACAGCTTTGGAGAGGCCCATGAGTTATAGTAATGGACACTCTGCAAACTGTCTGTGCTGCCCATAAATCCATACCCTGCTGGAAGTGCAGATGGCCCATAATCGTCCATCATCCCCAGTGAGCGTGGCTGTGCCAGGGTGGGTTTCACCTCAGAGGCTGCTGTTTCTGCAAGCTCAACGGAACTGCGGCGTGAGCTCTCTCCATAATGGAGCAGCAGCAGCCCCACAGCACCATGGCTTAGGGGAGAACAAACAGGGGTATCCCCGAGGCTGGGGCTGCTGCAGCACAGATGGGGATGTGGCAGGACCAGGGGGTGAGCCCTGCTTGCTCTGACTCACCCAAATTCCATGGGGCGATGCGGGCCATGGAGGTTGGCAGGATAGAGGGAGGGTGCAGAGCTTGGAGTTGCTTTGGTGCTGCTGGGAGCTGAGCACAAGCAGCCGCCCCTGCCTTGCCCAGAGCCTGTGCTGACCAGAACACCCTGGCATGGCCTCCAAGCACCTCCATTGACATTTCTGCATCTTGCTGATGGCACCAGGGCCCGCTGAGGCTGGCACGTGGCAGGCGGCTGGCGGAAGCACTGGGCACGCTGAAACTGGGTTGGAGCTCCTGCTGCCTGTGTGGGGGGATCTCTTTCCTTGGGTAATGACCTGGAATTTGATCACGCGGGTTTTATTAGATTTGAGACTGGAAGCGTAACTGTGCAGGATCAAAGAGAAGCCAGCAGTGCCATGAACCAGGACCTGCAGGGCTGATGGAGAGGAGCCACCCTGGGAGATGAAAATACCCCCAGCAGGCTGCTGAGGGACTCCAGCTCCTAATGATGGAGCCACTCTCGTGAAGCCCCGATGCCTCAGTGGCTGCTGAAGGACAACAAGCTCCACTGCCGAGCTGCCACCAGCCTTTGGGGTCACTCTGCCCTGTGCCATCAGCCAGGACCTCAGTACCAGGTCTTGGACTCGCGGAGCTGTCAGCAAGAGGGAAGGTCCTGGACACAGCCAGTCCCAGCATGTCCAGGGGGCTGCGGGGGATCCCAGCAGGGCTGGTGCTGGCAGCAGCAGGAGGTGCCACAGCAGCCCCACTCACGCAGGCGCTGGAGCTGCTGAGGGCAGTACTGGGACTGGGCAGGATGGGCAGGGAAAGCAATTGCAGCAGTGATTAATGGCACACAAGCAGAGCTGACAGCTCGTGCTGCCCACGATGTCGGGGAGCAGCTGGATCCTCCACTCCCAACAGGCTGCTCTGAGCCCCCTGGCTTCGGGGCCGTGCCTCACCAAGGGTTCTGGCTGCGGGGCCGCGCTGCTGCTCGTTCTCCCCGCTCCGGCCGCTCCTGCCCGTTTGGACATTCCGGCAGCATCGCTGGGTTTATTAAGCTAATAAAGCAACGTTAAGTACCCGCACAGTGGAGCCCCCTGAGGTCTTCTTACGTGCAGAGAGGAGCCGGGGGATGCCGAAGGCTCGGCGCCGATGATTGCTCTGTCACGCTAATAGATGGAGAGGAGCAGGTAGCGCTGCGCCAAGGCTACTGCAGGGCGGCTGCTGCGGCACCGGGCTCCAGGGGTACGGCTGCCTCTCCTCGTGAGTCCTCTCTGCCGTGCCCCTTGGTGTCCCTCTGCACTCTCTTGGAGGCTTCTGGCCCTCAAGGGGTGGCACAATCAGGGGATACTGGTGGCATTTCCCTCAGCCATCCCTGGTGCCTGTGGCTGCCCAGTGCTGGAGTCGGGTAGGGAGAGTTTTGTCTCACCCTCTGCTCGGGGCTCCACTCCATGCCTGGCCCTGGGGAGTTGCTGTTTTTTAAAACCAAGCAGGTTTTAAAAACCTGGCCACAGGTTGCATGCCTATGCTCCCACAGGGTTTGCAAGGGGTCCAGAGCACCCTGGGATCACCCTGGGACCCTGATGGCTCGCAGCCCTCCCGGTGCTGCTGTGCTTTCTTGTGGGTGCTGGTGGCAGGCAGTGCTCCGGCAGCATGCAAAGCAGGCCCTGTGTAATAGATAATAATTAATAGACTGCTCTGGTGGCAAGCTAGGTAAGTAGATAAATAATTTTAATTATCCTTGGGGAGGCTGTAAAATTCGCACACGGCCCTTTATTAAACTCGCTGTTTACAACAGTCATTTATATTGTGTGTCATTTTGCATAAAAGCCCCTTGGGGCCAGGTAACACCGTGTAGCACCGTCCCTGGCACTGCTGCTCCTCAGGAGCCACGAGTGGGAGTGCAGTGAGCAGGGATCTGGGGGACATGGACACCCCGGCCACAGCAGCTTTGGGTCTCCAGGACCCCTTGATGCGCTCACCTGAAGCTCAGAAGGCAGGTGCTGCACCCCAGCCCTGCCGAGTTCTGCTTGCCTGGGGATCCCTGGGGGTCCCCCAGACCCCAGCTCTTTCCCAGCAGAGTTGATGGTTTTGTGCTGATGGCAGGGTATTTTTTTCCTCCTTTTTTGCTCATGTCTCTCAAAAGAACCATAAATTCCAAGCTGTGAAATCCCGCTGCGTCAGCAGTCTGCAAAAAAGAAGTGATATTAAACATGACAAAAGTCTCTCTAATTCACCCTGGCCGGTTCCTGCTTCCCTCCCCTAAGCTGTAACTGAGAAGTGGACGAATGGAGATCGCCGTTGTCCCTGCCTGGGATCCACCCAGCCATCCAGGCCTGCAAACCTTATTAGTGAAAGATTATTTACAAATAACTGCTCTGGCTGTGCTGCACACACTGCCCTGCGCACAGGTGTGCTCTCCCTCCTGTCACACGCACATCCACCTGTGCTCCCCCAGCCCCTCAGCTCCAGAGCGTTGCTCCAGCTCCCGAAGGGCGTCAGGGATGGTTTTGCTGGGGCAGGGGGCCGCAGGAGTGAGCTGTTACCCTCCCTGTGACCCACGATATGACCCCGACGTGCCCCTCGCTGTGGCAGCCGAGCCCCTGCTCGCTTGCCGCAGTGACCTCACTTGCAGAGCACTGCGCTCCACCTGCTGATCCTGTGTCCAGTGGCAGATTCCAGTGGAGTCCCTGCCAGCATCAGGATGAGTCTTTGAGGATTTGAAGTCACTCTTACAGGAAAAGTGTCTGTTTCTCTGCTCATGGATGGGTTCTCTGAGGGTGTTTTCAGTGCTGGAGGGGCCAAGTGATGCTGCTCTGCCACCAGAACTGGCCAGGCTTTGCCCAGTGCCCTTTGCTCACCTGGCCAAGGGGTCGGGTGACCAGGTAGCCCCTACCTGTGCCAGGCAGGCTGTGAGGAAAGGGTTTGTGTTCTCCGGAGCAGCAGCTTCCCTGGAGAGCACTGGCAGGCGGCTGGGTGGGCACTGGCCCACAGAGCAGCTGCTTGACACAGCTCATGCCGAGAGTCAGCAGAGTATCCCGGCAGTGAGGAGGGGAGGCTGTGCTGGGTGGGCTGGTAGCAGCCCTGGGGAGCTGCTGGGGACCTCTCCTGCACTGGGGCAGGTGCTGCCCCATGCTTGCCCCGCTCCCACGATGAGGGACAGAACTCTGCAGATGGTTGTCAAATAACTCTTTCGCCCTAGCTATGGACTCAGGTTTGATCGTTTCCTTCCCCATGTGGTTCTTGTTCCTGTCCTGGGAAGGTCAGTAAGATGGCAGGACAGAGCTCTGTGCCGGTGCTACCTGCCCAGGTGATCCTGGTGTATCCCCACAGACAGGCAGCTCTCACTTTCTCTCCTCTGGGGTACACAAAGACCTGTGCTGCCTGTGGGCAAGGGATGGGGAGTGGTTTGGGGGCTCAGTTCCCAGGTTTGGGGACATGGAGCAGGGGTCATTTGGGGTCTTAGAGCAGGAAGGAGCACTCACCCACCACGCTGGGCCAGGGCAATCAGTTATTTTTAGCAATCAATGGTATTGACGCCATGCTAGCTGAGGAGGCCACTGGAGGGCTGTTCTTCCAAATCATTACATTTAGAGCTGAACTATCCCCTTTTCATATAAATCCTGACAAATAAAGATAAAGCAGGACCTTTCCTGTAGAGCTGCAGCCCAGAGTCAGGGTTGGCACTGTTTGGGGCACCGGTGCTCGGGATGAGCAGGGCCTGGAGCAGACATGCCAGAGACAGGAAAACTGCTCTACAAGGACTATCACTTTTGGGTCGCCTCTGCTGCATCTCTCAGCTGGGTAGGAGACCTCCCAGGGGTCTTAATATCCAGAGGGCCCGGGACACACTTTGGGGCTACACCCTGAACATGAGCATCCTAATGGCATCAGGATGCTCGTCAGGCATCTGGGGAGCAGGACTGTTTTCTGGGGCTGGTATCCCTGCTCCTGCCAGGTGCACACTGTGTCCTTTGGAGCTGGCACGCAGAGCTGCTCCCGCCCGGGCACAGAGCTGAGGACACCCACGGGCTCACCGCAGAGGGGGCTCTTTCCATTTACTCTTGTTGTTTTTTGTTTCAAGATGAAATTAAGCTACATAAAGAAAATCCTGGCCTTTTTTTACGGCACTGCATCAGTACATCCCTCGAGGGGAAAACACTCACACAGAGGTTTTCCTGCACTTCGCTTGTGCTCATGTCTCCACTCAGTGCTTTCAGAATGCTCACCCCTGGCCAATTCCCCATGCATTGGGGTTTGCTTCTTTTTTTTTGCTATTGTTTCCAATCAATTTCACCGTAGGTTTGTGGTTGGGATAAAAGCCTCCCCTGCTCTCGGCTCGCCTGGCCACGTTTTGTGACTCTGTGTCCCCACTGATGCCACCCCAGGGTGTGCAGGGTGGGTGGATGCTCCTGGTCTGTGGCTCACGTACCTCTGCCCTGGGGCTCATGCCGTGTCCGGGTGTTCACAGCCAAGGATGCCTCAATATCCTTGAGACATTGAGAGAAGATACCAGTCCTATCCTGCTCAGGTGCACCATCTTCCTGCAGGCTCCTCCAGCCGCTCTGGTCTCCCTGTCCCCACCCCAGGCATTCTCCTAGCTCCACATCCTGGTGTCATCCCAGAGCACATCCGTCTCCTTGGGCCATGTCCCGCCAGGTTCTCAGGGAGAGGTTGAGCCACAGGTTAATTTACAGTGTGTGGGGAGCACGGAGGGGAAGAGCGTCTGCCCGCTAAATAAGTCATGAAACCGGATCCCAACAGCACAATTAGAATCCTCCGTTAATGATTATTTATGGGGCTGGGAATGCTTATTTAACCTGGCTATATTAAATATTAAACCAAATTATAATATTTATACCGGTATTTACAACCAAAGGAGGCAGCGGGTGGCTGGGGCAGCAGCAGGTGAGTGAGGTGTGTCCACTGCCAAAGGGGTCATGGGCAGCACTCAGGGGTAGTGGGGACCAGAGGAGCAGTCATGGCTCTGTCCCTTACCCCAGCCCAGCCATAGACTTTAACGTAAGTGGCAGGAATGCTGCTGGAGGAAAGGGAAGGACTTTTGGGTGGGAGATGGTGTCTTCTAAGCAAGAGAAATATCAGTCATCAACTGGGACAGTAGAAATCAAAGGAACCCCCTGGGTGGTGTGGGGTCATAGCGATGTGCTGTACCCAGAGCAGTGCTTTGCTGCTTTTTCCACCTTGGAGTTGGAGGTGACAGCTGGGCCTCGGAGTCTCTGCTTGGGGCTCTGGCTGTCCCCACTCAGGGCTCTGGGCTGTGCCCGGTGGCTGCCTCATGCTGGAATGCAGCTCTTTATGGCAGAGCCATGGTTTCAGTGCCACCTCAAAGCTGCAGGAGTTCAGTGCAGATCCCTCTGTGCTCCTGGGCTGCTGTGATTGCTGGTTCTGCAGCCCGTTGCAGATAAAATGATGATTAAGGGGTCCCACCCTATAAGCAGACAACCATGTTGACCTTATTTAGGCTCTTAATCAATTTGCCCCTGGTGTGATTAATTGAGATGCTTGCCATTGATTTTCTGTGAGACAGGAGTGGCTGAGGTGGGATTCAGTGGGACGCCTGCAGGGAGATCTCTGCAGCGGCTGTGCGAGGCTGAGCTGTGGAGTTCTCAGCCAGGCAGGATTATCCCAGCTCTCCTCCACTGCTGCCCATGGGAGGTGTGAGGGCTGGCTGTGGAGCTCCAGGTGGGATTTCCACCCCCTGGGAGCCCTCCTGCATCCCACAAATGGTGCCATGGATACGGGACCTGGGAAGGGTGATGTGCTCTTCTGAGTGAGCCAATAGCCTGGGAAAGAGTCCCCACAGCCGATGCCACTGTCAAACCCTCTGCAAGGGGTGGTATGACCCGTCCCCGAGGTGTGACCCCTCCCTGAGTGTCTCTGATGGAGGTGTTCTGGGATCACCAAACAACACGAACCCCATGGGAGCTGCACAAGTGGGAAAAGCCCGGACCAGAGCCACCAGCTGGGGATGAAGGATCTACAGCATGGATGATTGGAAAGGATTTTCTAGCTAAATTGCTGAGCAGATGGATTTACCCTGGACTGGTCCTTGTGGACTCTGGAACATTTTCTCTTCTGTCACAGTTCCTTTTTATGACCTGCCATTTGCTCCAGCAAGCGAGAAGTGAGCCCTTGGCACCCAGCTCCTGCTCCGGCTGCGGTTCAGGAAGGCAGTGGCTTTGCTGCCCGGAGCCACCACTCCTTTTCAGGATAGTGCTGGGGCCTGGCAGGATGCCCCTGTCCACTCTGGCTCCCCGGGCACACGGGGGCTGACAGAGGCCAGCAGGGTGGGAAGGGGCAGCACCAGCTGAGGCAGCTGGCATGGGGGATGCTGTGCCAGAGATACAGCTGCGGGTTTATAACCAACAGCGACAGATCATTGCAGCGACCACCTGCAGCGGGTGCACATCCAGCAGGGCTCCAGATGGGAGTCTGTGTCACAGGAGAAGAGTGAAGCCACATCCTGGCTCATGACATCCCTCTGTGGTGGCAGGATGGGCAGAGGGACAGTGGTGACTCTGGGGGGGACTGGGTTTTCCCCTTGCTCCGCCATCAGTGCTTCCATGCAGTGATTCCATCATCAGCACTTCCACATGGTGATTCCACTGGCTCTTTTGGCTTCTACTGTCCCAGCTGATGACTGATATTTCTCTTTCTTAGAAGAAGGGGAAGGACGACACAATCTTCCACCCAAAGCCCTTCCCCTTCCTCCAGCAGCATTCCTGCCATTTACATTAAGGGCTATAATGGGTTAGAGTAAATGGAGCAGGTTTGCAATTAGTTTTCCGAGTACTTATCTCATTAAAGTAAATGAATTATTGATTTAGTGACACTCATGCTTTTAGTGAGCGGCACAGTACCATCCCTGCACCGTGGCTGGTTCCCTGCAGCCGGCCCCTGCACGCCTGCTCCCGTGAGCACACGTGTGTGGGTGCTCTGCCTCCTGCTTGGCTTTGGAGCCAACACAGCCAACGCTGGGCAGGAGAGTCCTGTCCGTGCGAGCAGGAACATGGCTTAGGGAGAGACCCTGCTGAGGTGTGGGTGGGAGCAGAGCCCGCAGGGAGGGATGGGCTGGGGACCTGCTGGCTGACATGCAGCTGTGCCAGGACACCTGCTGCCAGCCCATCCATGCTGTGCAGGGAATGACAAGGGAGGGAGGAAGGCAGCTCAACCGTGCCACTGGCACTTGGCTTGCTCTGGGTCTGTTAGTGCAGCACAGGGCTGGCACGGGGCTGCCAGGCTGTGTGAGGGGCTG
The DNA here is from genome assembly GCA_013397195.1 of Hylia prasina. Taxonomy (NCBI): domain Eukaryota; kingdom Metazoa; phylum Chordata; class Aves; order Passeriformes; family Sylviidae; genus Hylia; species Hylia prasina. Next base: position 132,485 of record VYXD01010246.1, read on the forward strand.
CATGCAGCAAGGGCAGGGAATGGGCTGTGGGAGCTCGGGAATGGCAGTGTCTGGCAGAGTGTGGATGCAGGAGGATGAAGCAGTGACAGGCTGTGCTGGAGCCAAATGCTCATGGCTGAACCTGCCACCCTCGGCTAGCTGCTGATTCAGCGCTTTTGCGCTTCTCTGTGCAGAGATTTAATCTCGCCTGTAAGATAACATACTCCATTAATGGAAACTTGCCTGCTCGGAGCTGCCCCTCACCACTGTCCCTGCAGGAAGGGCTGCAGTGTCCTGGTGAGACTGTGGGTGCTGGGCGCGGCAGGACACGCTCCCCTGCAGCTCCCGTGCCCTGGCAGAGGGGGTGGGATGAGGGGCTGTGGATGGATGCCAGTGGGATGCCACTGGGATGCCAGGAGTGCCGGACTCCTCCGGCAGTGCCTGCTGTGCCAGGGGGTGCCATGTGGCTCACGGCGGGTTCCGTGAAGGACTCGGGCGCTGGAAGCGCTTTGATGTCCTCGCCGGCAGGAAGGGGGTGGTGATGCCACAGCAGCCGCAGTCACCGGCGGGGAGGAGGTGCCAGTGACCAGCAGAAATTGCAGGAAGGATTTCGGCTGGGAGGTTCACAGCTGTTACTCAAGTGGGGTTTGGTGACCAGCGATGCTGCCATGGGCGGTGCCGATGTGGCAGTGCCACATCCTCGCCTCTGCCCCCCCAGGGACCTGCACACGCAGTCCTGTCCCGTGCCAGGACCCTGCCGAGCCCCACAGCCACAGCAGGGAGGGGCTTCCCAAAGTGGGGGCGGCACCATGTGCTGTCCCTATCCCCAGGACGCTCTCCCCATACCTGAGCTGCTGGTTGGAGGACTCTCCTGAGCAGTACTAGAGGTGTCCTGCTGGTGGCCCCTTACCTGCTCTGGGCACTGCCGGAGCATCTCATCATGTCTCAGCTCCTGGCCAGCAGTGTGGAACGGCCCTGGCTTGGCCCCGGGCAGAGCAGGACAGTGGGGAAACATGTCCTGAGAGCTGCTGTGCAGGAGCCAGCCTCTGCCCCAGCCCCTGCCCCTCCTGCCCCTGCCTCCAACGCTGCTGGGAACGGGATGTTTTATATTCCTTTAGCTGGGGCGGGGGGGGGGGGGAAACCCCTTCTCATTTAATTAAAAATGTTGACATTGTGCCTGGCCATCCCACCCGCCGGAGAAGGTGCTTATAAATTAAACATTAAACCTTTAATGGCCCATAAAGAAATATTCGCTGCTGTTCTGTATATGGGGATATAAATAGAAAAGGCTGTGGGGGGAGGGGTGGGACATTATTGTTCCTCAGCCAGATAATCTTTGCTAATGAATTTAATTAAAAGCAAAATTAATTTAGGATTTTTGGCGGAGGGGATGGGGGTTAAAATGTACTTTGAGAAACTACCAAGAAGTTTCCCAGCAGATCAGAGCCAGACCTGCCTCAGGTTGCAGCATGGGGAGAGGGGGTGATGAGGTGCAGCTTTCATGGGATGCGTGCAGCTGGGTGACATGGGTGGCACTTCTTGTGCAGACCCTCTGATTCTCATCTGGGTGGTTTTAGCCGGGTTGGGATCACCTGTTCTGGCAGTGGGTCCCTTTGAGGCTTTACGAGGTTCCAGGTAGAGTCGGTCAGCCCGGACCTCTGCCAGAAAAGCAGAGACTGGATGGAAGATGCCCCCAGACCCTGCCCAGAGCTGCTCCTGCCTGCCTCCCATCAGAGGTTTCCCTCTCCCATGCTGGTGCCTGTGGACAGGGAGGCTCTGGCTGAGCATCCCGCTCCCTGTGATGCCAGGACCACCAGAGCTTTCTGCCTGGGCTGGAGCTGGGCTTGGCGATTCCCTGTCTGTGCCAGCAAGCGTGGCACATCCCAGCTGAGGCACATCCTGGCTGCGGGGCCCCACGTTGCTTTGGGGAGCTTCTCAGAAGGCGCCTTTCTTGGGAAATGTGTTTGGGAAATGCGGCGTTACCCATTGCCGAGCCTCCCCCAGGAGTGTGCGGCGTCAATTATTCATTGCAGAGCAGGCAGACTGGGCTCCCAGCACTCCCAGCACTCCCAGCCCCGCTGCAGGAGTCCTCTGGGCCTGCTGTGCCATCTCCTGATCCCAACTGGGATCCTGGTGAAGCCATGGAAGAGTTCAGCAGTGGTGACTGGGGTCTGCCAGGCCTGCAAGTGCAGAGATGTCATCACACTGCTGGGAACCAGGGAGTTCCCAACCACCTTTTTTAGGGTACCCACATCCCACAGCTGGGTCTGCCCTGGCCTGGGGGAGGAGAGACCCCCAGCCTGGTGAAGGCATGGTGCTAGGTGAGAGTGTTTGGAGGGTTTTTATCATAAGAGTGCTAATGGAAGTCAGCACCAGCCTAATGAGCTGTACTCCTCCATGAATCTGATTCATTGAGGCAGGAATTACCATAATTGATTATCCTGCTGAGCGGATGAGAACCGTGTTTGCTAACACAAGTGCCTGGGATCAGTCTCTGCTTCCTGAGCCGCCGCCGGAGGTGTCTGCAGCCCGTCCGTGGGCCAGGTGCTCGCTGGGATTGGCCGTGAGCTTGGAGCAGCGTCCAGGCACGGGGTCCCTGCACCCACCCTCGCGGCTCCCCCCGTGGGGTGCTGCTCCTGCAGCGGGGGCTGACCCCCGCAGCTCCAGTGCTTGAAAGCAGAGCTGTTGGGCCAGTGGGACTCAGCACCTCAGAGCTGTTTGCAGACCTCCAAAAAGCAGCGGGTACAGACACACACAGCTCCCCCTCATTCTTTTACCACTCCTGGGACGTATCAGCCATTCTCATTATTTCTGAGGGTCTAACATGATTGATGGATGTTTGCATTGGCCATGCTGCAAAAGCCAATTAGTTGAAGTGCAGCTTTCAGGAAGTTTTCTTTGAAATTTGGCTTAATTTCTAAGAAGTGCCCAGAGCCAGGACAGCAGCAGAGCTGTGTGCCGCAGGGGTTGCTTCTCACTGTGCTGGTGTGGGCAGGAGGTTTTGGACACACCAACCCAGATGTGCAGCCAGTGCTTTGATGGCAGCTGTGCCCTGTCCCACCCCGTGGGGCTGTGAGGGGCTGTGCTTGCAGGGTTCTGGGGGAGCCGAGGAAGGGGCCCACGGTCTGTGGGGCCTGGGTTGGGTTCGAGGTGTACTGGTGGAGCTGAAGGGAGAGGTTCTTGCACCCATCACCCTGGGCACAGTGCTGGTGTGTGCCGATGCTGCTCGGCTGCCCTGGGCTGAGCCCCTGGCCTGGCCAGCAGCTCCTGACCAGCACAGGCTTCCCAGTGCCCAGGGAATGACACTCACGTCCATGCTCATATCCCACCATTGTGCAGTCGATGAGCAGACAGCATTGACTGTAACAGGTTAGTGATGATGATCATTGATTTTAATTCTTCCTCCTCTTCCCTGTCTTTTCTAGAGAGCCCAGTGCAAGCGCCGCGGGAGGAGCTGGGCTCAATAAAAGGTATGGAGGGTTTGGATCCCAGTGGCTGCATTGGGCTCTGCCTTGGCTGCTCCCGGGGCCCCTCCTGCACGCTAAACCTGCATGTGTAGGGCTGGCAAGGGGTGCTGGGTGCGGGGCCAGCCAGGGCAGGGCAGCTCCCTCAGCCTGCGGCTCAGGGGTCAGGCAGGGGCTGGTGGGCCGTGCTTGGGGGAGGCATGGGAGGAAGGCTGCCCACTCCCCTCTGCCAGCAGCCCCCTGGTGCTGAGCCCCACACAGGTGTGACATGAATCCTGCATGAGGACACCTGAGACTGACGTGCCTGTGAGTGTCCGTGTGTGCTGACTTGCTGTCTGTCCGTACTTTGTGTGGCTCCCAGGAGCCATCCCTAGAGGAGCCATCCCTGTCCTTACTGGGGGCAAAGAGCAGTCCACAGCCCCATTCTGACCCTGACCTGGCAGTTGGCTACCGCAGGAGATGTTTGTCCCCAGGGTTCTGGGAGGTGTCGCAACAGCTCACAGTGTCCCCAGGCTTAGGCAGGTCATGGCTGGTGTATGTGGAAGGTGGACCAGACCAGATGCCCTCTGCCAGCCTGGTGCCCCCTGGTCAGGTGTGGATGGCTCCCTCCTGTGCTACCCTCATGTTACTGGACTTCCCAGCAGTAGGAGGATCCCATCACTGGGGGGACACCGCATCCCCCCAAGGTCCACCCCACTGAGTACAGCGCTCCCCCGCCAAAGCCAGTGAAGCAGAGGAGCAAAGAAAGCTGAGGGGCCAGAGAGGATGAGTCTGGTGCCTCCATTGCTCTGGGCCCTGGCCTGGGCTGGGGGTGCCAGTAGGACCAGGGGGCCAAGGCAGTGGCACTGTGCTACAGGAGCTGCCAACATGCAAAACCATGAAGAGGTGTCTGGTAGGGGAACACGCCCCTCCTTGGCACATGCAGGACAAGGATGGAGGTGACCTGCTGGGATGGGATTGTGGTCTGGAAGGGTCCTGAGATCCCATGGGAAATGTGGAAAAAGAGCTGCTAGAAGGAGCAGAAAGGCTAGGTGGGAGCAGGGCTTGCAGGCAACCTGAGGTGAAGGGGGTGAAGGCTGGGCTGTGGCTGAGAGCCTGGAGACATGCTGGTCACCGCAGTGGTGAGGGCTGTGGGGCCAGGGCTGCCCTCACCCCTGCCACCCCTGCCTTTACTGATGTCTTGGTGGCTCATCTGCTGTGCTGACGAGGGGCCTTTGCTCCCTCCCAGTGCCCTGCTGTGTGTGGGGTCGGGGTCACAGGTCAGTCCTGGGGCTGCAGGAACGCACTGGATGTGTCTGGAAAGGCGTGTCCATGGCAGAGGGGAGGGCAGCGGGGTGGGTGTCCTTCAGCTCCGCTGCCCTGTGCTCGGTCTGGGTGGGAGGTTTGGGGTCTGGGACAGGGGCTCCGGGCTCTGTTTGTGCAGGTGTGGGGGGCTGCACTGGGAGAGGGTGGAATGGTGCTGGGAAGAGAGAAGGGAGGTGCTCCTGCTGCTGCCCTGGCTCCAGGACGGTTCTGCGCCCTGCCCGGTGATCCCCGGGTGTTGTCTGCTGGTGCTGGAGGGGTTTATCCTGCTGCACTGGACCCCTCTATCTGTCCCATACAGCAGGACTGGGGGCTCTGGCAGGCTGGGAGGGACCCCAAGTTGCAGCTGGGGCTGCATTTACAGGGCACAGAAGAGAGGAAAGGGTTTGGATCACTGAGATATAAGAGGGAGCAGGGAGCCCCCCACCCCAGCTGCCTGCAGTGGTGCCTCTGCTGCTTTATCACCCTCTCCTGGTGCTGAATTATTGAGAGTGTTGCTCTCGTTTATTGCTGTGCTGGAGGAGAGCTACCTCCAGCCTGGTGCTGCTCTGAATATGATTATGGGGCTGTAGATGTCAGAACCAGCTGGGCCCCGGAGACCAATCTCCTGCCCCCCTCACTCCTCTGCTTCCCTTATCCTTATTTATTCCCTTGCTACCATGCCTAGTTCAGTGCTCCTGGTCCCCTTGCTCCTTGCACTGCGCCGTGCTCCTGGAGGACAGAGATTTAGTGCCTGAGGAGCATCACTGCCTGGCTGCCAAGCCTGCATTGTGTGCCAGGGCTGGCTGGGGCTTGTGTGCAGGACCCCCTGACTTATCCCCACGGGCCATACCGTGGCAAGCCCTTGGCTGTGTCGCCTGTTGGCTCCTGCTGCTCTGTCCCAGGGCTCAGCTGCGGGGGCAGTGCTGGGGCTCAAGGAAGGAGTGGCTGCCCTAGCGTTGGTTGGGATTTCTCGTGCAGTCCATGGTGGCCACATCCCGGGCTCCAAGGACTGTCCCCACGGCTCCCCATTGCACATGGGGGCTGGGGCTGCTGGCTCTGTCCCCCTCGGGCCGCTGCTCGGCTGCTCCAAAAACAGGTGGGGACGCTGAGCCTCCCAGGACAGACCATCATCCCAGCGAGGCACGGCTGAGCATCCCTGTGGGCCGGGACGAGCNGTCCCCATCGCCCAGCCTGGTCTCGGACGCTCTCCCCAGCACGCCTCTGACCCCCGGGGTTGGCGTCCCCTCACACGCTCGCCCTTCCCTTTGGTCCCCGAAGACACTGGAGAGGATTTAATTTTTTTCTTCCTCTCCCGTTTCCCCTGGGGTGGATAAGGCGCTGCCCACTGGGGCTCCCCCGCGGCGGCCGCCCAGCCCCTGCCCTCCCGCAGCAGCGTGTCGGAGGCTGGACGCCGGCTCCGAGCCGCGGCGAGCGCTCAATCACGCCCGACGGCTCCGGGAGCAGGGCTCCGGGAGCGCCGGCCCTCGGCGCCGGAGCTGGACAGCCGGAAGGGACAGAGCCCGCCCAGGAGGAGCGGTGGCCAGTGCAGCCCACGTCGGGAGCAGCCCATCGCCCCCGCAGAGCGCCTCAGCCCCCGCCGCTGACATGATGATGTATTTTTGGGTAGGTACTGCTGCCAAGGGTGGGCACTCCCTTCCCTGTCTGCTGAGGTTCCGCTCAGCACTGGGGTGGTTTCGCACCGCTGCCGCTCCCTGGCTGTGCCACCGTCTGGGGAGAGCTTCCCCGGTGGTCACCACCCGCTGCCCGCGGCCGGCAGCAGCAGGGAACAGGCCTGGCGTTGGGAAGGACCAGGCCAGCAGACAGGGGTCCCTGCTGGACACTGCGGCCTCATCCCCGCTGAGGGCACCCCCAGCTGCTCTCCCGCTTCTGCACTGCCCTGTCCAAGCTCCATGTGGTGCTGGCCGTGGGCAGAAGCTGCCTCCCCTGCCCAGCACCAAACCCTTGCCCCAGCTGTACTTTGGTGGTCCCTGGTGGGCTCTGGCGCCTGCCTGGGCACTGTCCTGGGTGGGGGCGTGGGTCTGTGGTGACAGTGGGACATTCAGGTGATGGGTCTGCGCAGAGCAGCAGACCCCTCTCACAGTGCCCACTCAGGACCTTGACAGATGTTTGTGGAGCAGCCTCCACATTTTATCCCAGGCCTGAAATTCCTGAGGCTACTGAGGGGAGCCTACCATGGGGACCCTGAGCCCCCTGAGATCCCCTTGTGGACCCCAAAGTCCCTCCACAGCAGTCCCTGCTCAGGGATTTTGAGGCTTGGGGGATGCATAGTTTTGCTCCCCTACTGACCCCAGGGCAAGGGGCATGGCTGGGGAGTGGGCTGGGCACAGGGGGCTCAGCTCTCCCTGCACACAGGCCATGGCTGGAGGGGGCACATGCTGAGACCAGCCCAGCCATCTCGAGAGATTTGTGCAGGGATGGAGAGGAGGGGACGGGACAGGGGTCCCTTTGCTTGGGGCTGGGACACTGTATGTGGGTGTGAGCCCCAGTCTGGGTGCGGCTGGGGCAGTGAGCAGAGGGCAGGGAGCTGAAGGCAGCCGCCCTCCCCAGAGCTGCAAGAGCTGGGCTGTATCAGGCTCTACACCACCCGAGGGTCTTCCTATGGCATCCTAGCCCACCAACTGGGGCTGAAAGCCAGTGGCACCAGCTCCTTCCACCTGCTTCCTCCCGCTCCCTCAGAGATGGTGAGGGGCTGGGGGGCTGCAGCAGTCTGGTGGGACTTACTTGCTCCAGGAAATTGTGCTCCCTGGATTTGGGAGCAGGGAACAGAGCGGGCAGAGGCAGGCACAGGGAGATATGGGGAAAGGAGCTTATGGGGAGGAGGAAGAGGATAATGCAAATTCATTGTTTCTCAGGGAAGCAGCTTTCAGGTGTAAGGTGCTTTGTCATGAGGGATGTTGGCGCTGCCACGGTTCCAGAGCCTGTCAGGGCTGGCAGAGCCTCCTGCCTCGGTGCTAATTCTGCCCAGGGACTTAATGACCCACCCCAGCTGCAAGAGCAGAGCAGAGCTGTGTGGCCTTGCAGAGCTCTGCCGAGCAGGCATGTGCAGCGTGGGGTGCCCGTTCTCATGGGAGCTCCAGGCACAGCTTCCCACACCGCACTGGCTGTGGGGCAGTGGCACTCCAGGGTCTCTGTTCCCTGTCCCATGTGGTGCACAGAGCCAGCCAGCCTGGGACAGACAGTCCCAGCACGGCATGGTGGCACCCCCAGCTCTGCTGGGAAGGGCAGGGCAAGGGCTGTGCTCCCGGCAGAGCAGTGAGTGTTATTTCTTGGCATCGTGGGCATCTCTCCATCGCAGCATGGGGGGAAACAGAGGGTCTGGTGTCCCTGCATGACGGGAGCGCTGTGGTGGCTCAGTCATCAACACCTCAACAGGCTGAAATGCCAAAGCAAAACGTCTTCAACTGAACAGTAATTCCAGAGAAATTAGGAGTGTGTGGGGCAAGGGGAAGAAGGGGTCTGTAAATACTACAATTTATAAAGTGTGCCCTGGGTCACAGCACCTGTTTAATGCCTCTCTGTGCATTTAAAAAATCTTATTACAAGGATGGAGTGTTTGCTTCTGGAGTACCTCCAGCCTGGTGTTGCCCCGTGCCCACCTCACTTGTCTGCTGCTCAGGTGGGTCCAGCCCAGTGCTGTGCCCACACTGGCAGCGCCACACGCACCGCTGCTTGGGGTGGCTGGGACCCTCCTGTTGTGTCCCATGTGCTGGCACCTTGGGGGCTGCTGCTAAAGCCCCCTGGAAGCCTGTGAGGCACAGTGGCACAGGGCTACCAGTTCAAGGGCACTTTTTCTTGGGAGCCCTTTGTCAGGCAGTGGAGCTGGTCTCAGGGAAGAAGGCGACCCTGGGAATGCGGCATTTCAGGTTCCTGGTCTGCAGTTGCTCCTTCCTTGCATCATCTTCCATCAGTCCTGCGTCACCCTCCATCCTCCCTTCCTCCTTCTTGATCTGTGCTGGGCCTGGTGGTGGTGGCCCCAGCCCTGGTGGTGGCTCTGGCCCCAGCGGTGGTGGCCGTGCTCCTGGCCCTGGTGACCCTGCAGGTGTGGTACAGGTGTTCCCCCTCCCGTGCCCCCCCAGCGCTGCCTGCCCGGCCCGTAAGCTCGAGGTGCTTAGGAGCAGCTGCTCTGCCACGGTGCTGTTGCTGCAGGTTAATTCTCATTAAATCCAGGGAGCCTAATTGCCATTTCATGTAAATATTTTGTCAAGTGAAAAGGCTTCAGGAAGGGCAGTGCAGGCAGAGGAGCCAGGCACAGTGACAGGCTCTGGCTCCTGCTGCCCAGCCAGGGGTGTGAGCGGTGTCCCTGTGGATCTGCCGTGTGTCCTGCAGGGAGCTGATGGGACTGGCTGCTGCTGAGGTCCCTGTGCACCACCTGTTTGTGCTGGATGGTGGGGGACAGGGGAGGGCTGCAAGTAGGTGCCGTTTTGTGGAGAGCACCAGGGCTCCTGTCCTGCCCACGTGGCTCGAGGGCAGAGGAGGAGGGATGACATGGGAGGCCATGGAACATCCCCAGGTGCCAGCCCAGCTGCTCTCCTGTTCTGCATGGTGCTGGCAGCTCTGGCCAGAGGTTGACAGATCCCCAGGCCCATCCTGATCCCCCTGCAGTGGGTCAGGAACCTCTTAATGAGGTGGAGTTTTTTTCCCTGGATCCCATTAAACTTCCATGTGCTTTCCCTCCATTCCTGCTCCCCTCCTACTGCCACAGCTGCTGTCTCAGGTAGTGGCTGTGGTTGGGTCACAGTCCCCTCCTCACCTGGTGAGGTCATACCTGGGTGCTCCATCTTTGGGAATTCAGAGCAGGCAGTGTCTCCAGTGACATCTGAGGGCTGCTGGAGGAGGAGGGAGCAGGGAAAGATGGAAAAGGGTGCCAGGGAGGCTTGTCAGTCCCTTCTCGCTGTCCCGTCCCATGCTGGGACCTTCCTTGCCGCATGGACATTCCTTGCCATGGGATGTTCCTTGTCACACAGCAGCTCAGGTCTGTCAATGCCTCCATCTAATTGCTTGATGTCTTTGAATAACTACTAATGAGCTTTTAGTTAATGAATGCCACAGCCTGGGGGCATTTTGGGGTGGGCGGGAGGAGAGGATTAGGTTGGTACAGCTCCCCCTGGGTGCTGGTGGGCTGCCAGCGCTGCACTCACAGGATAACTCCAAGGAGGCTGGAGCACCTGATCTCACCAGTCCAGCTTCAACAGCCTTCGTGGCAAAGGTTGTGTCCTGCCAGATCTGCAGCCCTCCTTGGCAGGTCTCATGAGCATCAGCATCCAGCTTTGCCCTGTGGGAGAGTGCTGCAGGACCACGGGGTCCTGTTAAACACCAGCAGCCCCTGGGCCAGCCAGCCCCCCATGGCTGTGCATTGTGCCCCCACAGCACAAACCCCCATCTTCACATCATCCCTCTCTGCTGGGAGAGGATACGTGGGGGTTCCGGGAAGGACCGTGGTGCCAGGCGCTGGATTTCCCATCGCATCCTGTGGGTCAGAATCTGGGCACGGGGTTGGGACATCTCTGGGCTGGCAGCAGCTGTGACAGGTGCTCAGGGCTGGTGCAGCACGTGCAGGGCCCATGGCACCCGGATGTGCCGCAGCGTGCGTGACATGCGTGACGCCACATGCTCAGTGGGGCTGGGGGCACAGGGCTCCACACAGACCTCGGGGCCTCATTCCTCGTGGATAAAGCTTCCAAGTGGTGGAGTGTCCCTTGGAGGAGACCTGAGCTTTTCTGGCATTTCCCAAGGGGAGGACAGCACTTCTCTGGCTGCCTCGGGCACCTCCCAACAGCTCTGGGCTGTGCGACAGGTACATCCCGGTGCCTGGAGCAGCCAGAGGTGCTGCGCTGTCCCTGGCAAGTTCCCTCAGTGGTTTGGGGGGTGCCTGCCCACCTGTGCTCCCAGTGCAGGCTCTGTCCTTTGGCTCCAGCACCAGAACAGTGGCCAAAACCACTCCTGTCCCGGTGCCATGTTGTTCTCCCTCTTCCAGAAAAGAAAACCAAGGAGCCCTGAAGGGTTCATTTAAAATAAATAAAAAACTGGGAATTGTGCTGATTTGAAGAAAAGACAGCCCCATCCTGAGCAGGGGAGCGCAGCGCCAGCCCAGCCCCGAAGGCCAGAGAGAGATGTGCTGAGAACTGCAGCCCTGTTCAGCCTTTGATCGTATATCTCACACGTGCCCTTTGCTTTCCCTCTGCTGATATTTATTAGGTTTAATTTTACTGGGACAAGGCTGTAAGTGAGACAGATGGAATGGGGTCTGTGCGCCTGGTGAACACATCTTAATTAAACAGATAAATAAACTTTCATTCCAGGAGGCTTCAGTTTCGGAGGTGCTCCTCCGGGGCTGCGGCTCTGCGGGGCTGGGCACAGCCCTGGTGCCACCACCAGTGCTGGTGACTGGGACTGTGGCACAGTGTTGCTGGGAGCAGCAGGGAGAGGGAAACCAGCCTCTGGTGGCCAGTAAGGTTTTCCCCACTGGAGCTGACTGGGGCCTTGGGGTCGCCCTGCCCGGCCGGTGTCCCCTGAGGCTCCTCGCTGCAGAGGGGCATCTCTGCAGCCAGGCACGCCTTGGTGATGGCAGGAGAAGGGAGACAGGAGACTCCAACTCTCCTCAGCTCCCGGAGCTGCACCCATTTCGCTGCTGGCTCAGGGCGGTGCCAGCACTTGTGGTGCTGCCACCGGCCAGGAATGCCTTTGAGTCACCCTGGCCAGAGCCGGCGAGGGGGAGGATGGGCAGATTACCTCATCCTGGAGCCAGTTCCTGCCTCACGTGGTTTGCTTAGTTGGGCACCGCAAGGCCAGTGTGCCAGGCACTGCCCTGCCGTTGTCACCTCCAGGAGCTGCAGTAGAGCCAGACCGCCCCAGGGCCTTTGGAGCTGTCTGTTGGCTTGCTCAAGGCGTCCACCACCCTGCACCAGGGTCTATATGGTGCTTGGGTGTGTGTAGGTTCCTGGGGGAGCCCCTCTCCCCTCAACCGCCCAAAGGGCTGTGGGAGGACACACTTGTCCCTTTCAGAGCTGTCCCACATCCTTCCCCAGGTGCTGGAGCACACAGGAAGGCATGGCACCAGGGGCACGGGAGTCCCTGGGAAGGGAAGCTGGACACCAGCAGGAGTGTGGGGTCTGAGCACCACGGTGTGCCAAAGGGGCCAGAGCCTCTGTCATGGTCCTTGGAGCTGGAGGGGGAGCAGCTGTGAGCAGGGAGCAGTGCCTGGGGATGCTCTTGGCAGCAGATGTCACTGCTGGACCTTCTTGGTGCCCAGTACCATGAGGCAGTGGTGGTGACAAAGCCTCCCCCTGGCCTGGCATCCCTCCTCTAATTTGGCTCCATGAAGACCCTTTGGAGTGTGGATCCCAGGACCCCCTGGGAGGGCTGGCACCCCCTTGGCCCCACACACCTCTTTCTCAGGATGGCTCTTCCAGAGCCATTTGCAGCAGGTTTTCCCTGTGGCTCTGGGCCAGCCATGCCACACACTGCTGCTCTGGAGTGTCTGCAGCAGAAGCGGTAACTGCTGTGAGTGTACCAGGACACTGCAGCATGTCACTCTGCCTGGGGATACTGTGGAAAATCCCAGCTCCAAACGGCTGGTTGTGTGCTGGAGGCTCCGGCAAAGATGGAGCATCAGCAGCTGCTGGCACAGCCCTGCCTTTGTGCATCACATTTGGCCAAGATGGAAACGGAGTCGAGCCCAGGTTTGGTTTCCTACATGCCCCAGCACAATGCCATCCTGGCAGCCTCGCACTGCCGTGGAGCCAGGCACGGTGCTGTGCCGAGGTGTGGGGCACCAGGGAGGGGGACCCCGTGGCAGCTCCGGGCTGCGGCGGGGTCCTGCTGGGCAGAGGTGCGAGGTGGGACGGGGACCCGAGCGAGCACAGGTGTGCGCTCACACCGGGTGTCCCTCGCGGGCGTTGGCACGTCGGCAGCATCACAGGCCCCTTGGAAACGCCAAATCACCTCTCGAGCTCTGAGGGCTGACCTCTGCCCACCACCCTGTCCAGCAGGTGGTTCTTGGGGCAGAGGGTCCCCATCGCTCTGGGGAGTGCAGGGAAGCCAGTGCCAGTGGGCAGGGCCCCTCCTGTCACCCCAAGGTGCAGGGGTCCCCGCAGCCCTCCATGCCCGTGGGACTGGCAGGCGGGTGGGGGCTCACAGGTCCCTGCCTGGGGCTCCCACACCTCGGCAAGGTTGAGCGGCGGTGCCCGGGGCGCGCGGGCAGGGTGATGCTGTGGTTGGTCCGGCAGGGAACGCTGCGGACCCGCGGCCGCGGGGCCGTGCGGGGCCGTGCGGTTCCAAGGGCCGGTGGCTCCGGGGAGACGGAGCTGGGGCTGCTGCATGGCTCCGCGGCCCGGCAGCGCCGGCGTCTCGCAGCGAGAGCGTGGCGGTGTGCACGTGTGCGGCGGTGTGTGCATGGGGGAGTCCCGCGGAGCCCTGCCACCGCCCCTGCTAGGCACCCGCGCCGCACCACCCAAACTCCCGGTAAGAGCCTTCCTCCCCCGGGAGCCGGCGCCGGGAAGGGACACGGCTCTGCCCGCTCGGCCCCATCCTGCCCGGCTGCTTCCCCAGCGTGTGGCCGGGGTGGTGAGGGCGGCGGGGAAGCCATCTGCAAAGCGGCGGCGGAGGAGGGGTTAAGTGCGGGATCAGCTGTTCTCATGTCATTACGGATTCTCTTCATTTTATACAGAGCTCTGTTTGATGTTTGAATGCACAGGGGACTCCCCCTCCTCCTCCAACTCCCACCCCTTTTATTTCGCTCCCGAGCCCTCTCTCCTTCCTCCTCCCCTTCCTTTCTCTCCCGCTCCGCTCTGGCTCACGCACACCCTTTGCAGACCGTGCGCTCAGTGCCAGTGTCTAATGGCCCCGAAGTGAAGAGCCAAGCGCTGCTCCGGCGGCGGCGTGGCCGGCCTGCCGCAGATGAACCCTCCTAACTAGCGCCGAGGGGTCGGGAGGGACGGCGAGGAGGGGAGAGCCCGAGGGGCCAGCCGGGAAGACGAGGATAGCGGTGGATAGCAGTGTGCGGAAGAGGACGGACCCGCGAACAGCTCCACGGCTACCTGTCGACACATGCTGTGCTCCATGGCTAACTCGGGCTGCCTCCTTGTCTCCAACTCAGGCATGCTTCCTCACTCTCTCCCCTGTCCTCCAGCCTTCCTCTACCTCCAACAGGTAAGCCATCCTCTCCGGGGGATTTTTTTGCTTTCCGGTTCACACGTGTTTCTGGCTGGTTCCCTCTCGGCAGAGGGTAAGAGCTTGACAGCTTCCTCCCGGCCTCCCCACTCCTGCCCCACGGCAGTCGGAGTTGTGCCACTGGGGTGGCTCGGGTCCTCAGCTGCAGCTTTCGGGGTTTCTCTGGCTTCCCCACCGTGGTGGTGGGAGCACGGCCAGGGCAGAGGCGCGGGCAGTGCGGCAGGCAGCGCCGCCGGCGCGGGTCCAGCACTTCCCTGTCTCAGTGCTGCTGCTGCTTGCTGATGATGGATGCTCGGATGAAGGAACGAGGCTCCTGCGTGGCCTAAGCAGCCTCCAGAGAGAAGGGAAGGTTATGAGCCTGTGCGTGCACACGTGTGTGCACATATGTGTGCGTGTGCTCACACAGCGCGTGTCTGCAGCCGGGTCTGGCATGCGTGAGTTTGTCCTGCTGTCACAGGAGGGACTGCGGGGGGACTGGGGGGACATGGCACCAGGCGGGTGCTGGGCTTGGGCAGCCCGGACAGAGTGTGCTGAGGCCATCAGTTTGGTCCTTCACCTGGGCCAAGGTTTTGCTGTCCCACAGCGCTGCCCTGATTCCTGTGCCGGACCCAAAGTGCCGGGTTTCCGGGCCCGTCATCCCAGGGGAAGCGCAGCTTGGAAGAGGCAGCATCTTCTTCAAATGCCTCTGTGCTGTGTTGGAAATCCCGTCTCCCAACAAACCACTCCATTTGTGCTTTCAGGAGTTTAAAAATTCATGGCATCCTCCCTGCACTTGGTGTGGCCAGTGTGGTTCACCCAGCAGCGAGGATGGGCACACGGGTGCCAACCCTCCACCCCAGCGCGAAAGGCTGTGGAGCGTTTGGTCCCTTGGAATGTCTGTGGCCAGTGTCCGAGTGGGATCGTGGCCAGAGCGTGGCCAGTGGCGGTGGGGATGGCGAGGCCCAGGTCGGTGTCTCCCGCAGGGGCTGGGGAAGCTGGGGCTGGTTACACGGGCGTGGGCACAGGGGCTGCGGCAGGGCTGCCGAGGCGGGCGCGTGATTTATTGCACTCTCCTGCGGGCAGAGCCCGGGGACAGCCAGGGCCGCCCTGGATTTCGCTCTGGTCTTCCCAAAGCTGCGCTGAGGTCCTGTGGCTGCTGCACATCTGACACTGAGCAAAAGCCGTCCCTGAACCCTCGCTCGTCCAGGGGATGGTTTCTGTCCCTGTGAAGGGAGCACATGGATGCTTTGGATGGGCAGCCAGTGCAGGGCCCAGAGCCTCCCTTGCGGCATGGGAGATGTCCCTCTCCAGCTGGGATCCCCCTGTCCTTGGCCACACGAGGGGCTCAGCTGTGCTTCTGTCCTGCCCTGCAGGGCACTCTGGCATGGATTGGCCTGGGTCTGGCAGCCACGGGGGTGACAGTGTGGCCAGACGGGTGCTCCCAGCACCTGCAGGGCTGGGAAAAGCAGAGCTGCAGGTCTCTGGGAAGCAGCAACTTTCCTGAGTGTGCAGCTCTGCACCTGGCAACTCCCAGTTCCCCCATCACCTTGCCTGATTTGATTTGACCGTTGTGTTCCGCATCTCTTCCTCCCTGCTCTCCCAGAAGCCTCCTGCTCCTTGGCAGCAGCTCTGGACTTGCAAGCCAGGAGGAGGGTTTTATTACAGGATTTGGAGTTGGATTTTCACCCGGCTGATGAGCACGATGGAGGTGAAAATCTCTGTCCTCTTTCTGGGGTTTATCCTGTGCTGAGGTTCTGCACCCAGCGCTTGAGAACAGGTGTTCCCAATGCATGTCACAACAAGGGTTCATGGAGAGGGACATCATGCGGAGCAGGCGCATGGGGCACGCACTGCTGATGGGCCCCTCAGTGGGTGTGCCTGGCACCTGCTTTAGCTCTGTATTTGCTGTAGATTTTAGACTGTCCACTTGTGCCGCCTGCACCCTAGAAGCACACAGGGAGCAATGCTGCTCCTGCCTGTGGGCACGTGCCCACCCCAGAGCTGGCTCTGGCCAGCTGGCCTGGCTCACCTCTGTGTCACAGGGACACCTGAGAGGGTTCAGCTGACTCTCCCTGAGTTGGTTGTGCCATGGGGTCTAGAGGGACTTGGTTTTGACCCCCTGAGTTACAGGTCCCTGTCCAAACCCTTTATGGGTTTGTAAAGAGGCATACCATGATAGTGCCTGAGCCAGTGACCAGGACTGAGTCTGCTGGGCTGGCCAGTGCGTCAAGAGCTGGGGCATGCCAGGGTCTGCACGCAGTAACTGCCCTCATCCCCTGCAGACAGTGCTCTCCCTACCAGGAGGCTGTGGCTGGATTGTTCCCGAGGATGCTGCTGATGTTTTGTAGCTCCCAGCCCCAGCGTTTTCAGTTGTGTTGGGATTTGAAGGAATGACCAAGTAACGAAGCTTTCAGCAAAACCTGAATTCTTCCAGCACCAGGGAGGGCTCAGCAGTGCCAGTGGCTCTTCCAGGTGTTGTGGGTGCCTCTCAGCTCACTCTGCTCCGCTCCCCCCATGAGGCCACCCTGGCCTGGCCACAGGAGCCGTGGTCCATGGCAATGTGGGTTGTGCAGCCACACTGTGTCCAGGAACTCGCCCTGGCACTGCCGTGCTCCAAGAGCAGGGCTTCTGGAAGGCTGGAGAGCAGAGGCCACAGGAGGGCAGGTGCCTGTCCGCAGCAGAGCAGCCTGGGTCAGTGGGAACGCTGCATCCTTCAGTGGGGCTTGGCAGGGACATTTGGCTCTTGCTCAGTGAGGATCTGGGTATGGAAAGACACTTTGGTGGCTTCGTTTTGTTGACAGAGGAATCAGTCACTGCTTGAAACACATCTCTGCTGTTGTTGTGAGTGAGCAAGTGATGGCTGCAGGACAAGGCTTGGTGCTGACCCAGAGCAGACCCGAGCTCTGAGGCTCAGCATCAGTGCTCTGCATGGCCCTGGTGCAGCCCTGGCCACATGCAGGTCTGACCCCAGCGCAGGTTGATGTTCAGGTGTGCTGAAGCCCACTGCAGTGCTTCCCCTGAGCTGCTCCTCGCCAGGAACATTCCCATGCTCACAGTCACACCATGGCACAGGAGACTTGGCTGAGCAGCACCTGGCCCGCTGGGAAACAGCCTCTGCAAATCCTGCTTGGAAAATTCCTTTCCAAAAGGGCTGCTGCCAAGTTTAGCATGTTATATTTTTAGGGAGCAGGTCTATTCAGAGCAGTGTTGTCGTGTGTTGCAGCAGCGGGTTAGTTTCAAACCGGGTTTCTCCCCCTGCCCGTGCGTCGTATGGATGCCGGACCAGCCACGGAAGCTCCCGACTCTGGCCATGCTGTGGCAGCTGCCCTGCTCAGTGAGGACAGCCCTTAAAGCCCCAAAAACATGTTTTCTGGTCCGGGTTCTTTTATATTGAAAACACTGACATTAATTTTAGCTTTGCAAAGCTGCTCGTCCCACAATAGCTGTGATTTTGGCCCACACTGCCTGGCAATGCTCTTTTTATAGGTATATTCCTATTTTTATGCTATAGTGATGGGTGAATGAGTAGATTAAATTAGATTTAGTATATGTCATTCTTTAAAGCATCACATGCAGTTGGGGGGGGGGCGTGTAACAAAGAAAAGCTAATTAGGAGAGCGGGTGCAGGCCACCCCATCAGCTCCACCACCCCTGGCCCTGGGGCTGCCCCTGCTCAGGGGCCACCATCCAAACAGGGAAATACTTTTGAAACATGATTTTCCTGTGCTGCCCCCAGGCTAGGCCAGCTCCACAGTTGGCTGGGGAGGGTGCTGGGCACTGCAGCTGGGCACCCTGGGCACCTCCAGGAGCTCCAGGGTCCCTTGGCTGCCTGGATGCTCTCCCCACAGGGATGGGGCTCCTGTGTGGGGGAGTGGAATTGTGGGGCTTCCTTGGAGGAGCCAGGGGCACCACAGGGCACTGTAGCCCCTCCAAGAAGGGTGTTAGTCACATCAGTGCAGCTGGTTTATAGGTAGGTGTGGGGCTGAGTGCTGGGAGGGTGTGGGGAGCTGTGCAAGTGTTGGGAAGGCTGGGAAGGGTGCCTGGGCACAGCTCCGGAGAACTAGATGTCCGAGGAAGGAGTGGATCTTCCGCTGCTGGTGTGAGCCTAGCAGTGCGTGGTCAGGGGCTCTGCGATCCTGGCCAGGCCATGGCTGCTGACCCAGTGACATGCCAGTGCCATCGTGCAGGCTGGGAGCTGCAGGGTGGGAGCTGTGGGCTGCTGCAGGGTTCACCCCTCCGCTGCCCATGGGGCAGCCCTGGCAGGGCTTTAACCTGCACCACCTCCCCTGGCATTTCAGGGGCCAGGAGGGAGCAGGTGCCCCCTCACTCCCTGGAGCATCCCAGCAGGGGAAGCGTTCCTGGTGGCCACCACGGTGCTGTGGGCACTGCCTGCCAGGGGTCAGGTGCTGTTCCCAAATTCCGTACAAGCCCCGCTGTGCCCAGCCAGGATCCACACCCAGGTTCTCACCACAGCCTTCCAGCACCTCCTGTGGAAAGTCAAAACTGGGGAGAGGAGAGGGAGCAGGCGACAGTGGCAGCTTATTTGTGATCTGCATTGTGTGGGGAGCCCTTAATTAGAGGTAATTAGATTAATTAACTTGCAAATGAGAAACTCATCTTTTTCTCCTTTTCTTTTACAAGAAAAAATAGAAAACACGAACAACAAGATAAATATTGAGGATAATTACGTTGTACCTGCCGCAGGCCCCTCCAGCCCATGGGATGCCTCTCTCCCCAGCAGCCTGGTGCTGTGTGCCATCCCTGTTGGGGTGTCCTGCAGTGGCTGTCCCCCCTCAGGGCTGGTCACAGTGCCAGGCACGTGTGCCCATGTCCCTCTGCAGAAAGAGACCCTCCGCCACCCTCTGTGCTCCCAGCAAGGATGAGGTGTGTGTCCAGGAACCGTGGGGACAGTGGCCTCCATGGCATCGGCCATTGCCAGGATCCAGTGGCCAGGCCCATCAGCATCATACCTGGCACACTCCCTGCCAAAGCCATCCCATCCTACCCCAGGACAGGAGCAGGGACATCCCCTCTGTGACACCACCAGGTGCCCGGCTGTTTTCCAGCTCTTCCCTCGTGGCGTCTCTGGTTTCCCCTCACTCTGTGCTGCACCCCGGGGCTTTGTTAGCACAACCCAGTTCAAATGTCTGATTAGTCTTTAGGAGATCGAGGGGTCAATTTTCCACAGCTCCTTCCTCTCCATTTAACTAATTTAACTGCACGATTGTTACAAATTTCATTTTATTATAGTGCTGCTTCTCAGTCCAATTGAATTACCAAAATCTCATTTTCTCCGAAGTGCTGAATATGTAATTAGAGGAAAAATTATGCTCCTGGCTGCCTATTAGAGAGGGCTGTGTGCAAGCACTGTCCGGGCACACACATGGGTCCGTGGTGCCACGAGTGCCCACACCATCTGGGTGAGCAAGTGCCACATGCAGCTGTGCCAGAGCGCCAGCATGGTGACAGTGGTGTGACAGTGACAGGGTCTCTGGGTGTGAGGGGTTCTGCAGGTGCAGGACCCAGGGTTCAGCTGGGTTCCTGGAGCCCTGTGAGCTGTGAGGCTGGTGTGGGGCTTGTAGGAAGTATGAGGCCAGTGGTCGTGGCCATTGATCCCACTGCTCGCAGTATCTGGAGCTGTCTGCAGGCAGCTGGGCTCTGGCAGCTCCAGGTGAGGTTTCTGGAGACCCAGCCCTTTCCAGCAGGGGGAACACAGCAGCTGCCCCCAGGCCCACGGGACCAGCAGACTAGTCATCACTGAGCCGTGCCATCTATGGGCATCTGCATCTGACACTCTGGTGCCAGCAGAGCTCAAGGGAATGCTGATGAGGACTTGCCTCCATCCCCCTGAGCTCTGCAGCCTAGCTTGTACTGTGTGTGCCACCTGTCACAACCTTTTGGTGACCATTGCGGGCCAAACAGGGCTGGGAATCCCAGCCGGCGCTGCCAACACCAGGTCTGACTCGCTCCGGTGTACCTGGAGGCAGAGCTGTGCCAGGGATGCCACGAAGGACTCCTACAGGTGTGCCCTGGCACTGCTGGCAATTCCAGGAGTAGCCTGGGTGAGCCCAAGCCCCACTGGCGATGTCGGGCTGTGTTCAGGAGGGAGTCAGAGGGCCGTGCATCCCGGAGCTCTGTTCCTCCCACCTGATCTGATCCTGCCGTGTCCCCGGCAGTGACGCAGCCGTCAGTCCCGCCCGGTGCAGTGGCACCGGTACGCGGCGAGCTGGGAGCTGTCGGCCGTGCAGGCGGGGGTGGCCGGGAGCCCCCCCAAGCACCCCCATCTCGCCTTGGTTACACAACATTATCATTTCATAATACTCTGAAATATACATGAAGTTGGCTGAATGCAGATGAAATTGCACCATTTACTTCATGAATATTTCATGAAGCCTCAGCTCCGAAGTTTCCAGCTGGCAGAGCCAGGAGCCGGGGCCGGACCATGGCCCCTTCTACCCCGTGCCGGAGGTGACAGGGACGCACGTGCTGGTGTGTGCCCGGACCGGCGTCTTGTCTCATCCCCACCCCTGGAAGTCATGTGGCCGCCGCCGCTCCGCCTGTCCTCCCCAGGCTGCCGTGGGCAGAGGGGCAGCAGCGTCCCGGGCTCTGTTACCTGGATCCCAGGGAGGCCGAGGCCAGGAGCAAGGTAGGGAGATGCAGAGTCCTGGGATGGTGTGTGGCAGCACAGAAAAATGGTGTTTCCCATACCAACAGGCTGCTCTGCTTCCCCCTGCTGCTCCTCCTTCTCCTCCCCCTCAGGTCCTGCCTGCTCACTGGAGCACTCCTTTGCCACTGCAGCATCCCTGGCAGATGCCATTACCAACCTCTCACCCTTCCCTGCGCTTCGGTGATGAAGACATTCAGTGCAGCAGCTGCTGCCTCTGGGCCCTGCAGCTCCTCACTCCTTCACTGCTTCCTCCAGAGGGTCCATCCCCATCATGTCCCCCAGCTCTCTGTGGGATCACTGTGGCCCCATTTCGGGGGTGAGCAACTCCCCACCACCTCCTGACATCCCCACGGCGGGCAGGGCTCATCCCTCCTGGGGCCCCCTGACCCTGCAGCCAGGAGCTCTGTGGCTGGTGCCTGCACAGCACTGGGCACTGCTTTGTATGGATGGCACAGCTTTTGGGGTAATGAAATATTTACGGGTCAGTGGTTTTGTGAGAAATGGCAGGGATCAGTCAATTCCTTTTCAGGGAGTAATTTTCTTCCCCTTCATGGCCTCTGTTCCATGCTGACAGTCATTAGCATGAACGAGCGGCTGGATCGAAGGGTGAACGTTGCATCTGTCACACGGATGAGTCCTGCTGGGCACAGTGATGCCTGCATGGGCCCAGGATGCCTGGGGGCTACCTTGGGCCATGCCAGGACCCTTCTGCCTCCACTGGGGCATTTCTTGAACATATCCCTGCTGCTCAGCACAGTGCCACACCGCCCTGCTCCAGGGCAGTGGGCATAAGGGCCAGTGGTGCTGTCAGTCTCCCTGGCTGCTGCACGCCCCAGTTTCCTGCTGGTGGGCACAGTGGGTTCCCCACAAGAGAGGTTTGGGGTTGCTGACCACCCTTCCCTGTGCTCTGCAGTGACCTCAGGCTCCCTCATGATGTGGCAAGGGTGTGCCCTGGCATTAGCTAGCAGGCAGGATCCATTCCAGGTGACAGCAAAGTGTCTTCTGCCTGCCCTACCCTGCCTGCACTCCTCGCCTGCCCTGCCTGCAGGATATGCTTACTGAGGCTCTGTGCCTTGCAGGAGCACCTGGGGGGGCTCTCCAGATGCTGTGGTGCTGTGAGTCCCTCTTTCTCCCCCACAGTGGGTGTCTGGTTCCCAGTGGGAGGAGCAGGACAGCCACAGGCAGTGGGGACAGCTATCAGGGTGGGGAAGTGTGTAGTGACAGGACTGTCATCCCTCTCCAATTGCTCCAGCACTCCACATGTAGCTTCACCCAGCTGTACGTGTGCCATGACCTAATAGTGTCGTGATCAAGCAGGATCAGCTGGGACTGGGCAGTGCCAGGCCATGACCAGGCAGTGCCAGGCCATGACTGGACAGTGCCACTCTGTGACCAGGCAGTGCCATGCCGTGACCGGGCAGTGCCAGGCCATGACCGGGCAGTGTTGTGCTGTGCCACCCCTGCACCATCAGCACCGTGTAGCACAGGTAGGGTTGGCTGGTGAGAGTTGCCCTGGGCCAGAGATGGGACTGGGGTCAGGCCAAGGATGGCCTGGAGGCCATGAGGCTTGGAGGAAACTGGCACATCCATGGCAGCTGCGGTGGCAGCAGAGGACAGGTGCTGGTGAGCAGCCCATAACCCCAGGCACTCCTGTTGTGGCACTGTCACACTGTGCTGGCAGGACATCTGTCATGGCTGGGGTTTGGTGGCCCATTGCAAGTGCTCGTGGCTCGTGGCTGGCTGTTGCCTCGTCATTAGTGTAGGCTGTGCACTCAGCTGATTGCTCTGACCTGTCCTCTGCATCCGGGGGCTCCTGGCACATTATTTTCTTAAAAAGGAGCAAATGTGGGAAACGGCATCGTCAGCCCCAAGCTGACAGGCACAATCACCAAAATGCGGTGTCGGCAGGAACTGGCCCCACGCGCTAAATGACTTGAAAGGAAATGGCTTGGATTGTGCTGAGGAGGCAGAGTGTGGGGGGAGAAAGCAAGTGGAGCAAACAAAAAAACTTCATTAATTAAAGAAACTCGTTAATGAGGGACATTTAATCAGCTAAAGATGATATCTACGCCTTGCCTGCTGCAGAAGCCTCTGCGCAGGGCTGGTGGTGCAAGGCTGAGCAACAGGCAGGGCAGAGGACACTGCACAGGGGACACCCGGCAGGGGACAGTGGGCAGAGGACACCATGTGGGGGATGCTGCCCAGGGGAAACCAGGCAGGGGAACTTGAGGTCCCTGTCCCAGCCTTTCCGCTGTGATCCCTGGGGCAGTGGTGTTTCAGCACAGGGTCGTGACACAGTCCTGCTGGTACCTGCCCGAGCAGGTGGGCAGCAGAGGTGCTGGAGTACTGCTCGTGCCTCCTGTGCTGCCAGCTTTGCTCCAGGCTCAGGCACTGAGCTGATCTGCCTCATTTTAAATGAGGCCAAGGGCTGTAAAGGATCAGAATTTCTTTTACTGCAAGTGTCGAAAGCACCATGTGGGAGTGTCCCCACGCCCCAGCAGGGATGGGTGCTGGCAGAGCAAGGGATGTCTATCAGAGCCTCTGTCCCTGGCACCCGCAGGCCAGCACTGTGCCACAGGCTCCCTGCATGGCCAGGCACCCCAAGCCTGAGAGTGCCCAGAGTGCTTCTCATGGGCTGCAGAGGTGGGTCCCCAGGGACTCCCTGGGTGCTCAGCGCAGGGGGGCACCCCAGAAGGGCTCCGGACACCTCCTGGGAGGAACAGAGGGACTCTCACTGCTTGGGGCTGACCAGGAATGGGGCTGTTCCGGTGCTGCTGGCTGCAGGGGGTGTGGAACTGAGTAGTGTGGTGTCAATGGGCACCACACAGCCAGACCTGCCAGCGTTCCCTTCCCCACAGGACCTTCACCCGCAGCAGCCCTGGCCGAGCTCTGTCCCCAGTGGGGTGGCCAGGCCCTAGGAGCAGACAGGAGGCACTGGAAGCCGTGGATCTGTCTTTGCAGCACTCGCAGCTCCAGTGCCATAAGCAGCAACCAGGGGAGCCCAGTGGTCCCTGAATGAAATAATAACCCAGGCTGACAGGCACTGCGAGAGCCCTATTGATAACTGACACAAACGTGGCTGTTGGGACAGGCTGACGAGGGGCCAGGAGGGCCCAAGGCCTGGGCAGTTGGGGACAGTCTGCCTGCTGACATCCTGGTCCCTGTGTGTTGGTGGCTGGTCCCGGCTGTAGAGACAGCAAAGATGTCACTGTCCAGTGCAGAGCAGGCAGGAGGGATGTAAGCTGCTCCTGATTCTGCACATCCAGGCAGGGAGGGATGGGCACAGGGCACTGGGGATGCAGGTGGGCACTGTGAGAGTGGCCACGGTGACTGTCAGTGTCTCTGCTCCCTGGAGAAGAGTTGGGTGCCGAGACAGGATGGAGCCCTGCCAAGTGGAATTAGCACCTGCGGTGGTGGGCAGTTCCTGGCTGCCTGTCCTGGGGCAGGGTGGTCGATGGGCTCGGCTCCTGCAGCGTGACAGCCCCGGCCCACACAGGCAGGTGCACCAGGCTGGTGCGTCCCTGAGTAGCTGAGTCAGCGTGAGCAGGCGCTGCTGGTGCCGCCGATGACTTGCAGATCTGCAACGGGGCTATTCCCGCTGGGTTTCCCTGTGTCCCGGGTGCGGCTCTGCTGTCACCCTCACAGGCACGACAGCCCTGTGGGCTGGGCATGGCAGCTGCCAGTGCATCTCCCCTGACACCCCCACCATCCCTCCACAACAGAAATCGGCAACACACACAATTAAGGAGCTTGTCTTGCGGGCTGAGCCACAGATGGATTTTACAGGCCAGAGGCTGCTGCTGCACATTGTAAAGCATTCATGGGGCTGTGGGCGCTGTCCCACGCAGCCCTGGGACAGCAGCTGTGCCGGCCACAGGTGCAGCACACACACCTGCGAGCGGGGACGGGCCACGGGTGTGTGCTGGGCTGTGAGGATGGACAGTGGCTGGGTGCAGAGCAGGCACAACCTGGGAGCTCCACACTGCCCTCCCAGCCCCGTGCAAACCCCAGCAGCCCTTGGCTCTTGGCACGGGTGTAACTCACCCCATTTGACCAAGACGGCCAAGCCAGCTGCGTTAGAGCAAAGGACCTAATCAAATATTTAGCAGTTAATTGATCCCTGTCTGGTGTTTGCCAAGGATCCATCAGCATCCCTCCCTGACGCCCCTCCCAGCCTGCCCAGCCAGTGCCAGTTTTGTGC
Source organism: Hylia prasina (assembly GCA_013397195.1). Lineage (NCBI taxonomy): Eukaryota > Metazoa > Chordata > Aves > Passeriformes > Sylviidae > Hylia > Hylia prasina. Next base: position 157,248 of record VYXD01010246.1, read on the forward strand.
AGCTCCCAGCATGATGCTGCTGGCTGGGCTCTGCTTTGCCCCGTGCTGGGCTCCAAAATGGGACCTGACCAGGTCTCCCTTCCCAAGGAGACCGATATACCAGCCTCAGGAGTTAAACCCTACATGCAGGCCTCTCTCCTCCTACCCAAGCCCAAGCACACTGGGCAGGCAGGGCATAGGAGTGGGAGAGGATGGGGCTCAGCTGCTAGCACTCAGCTGCTAGCAACGTGACCCCAAAGCCACCACAGCATCCCCGCAGAGTACGCACCACCGCACCCCCACCCCACGCAGGACTACTCGGGGCAGAGCACAGTACCGGAGCACGCCATGACCCTCTACACACCAGCACAGAGCCACACTGAGCAGCCAGGCTCCGACGCCAGCACACAGTCCATAGCAGGGACACAGACGGTACCGGTAAGGCAGTGGCAAGGGGCAGGGGTGGGGGGCTCAGGGCAGTGCCAGAGGCACTGCGGGGGGGCTGGGGCAGTCCTGCTGTGGGGATCCGAGGCAGTGCCAGANGAGAGGATGGGGCGCAGCTGCTAGCACTCAGCTGCTAGCAACGGGACCCCAAAGCCACCACAGCACAGAAACAGCCCAGGGTTTGAGGGAGACGCCAAAGCCTGGGGTACAGTGGGCTGGGTGGGGCTGGGCTGTGGAGATCAGAATCCCATCCCAGGGCACATGGCAGCCCAGTTGTGCCAGCAGCTCAGGGGGATGGTGCTGCTCTCTTGGCAGGGTAACCAGGACGCCACGGCTCNACTGGGGGGTGCTGGGGCAGTGGTGCTGCCTGGCCAAAGTCCCACAGGGTACCAGGCTGGGTGTTCCTGCCATCAGTTCCCTTCACAGCCCCCCATCATTCCTCATCACTCATAATCCACTTGCTTGGCTCTGCTCTACAAGATCGTGGCAATTACAGGGCTGGAATGCAGTACCAGGAAGGTGCTGAGCTCAGCACTTTCCAGTCCTTCCACATGGTGCCAAGTGCAGCATCTGGACCCCCACCCCGAGCATCCCCGTAGTCCCACCATCATCCCCCTGGCTCACCAGGAGGGAGGGACAGCATGGGGTACTTCCCAGAACCTGGGACCACAGGGTCCAGGGTCTCCCTGAGGGCAGGCAGGGGCAAGTGCAGGGCAGGGGGACATTCCCGCTGGGGACATGGGGCTGGCATGGCCAAGGGCTGATGGCAGCCTTGCCTCCCACAGCAGACAGACGAGGCGGCACAGACAGACAGCCAGCAGCTACACTCCTCAGACAACACAGACAAGCAGCAGCCCAAGAGGTTACACGTGTCCAACATTCCCTTTCGGTTCCGGGACCCCGACCTGCGGCAAATGTTTGGGGTGAGTACAGCTCCATCCAGCTCCATCCATCCATCCAGCCCTGCTCCCTGCTCAGTGCTGCCTCATGGCACCATTGGGACCTTGGCACTGTCACTTCCCAAGGGCCTATCCTGCCCAGCTCCTGTGTGTGGAGTGGGGAGTGACACAGAGCCCTTGTCCCCCTCCACTGTCCCCTTCCCAGCCCTCATTAGGACGCAGAGTAGTGCCAGCTAATGAAATTTTGGATGACACACCCCAAGTCCTGTCAGAATGGGAGCCGTGGGAGGGACAAGGGTTTTCCCCTTCGTGACCCTGGGGGTCCCCGCGTCTGGCCCCCAAGACAGCCCTCTGCCCATCCCTAGCACAGAGCCCCATGCCAGCAGCTCTGTGTGCAGGGCCAGGGGCTTTGCAGGCACTCACCCCGCTGTTCTCTCCACTTGCAGCAATTCGGGAAAATTCTGGACGTGGAGATCATTTTCAATGAGCGGGGCTCCAAGGTGGGTGATGCCCATGGACAGCACCATATAGCGAGTCCCGGGGAGGGTGTCAGTGGAGCCAGATTGCCCAGCAGTGCTGTAACCTGCTCTTCCCTCCTCTCCTGTCCCAGGGGACCCTGGCATGCCGTGCTCTGTCGGGGCAGCCCCAGCACCAACTGGGGAGGTCGTGTGGGTCCCTGCACCCAGCACTGGAGGGAGGAGAGGGCTCGCTCTGTCCCACCATGGGCAGCTCATGTCCCTCTGTGTCTGGATGTCTCTGTTGTATCTTCCCTGCTTTCTGTGCCCCTCTCCCAGACTCTTCTCCCAGCTCGTGGGCAATTCTGGGGCCTCAGCTGGGACCCCTGGCCCCTGCAGGGACCCCAGTCTGGGCTCTTCATCTCTGCACTGTGGCAGCCTCACCTCCTGCGTCAGCTCTCCTGATTCACCCCCTCTCTCTCTCTGTCCCCACACCCTCTCTCTGTCTCTCTCTGTCTCTTTCTTTCTCCTTTTCTCCTCTGCTCACAGGGTTTTGGGTTTGTAACTTTTGAAACTAGCACAGATGCCGACCGGGCACGGGAGAAGCTGAATGGCACCATCGTAGAGGGCCGGAAGATTGAGGTGCTCAGATAAGTGTGCTAGTGCCGTGCCATGCCTGCGTGTGCGTGTCCCCTGCCCGGGCTGTGGAATGCTTGGGGGCAGCTCCGGGTCCCCAGTGCCCTAGGTAGCTGTGCCTGGGGTGTGCATGTGTCCCTGAATGTGGCACGGGAGCATGTGTGTCAGCTGCCGGGAAGGTCCTCGCTTGGCACAAAGAAGTGTCCGGCCCTGAGGAACCTCCCGGGTGCACGGAGAGCTGGGGCTGCATTCTGCCTGGCAGACCCCTGCGCCCACAGCAGCCACCCCAGGCTCTGCTTTGGGGCTCTGCCCCGCATGCCATCCCCCCTGCTCTGTGCTGGGAGGGAGGATCCACCCACAGCTCCACACCTGCAGTGCCAGCAGCTGCCCCACCCCTGAGGCTTTGATTTCTCCAGGCTTAGCACAGGGATCAGGCTCTGCCCATTTGCCAGCAGCTCCTCGCTGGTGGTGGGGAAGCAGGGTGGCACACGGCAGAGGGAATGGGACAAAATGTACCCAGCAGTGCTGACAACAGAGAGGGAGCCTGACAGGGCACAGCAATACCCCATGACAAGGAAAACATCATCCAACAAAATCAGGCAGGGGCTCATGGGCAGCATGTTGGGGCTCAGCCTGAGCATGGCCCTGCAGCTCTTGGGGCAGCAGCCCCCAGGCTGAGCCACGCTCACAGCTGGAGCATGGAGGCCTGGGCTGACTGGAGGCACAGGCAGGTCTGCATACAGCGGGGTGCTGCAGGCAGAGACTTGTCTCGTGTCTCTGGTGCAACCAGCATCCTTTGCTCCGGCATCCAAAGCAGCAGCAACACGGGCTGAGCGCAGCCGAGCAGGCCCTGCACCACACCCTCACCAGCTCCACGTCCCTCAGGCACTGAGCCCCCATCCCTCTCTCTCCAGGTGAATAACGCCACGGCTCGTGTCATGACCAACAAGAAGGTGGCCAACCCCTACACCAACGGTAAGGGCCAGTGCCCAGAGAGCAGGGGCTGCAGCAGGCAGGGACACCTCCGGGCACTGGCACTGCCTGGCTGCCATGAAGCTCTGGCAGTGAATGCCCTCCATACCTGCAGGCAAACAGGAGAGCAACTGCTCCTGCCCAGTGGAGGAGTGCGGCCCTCCTGTGCCCTCCTCCTGCCTGGGGATGGGGCCATTGCTCCTCAGAGCACCATGGAGAGTGCCCTGTCCTCACCAGCTCTCCCTGCCCACAGGCTGGAAGCTGAACCCAGTGGTGGGAGCAGTCTACGGCCCTGAATTCTACGCAGGTAACGTTGGGCTGCAGCAGTACTCGCTGCGGGTTCCCCCCAAACGTCAGCTCTGTGCTGTGTCTGCCAGTGCTCTGTGCAGTGAGCAGCCCCCAGCCCCTCTCCCTGTTCTTCACACCTGCCTGGATGGTTCCCCCTATCCTATCCTCTTGCCCAGCATCCCCACGGGATCGTGTCCCTGCCAGGCTGAGGGTACAGGGGTGGGCTCTGCCACAGCTGCCCTGTGGGGGCTGTGTGGACTGCTGTGGAAAGCCCACAGGTGACCCCTGACTCCTGCAGTAACGGGCTTCCCGTACCCTGCCACGGGAACGGCCGTGGCCTACCGAGGGGCACACCTACGGGGCCGGGGACGCGCTGTCTACAACACCTTCCGTGCTGCGCCACCACCACCACCCATCCCCGCCTACGGCGCGTGAGTACCCCTGGGGGCCTGCCGGGGTGGGGGCGTGTGCTGCCCGGGTCTGCACTGCCATCGAGGGGCTCCCGCACATCAGGAACAGGCTGTGGCTCCTTCAGCACCTGCCTGGCCACAGGCTCTGTCCCAGCCCCAGTCTGCCGCCCTCAGGGTGACCCACACACGCACGGCCTCCTGTATGCCAAGGCACATGACATTGTTCCAGCTAGGATGGTTGGTTTAATGGAAGCTCTCTCCCAGCACATGCAGCTGTGTTGTTGGTCACAGACACAGCCATGGCCATCTGTGGCTGCTTGGCCGCTGCCAGCAGTGATCCTGCCTTGGGATCCTCCTCTGGCATGCCCTGCCCTTGGCTCTGCCCCAAGTCCCCATCCAGAATCCCAGCCCAGATGTGCCTTTGGGGCCTGGACAGCCACTCCTTGCCAGTCAGCTGTGGGGCTGAGGAGCTTCCCCAGTGGATGCACTGCCCTCACCCACTCTGCTTGTCCAGGGGCACTTGCCAGGCTCTGATGCCTCCGCCTCATTTTCAGGGTCGTCTACCAGGATGGGTTCTACGGAGCTGAGATCTACGTAAGTGACACCGTGCCCAGGCTGGGCTGTGACGGGGACCCCACGGGGCAAGTGGCATCACACGGGTCCGTGGTGGGCTCTGCCCCCCAACCCCTTCCCCTGAGTGGCAGCAAGAGCATGAACACAGTACAGCTTCTCCAGAGCGATCTGGGTGGCACACAGCACACAGGATCCTGTGCCCAGCCCTGTGCCCCTGCCAGCCCCCTTGCAGGGCTGGTGCCACGCGGGATTTACGGCCTCAGTGCCTTACACCCGCATTTAACCTCCATGTCTGAGGAGCCAGCGGCGATATTTCAGGCGGGCACTGAAGGATTTATCTAACGTGACACCTCATTAAAGCAAGCGAGGAGGTGACAGTCTCTTCTCTGGAAATTTAATTTTTTAAGGTTAATGTTTGTGAAAGCCCCTGGGGAATGGTAAAGAGGCTGATGCGTGCCCAGTGGCACTGACACCAGCTCCCCATGAGCCCCACACTACTCTGTGCAGTGCCATGGGGCACCCAGCTGCCCCCAACCCCACCCCCCCCAAGGGGGTGCAGCCCCTTGACCAGTCTCTCTTCCCTGCAGGGGGGCTATGCTGCCTACAGGTACGCCCAGCCCGCAGCAGCAGCGGCCGCATACAGTGACAGGTAAGCACTGGGCATCGCATCTGGGGGAGCTCCTTGTCACCCCCTGCACAACCCGCTCTGACACCCCCAGATTTTGAGTGCTGTGGGATGGGACAGAGTCAAGCATGGGGAGGGTGTCCTGCAAACAGGGACCCCTTTCTCCCCTCAGGGCTGGGCTGGAAAGGGTTGGCACCACTGCAGGGGGAGCAGGGGGATGCCAGGGGGCTCCCAGGTGCAGCTGGGAGGGAGGGCTCTGAGGGGAGACAGGACCCCAGCTGTTGTCACTAACACCCACCGCTCTTTGCTCCTAGCTACGGTAGAGTGTACGCAGCGGCAGACCCCTACCACCACACCATCGGCCCCGCCGCCACGTACAGCATTGGCACCATGGTAAGAGCAGCCCCTCGGCCTTTCTCTGCTTCCCGGGGGGCTGCAGACAGCCCAGGGAGGGGTCTGGCACAGCGGCTGTGGGGCACAGGGCAGGTGCGGGGGCTGTGGGAGGGGAGTGGGAATGGCACAGCCCCTGCCTGGCTCTGTCTGCAGGAGAGGAAACCCCCACCCTGCACCCCTGCCCCACCTTCCCCCACACCCTGCTCAGTCCTGCCCACGCACGCCATTTTCCCAGGGGCCTGGCTGCCCCCCCACCAGCTGCCTGCTCAGGTTCCAGGACCCCCTCTCTCATCCCAGTGCAGGACAGTGTCCCCAGGGCCCCGCGTGCAGCCACACACAGGGGGCACTGCAGCCCCTCACACACCACAGCCCTTGGCCAGCTCTGACAGCATCAAAGATGAAAAATTGCACTCACGCCTGGGATCGCAAAGCCAACCTGCCTTTTTCTGCCTTTTTTTACTCCCTTGGCACCCCCAGCCCTGGGCAGCTGCTAGTGAGGGGCCACGGGCACGACATCCTGGGGGTTTTCAGCTCAGTGCCGCAGCAGGGATGGGGCCAGCTCCTCGGCAGGCGTGGCGCAGCAGTGCCACATTGGAGGCAGTGCCACAGAGCCCAGGCAGCACGGGGCACCCTGGCCCTGCCTGCCCCTCACATCCCAAGGACAGCAGCAATTTGGTGTCATTTGAAAGAGGAGGAAAAAAAAAAAAAAAGAAAAAAGAAAAAAGGGAAGATCTAGGCTTTGGCTATCTCTGAATACTGATTGGCTTTTTTTTTCATCTTTGATGTTGCAGGCTAGTCTATACCGAGGAGGGTACAGCCGCTTCACTCCCTACTAGCAAGACAGACCCAGCCCCCCCACCACTGCCCCTGATGCTCACTAGCACCAAACCAAACCAGGCAGACAGAGCCGAGGCCGAGCCTGCGGGGGACCCGCGGGTGCTGCCCGGGTGGCCGGGGCTGGTGCCGGGCTCTGTGGGGCCACAGCACCCCACACCCATAGGGTTGCCTCAGCCGCTCCATCCTGCCGCCTGCCCGCCTCTCCTGCACCATCTGCCCACCCCGGGGACCACGGGCAGCCCTCAGCCCCAGCAGCACCCTGTTCCCACAGCGGGCTGTGGGGTCCCCCCACTGCCCTGGCTGCGGTGCAGAGGGTTCATCCCTCAACAAGGCAGGCGGGGCTGCTCAGCCTGCAGGGATGCTTGCTCCACAGGCGCTGGGGCTCAGGGTGACAGCAGCCCCCTGAGCAGCCCCTCTGCCCCCATAGGAGAGAGAGGAGCCAGCTGAGGGGACTGACGAGACTGGGGTGGGTTCAGGATCCCAGGGCAGCCCACGGGGCAGGAGTGCTTCTCTGCCTCACCACGCTGCTCTGCGGAGCTGGGTGTGATGGGCTGGGCTGGCTGCGGAGCTGGGCGTTATGGGCTGGGCTGGCTGCACGGGCTGCCCCCGGCCAGCAGTTCGGCCTGAGTGCTCCAGCGAAAGACCTGCCTCTCTTGTTTCTGTTGTAGTGAACCCGTGGCTGTTTCCTTCTGGGACCAGGAAAGGCAAAAATATACACACACACACACACACACACACAAAAAGAAAAAAGAACCCCAAAAAACAAAAATTAAAAGCAAAGCAACAAAAAAGAAAAAAAAAAAGAAGAAATAAAAACCCAAACAATAAAAAAGAGAAACAAAGCCAAGCGGCAGCAGCCAAGTGAGTCCCAACTGTCCACACACACCGAGTGAGTGAGTCCCAGAGGAGCCGCGGCAAGCACCGGCGGTCGGATGCGCCGGAGGGATGCCCAGCGCCCCGGCCCCACAGCCCAGCAGGGAGGGAGCCGGTGCAGGCAGGCGTGAGGGTCTGCGGGGGCCCAGGGGGCCCTCACCCGCCCAGGTGCAGGGCCTGGGCACCACGTCTTCCTTTCCCTGGTGCAGCAGCGCTGGGGGTGCTGGCAGAGCGCTGTGCCCTGCCCGGCTCGTGGGACCGGGTGATGGGGTGGGGACCTGGCTTCGTGCCACCCGAGCCCCGGCGCTGACGCCCATCAGCGTGTCAAGTGTGCGAGGCCTCAGCTCCAGCGCGGAACTGGGGCGGCGGCGTGGCTGTGGTGCTGAGGTATTGCAGGGGACGACCCTCTGCCTTTTAAAGGGAATTTTTGTTAAGAGGAGCTTGCAACTCGCTTGTGACCCCTTCCCCTTCTTCCTCCCGCCTTCCCTGACACCCACACTCCGACCCTGCCTGGACCAGCCCTGACCAAAGCTGGGCCAGGAGCTGCCCCAGTCCCGCTCCTGCTTGCTCTGCGGCACGGGACCCGCTCATGGCCACCCGTCCCTGCCTGAGGCAGCGGGATGGCCCCAGCCCTGGGTGCAGGGTCTCGGCCGCTGCATCACCCACAAGGGATCCACCCAAGCCACGAGGTTNTATTATTACAAGGATTATTATTATTATTATTGAAATTATTAATAAAGATTTCTTTCTTCAACCAGGGCGACTCAGGTTTTGACTGGTTGTGCTGCAGGGGCCACGGGGCTGCTACAGTGGATCTGGCTGGGCAGGGGGTCACAGCCTGTGGGCAGGTGGGGAACCCTTGGGGCCCCCAGCCTCGCCATGGTGAGGGAGCAGGGTGCTGCGTGAAGGGTGCTCCTTTCCTGGCTGGGCCAAGCCCTTCATTCTCCAAGCCACCAGGTAATACATTCCTGAGCACATCCCCAGCCTCAGAGCAGCAGCTTCACTGCTGGCACT
>VYXD01010246.1:167125-178021 GCA_013397195.1 Hylia prasina
GTGGAGCCTGCATTGTTTGGGGACAGGGCTTGGGACCCTGCGCAGGAGCGCTCGCCTGCTCCTGCCCACTAATTGCTTGCTTACCAGACTGTGAGAAAATAATTGCTGCTATAAATTTTCTCTCCTCCTCACAAGGTGCTCGGGAGGCAGTACGCTGGTGGCACTGGGCTGGGTCCACGTTAATGAGCACAGCTCACCCATTCTGGGCTGCTCCTTGGGGCTGCTCCAGAACCCATGCTGGCAGCTCCCACCAGGCTGAGACCTGAGGGGGCTGTGCATCTTGGGGTCTTAGGGCAAGTATCCCCAGCCTGTGGGCAGACAGCTTGAGGCCGTGAGGGCTGCAGGAGCTGGTGGGGTTCTCGGAGCAGGTGCCCCAGTCTGCCCCAGGGGTTAAACATGTTGGGGGTCCCTGCCAGCCACCTGCAGGGTCCTGGTCAGCACCCAGTGGGCCCACAGAGTGAGGGCTGAGCACAACCACAGGGGTGGGAGGAAAGGAACTCACCAGCCCAGGGTGATGAAATGCAGCCTGTCTCTCTGTCTCCAGCCCACAGCCCACCCACCACATGGAGGAGACATAGCAGGGGCTGCACCATAGTTGCTTTAATGCCCATCTGAGCTGGTGCCAGTGCCTGGCATAGAATAGACCAGCACAAGGCGGCCCCAGCGCTCGGGGTCCACAGGCAGCTCGTCCCGCAGTACCGGTTCCACCAGCAGCTCCAGCTGGCAGGACTGTCCTGGCGCTGGCCGCGGCACTGGTAGCCCCACGGCACGGAACAGGCAGCCCTGTGCCAGCCCCAGCACCTGCGGTGCTGTCTGGCCCAGGCGGCACCGTGCGCCCTGGCTCAGGACGCGGAACCATCGGGCGCGACCGGGTGGGAAGGACCAGCGCAGGGTGAGGCTGAGTGAGAGCTGCTCGGGCTCGGGGCCCTCCTGCCACCAGAGCTGCGAGGCTGTCACGCTGTGCACCTGTGGTGGGGAGGCTGCCACGCTGGCTGTGTCCAGCACCTGCGAGGGAACCACAGCTCTGTCAGGGTCAGGGCAGGTGCCCACCCACCTTCCCAGAACAAGGGTGGCACCAGGCCAGGTGTCTCCACCAGGCCGTAGCTGGCACTCACCCGCATCTCCCCGAGGAGGAAGGTGAAGGATGTCTCCTGCAGGCTGGGCTGCTGGCGGGACACAATCACGAAGAGGTCTCGTAAGCTGCAGTCCTGCAGCTCCAGCTCATAGCACCTGAGAGGGAAGAGGCACAGCAGGGATGGTACCAGGGAGTCCTGGTGTCCCACGCTTGCCTGTGGACACAGGATGCAGGCAGGGCACTCACCGGCTGGTCCAGCCATGGGAGCCATGGTGGCAGGCGGGCAGCAGCTTGGCGAGACCAGGCGGTGGTGTCGGGAGGAACCGGGGGTGGTATCGGCCATTGGGCTCTGCCGGAGGGCGCCAGGTCAGGGGGTGAGGGACTGAGCTGGTCCCACGCTCTACAGCAGGTGTTCACTGCAGAGAGCACCACGGGACAGGGTCCTCACCAGGCAGGGAGGTGGGGTTGCCCTCCAAGCAGATCCCTGAGTCCCAGGTGGTGACCTCCAGTGCCACTGTGAAGTCATCAGGCTGTGGCCCCTCCAGCTTATAGAGCAGGGTCAGGAAAAGCTTGGGGGGGGCTGGCATCTGCAAAGAGAAGAGGCTGATGACCCCAAATCCACCCAGAGAGAGACAGAGAGAGAGAGAGAGAGACAAAGAGAAGGTGCATCATGTTAGGTGTGCTGGGCAGTGTGGGCAGAGCCTGGGCACACTTGCCACAAGGCCCCATGGCCACACGGCTCGGGCCATGCAGGCCATGTCACACTGACATGGTGCCAGCCCAGTGCTGAGGAGGCGTAAAGGGCTTCACCCCAACTCACCGGACAGCCACGCGCTCCTCGCCGGGGGGAATGGTCCCCTGCAGCTGCAGGGAGCTGCCCCCACACCAGGCATCCTGCAGGCAGCAGCTGGTGCTCAGCATGCCCTGGTGCTCTGGGTACAGTGGCTGGATGTCCTGTGCACTCATGTCATACCAGGGCCCAGACTCTTCATCCTACAGCACAGGAAGAGCTGAGCTAGGGGACCGAGAGCAGGGACCCAGTCTGACCAGAGCAGAGCTGTCACCTTGCACCCACCTTCCCATCCAGGAATGTGCTGTTGCCCATGCCCAGGCTGAAGGAGGTGGTAAGAGGCAGTGTGCAAATGCTGTGTGTGGGCAGATACTTGGCCAGTGAGCCCCAGAACCTGGAGGCAAAGGTGGGTGTCAGGGCAGAGACCCCTGTTACAGTCACTGCCCTGTCCTGCATGGCCTCAGCTGGGGCAGAATGGGGCCAGCTGGCTCCTGGTCAGCAGCCATGGTGTTCTGAGAGCCACAGTGTCCCTGCAGCCGCCACCCCACAGCCTTCCTGAGCCAGGGCATTCCTAGCCCCATTCCTCCCCCAACACCTGCCCTGCTGAGCTGCCCTCACCTGTTCTCATTCTGCAGGAAGTTTTCCTTCCCCAGGTGCTCGTAGACCCAGCCAGGAGCGAAGATGGCTGCGGAGAGGCCATACTGGCGGATCAGGCGCAGGGACTGCAGAAATGAGCTGTGAGCTGCGTGGGCCAGGCCAGGTAGTCACCTTGTCACCTGTCCTGTCCCCACTCCTCCCAGGTTCCACTGGCCCCGAGGTGGGGCAGGACACCACAGGAATGTACTGCAGCATCTCCCTCTCCAGGATGACAGCACTGGGATCCTCCAACTCCCTCTTCATGCATGGCCAGCACTCTGGGATCTCTCACTCCTCACCAGTTCATCCCCAGGTTAGCAGCCCAACAGAGCACAGCCCAGCGGGGCCGTCAGTGGGACCTCAGAGCCCTGCACTGGGGAGATCCAGGGCCACACCCTCGCCCAGCCCTGTCAGACCCACCTTGTCAGTGTCGAAGCCACCACCAATCACATCCCCACGGGCAAAGACATCAACACCAACATAGACGTCGTTTTGGCGTGGACCAGCCAGCCTCTGCGTGCGCTCCAGCTGCTCCTCCTTCCAGTTGTAGTTGGTGAACAGCCCATCACACACATCAAAGAACATCCTGGGGACAAGGGTCAGAGTGGCAGGGCAGACGTGACCTCACCAAGGGCTGTGCAGGTTGTGCCTGACCATGCTGGGTTTGGGGTGGGCTCATGCTCCCTGCCCAGGGACAGTTTTGCCAGCCTCACCTATTCTCATTGTTCAGCTCGTTCTGCCACCTCAGTGTGCCATCCTTCAGGACACTGTCATACCAGATCACCAGTCCTCCCGGCACGGCACTGTGCACCCGTGCCGTCAGGTCCCGCAGGAAGAGGGGCAGGTTCTCCACCGCTGCCTTCTGCCAGGAGAGAGCAGAGGCAGGTGGGTGAGGGCACGGGGCAGGGGGCTCCCCACGGGAACAGCAGGCAGGGCGAGGCAGGGCGGCCAGCAGAACTCACACTCAGTGTGTTCTCGATGTTGACCAGCCAGCCGTCGAAGCAGTAGTGCTGGGCGATGCGGGCCAGCTGCTCGGCCACGGCGCCGTACGCCTCCTCCCCGCCAGCCAGGAATGCCTCGCACAGCTTCTCCCCATCCGTCGACTCTGTGATGAACGTGCCTGGGGAGGCAGCGAGGCCGGCGTCAGCCGCACATCCTGGTGAGTCCACCTCACTGCTGCGGCTGCCCCAGGCTCAGCCCTGCCCTTACCCAGCACAGGGACGCTGTTCCGGTGCGCTGCATTGGTCCAGACCACGGGCGGGATGGTGACAGTGTGGTGGCTGAAGTATACAAAGATGTCAATGTAGCGCCAGTGGTAGAAGACGTAAGGGTTGCGTGTGGCCGAGCCCTGGATGAACCTGTAAAGGGAAAAGGGTTGGGCAGTGCAGGAAGGACGCTGACAGATGCTGCGGGGTTGGGTAGGAGCCTGACTCACAGTTGGGAGCTGCGCAGAGCTGTGACACTGAGCCACCTCTGAACATCCCAGCCTGAGCAAGGTTCCCCAAGCACTGCTGCCAAGAGCCAAACACCCCATCCCTGCTCACCTGCAGCTGAGCCAGCAGGAGACATTTCAGGCAGAAACAAGTGCCTTGGGGATTGGGACGCTGAGCTCCACTGTCACGCCTCCCTTCCACCTAGTACATACCTGTCCTCCAAGTACCCGCCACGCATGTCATGGCACACCAGTGTCCGGGGCCTCCTGCTGAGGAGTGGAGGCTGGCGCTTGGCCAGAGGCACGGCTGACACATTGAACTCATCGTTGCTGTTGGGCTGCCAGGCCAGCAGCTCCTCCAGGCCGGACAAGAAGAAGCTGATGGGCTCCGTCGTCTTTGTGTCAAAGTACCTTGCTGGGAACGATGGGGAGACAGGCCAGGGCCAGCAGTGAGCACTGCCCGTGCAGCTCTGTACGGCACCAACACCGTCCCCATCCCGACGGGGCCCAGGGGTGCAGCAGGCGCCTCTCACGGTGCCTCACCTGGCAGGGGCTGCGGGCGGTCGCTGATGGTGTCGTGCAGGACAGTGGTTCCCTGGATGTCCGCCGCCGGCTGGAAGCTGCCCCGGGAGGTGGGTGAGGGCCGGGCCGGGCTGGGCTAGCACCGTGGCCAGCGCCGACCGGGCCCTGCCAGCCCCGGCACCGGTCCCCATCGCGGTCCCGGTCCCGGACCCCATCCCCATCACCGTCCCCGTCCCCATCCCGGTCCCGGACACGATCGCGGCCTTGGCCCCGGCCCCGCCATCCACCTCCTCCGCCGCNTGGCTTGTGTGTCCCGGGGCAGACCATGTGTCCCAGGATGGGAATCTCTGTGCTGGGATGTAACCCGTGTGCATGACAGGCCCTGCTGTGCAGTCTGGGATGGAGATGGTACCTGATCCCCAGGGGCCAAGGAGCTTTGACCATGCCACGGGACAGAGCTGGGGCCCTGGGCTGATGCCCCCACTCCACAGGTACAGCAGTGAATGGCCTGACCTGCCTTACTTGGCCTCCATCATCCACCCACTCCCCACATGTGGTGCCAGGGCGCTATTTAAGGTCATCCTCAGTCCCCCCAGCCCATTCCTCTCCCTCCTGTGCTTCGAGTGCTGGTTTCCAGCTGCAGCTCTGCTCAGCCCAGCCACGGAACCACCAGTCCAGACCCTGACACCCAGCTTTACCTCAGACCTATCTCTCCGTGGATGTGCCGGATAACCTGGACTCCTGAAAACCCTGCCACCCTTCCCAGCCTGTCCTGTTCCTAGGCTGACACTTCTGTCACTGCAGGCAGCTCCTGGCCCTTGGGGCACAGCTGGCCCATGCAGTGCCTGGCACAGCTCTCCTGGCTCTCCAGGGACAGTTTGCTCTTCCCTCTCTACCCCCAGCTCAGCAGCACCATGCCAGCCCTCAGCTCTCGGGGAGCCCCTGCACCCCCGGAGCAGAACCCTGCCCTGAGTCCCTTGGAGCCTCCCCACACACAAAGCAAGAGGACACTGAGGGTGTGAGCAAGACTGGAAATGTGAGGTGTTTAATGTGGCACGAGCTGAATGGGGGGGTCAGCATGCTGGCCCTTGCTACTGCTGCATCTACACAAACATGAAGCCTGGCCAGCAGATAACCTAACGGAAGAGGAAGTGGCTGAGGCCGAAGGCCCCACACTCAGGGCTGCTGGTAAGGAGAGAGCCCTTCCTGAGCAGAGGCTGTGGCGAGCAGTGACGCAATCTGCAGAGGGAACTGACACAATCCACTCCCCACAGGGGTACCCAGCCCCCCATTGCAACACCTGCACCGTGGAAGGAAAGAGGGCCCTTAGTGGTTTATTTATTGCCTTTCCTGATGGAAAGGTGCTGAGCACCTTCTGCCCATTCCAGCCAGGGAGCACGGCCTGGCACGAAGAGGAACACGGTGCAAGTGTCTGCACTGCCTCTCACCAGGGCACCAGCAGTCACATTGTTCTGTTGGTGCCACCTCAGGCTGTGCCTGGCAAACCCAGGTCTGGAGTGGGGAGAGGGGGTGAGCTCCCTGCCCACCCCAGGTGAGCAGCTGCCTCCTGGTCACTAATGTGGCAGGGGCTTAAAATTGCTCCAACTCTTCCAGTTGGCCTTGAGGCACTGGAGTGAGAGAATTCACACACTGGTGCAGCTGCTGGGGGTAATGGCACTAGGGTGACTAACAGCATAATGGGGGTGGCACTCCTGGGATGAGAGGGACAGGGGCTCCTTGGCCACCTGGCCTGGCACAGGAGGAGTGCGAGGGGCCTGGTGCTCAGGGGTCCCCGCTGTACTTGATGAGGTGGCCACTGAAGGTGATGTAAGTGTCGTACTCATCACTGAAGACGGCATTCTCACGCTCACCCTTGTAGAGCCGCACCCAGACCTCATCTTGCTCCTTCAGCTCCAGCATGACGCTCTGGCTCTGCATGATGCTGCGGTCACTCACCTGGGCGTAGAGGATCACCACCTCCACCCCGTTGCGCATGATGTGCAGGTACGTCTCCTTCTGGTTCCAGGTGTGCACATTGAGGCTGAAGTAGTAGATCCCGGGGATGTAGCAGTAAAATTTGCCCGTGAACATGTTGAAGTGGTCGTAGAGGTTGACAAACTCCGTGTCAAAGATGAGGGTCTGGTAGTAGTCGTTACTGAGCAGGGGTTTCTTGCGGCCCACAGAGAAGGCGGCGTAGTGGCTCTTGCAGCGCTCGCCGGGGGCGCCCATGCTGCCCTTCTGTCCCTTGGGTCCTGCGTGGCCCCTGCTGCCGGCCACCCCTGTCTTGCCGAACTTGCCCTGCATGCCACGCTCACCGCGGTCCCCCTTCTCTCCTGGGCAGAGCAGGAGGGAGAGTTGGGCTGTCAGGCAGGGGCCAGAGCTGAACCCAGCACCACGAAAGTCCCTTGCCCAGAGACGGATGGAGGGAGCTGGGACCCACCAGTCCTGCCCCTCCCCAGGCTCTGCTGCTGCCGCCCAGAAGGCGCCAGAGCAAGGGCTGCTCACACCCCAGTGTGGCTCCTGCCCTGTCTGTGCAGGGCACAGGACCCCTGGCACCACCCCAGCTTCTCATTCCCAGTCTGTGCAAATGTTGGTGCTGTGAGCCCAGCTCAGCGCTGGACCTGGGGCAATGCTGATGACACAGCGCAGGGTCCTGCCACCCCTCACCTTTCAGGATGGTCATGTTGATCTGAGGCATGGGCTGGTACTGGGGGTAGAAGCGCTTTTCGGGTGGGGGGCAGCAGCGGACACAGTGGGGCTGTGGGCGCAGCCCCTCCTGGGCATCATCAGCCTTCTGCTCCTGTGTGGCCCTGGCAAGGCAGAAAGCAAAGCACAACAGGGAGCTACGGGGGGGCGGGGGCCCTCTGTGGTGCCAGGGCTGCCCTGGCCCCCACTGCAGAGCACCCTGGCTCTGGGGTCCCCTCACCTGGCAGCTTGGTGCTGGGATGGAGCCTCACTGGGGTCTGTCCACCATCGCTGGCCAGGGATGGAGCTGGTCTGGCTCCCCACAGGGCAGGGCAGCAGGAAGATCAGCAGGACACCATGAACCCACAGCCCCTCCATGCCTTGGCAGTGCCCTGTGAGGTGCCAGGGACAGCTGAGGGGGACAGGAACGAGGAGACGCCCAGCCCAGCTATGCCCTGAGCTGTCCTGGGACAGGACCTGTGCACTGCACAGCCCCCGATTTCTGGCGGGGCTGTGGAACAGTGTCACCCCAGTGAGCACCTGGGGAGACCCACACTTGGGCAGTTAGGGGGCTCTGGGCTCACCAACATGAGGGCCGGGGGCCTGGCACATATGGCAGATGGGATTACCTCAGAAGCTGAGAGTGGAGCAGAGCAGCAGCCTCTGACCGGGCCAAGTCCTGGACCAAGTGCTGCTGCTGCTGCTCAGCCTGGCTTCAGCTACCTCCCATGGATGCCCAAGAGCAGCAATTTAGATGTCAGCACCTGAAAAATTACAGACAGCTCCAGATGCCATGGGGCAAATGTCAGGGTGCAACCTTGCCTGTGTGTGGGACCCCAGCCGGGCCCAGAGAGGGTTCTGCACCCCACTCCTGCGAGGGGCTCCTGTGCCCTGGGGGCTGCCAGCCCAAGGGTTGGCAAGGGGACAAGACCCACTCCTCCAGAAAGAGGGATGTGGGCTGGCAGCCCTATCTGGGAGCTGGTTGCCACAGGGAGAAACCTTTCTGAGAGCCCACACCCTGTATGGGGCCAAAACTAATATTTGCAGTGGTGGTGCCACTGTGGCCCAGCCCGGGTGCTTCGGGGCCCCTCCCTCTATTATCAAAACCGTATCTGCTGGAGACGTGGGGCCCGGCACGCAGCACCTCGCCCTTCGGCCCCGAGGCACCAGGACAGCCTTGGCCAAACAGGGGAGCAGCACTGCCCAGCGCCGGGCATCCCGTGGCAGCAGGCTCGGAGCCGGGATGGGGACGGCTGCTCCCCAGGCTCCTATCTCAGCCTCCCTGGGTTGGGATATGGGTGTGGTCTTGGCCGTTCTCCCCTCCCAGAGAGCCTCCCGCGGCACCGCCCGGCTGAGCTCCATGGGCTCTGCGCGGTCCCGAAGCGCCGGTCCCAAGGCGCAAAGGGCGCTCTCAGCCCTGTCCTATGTTCGGCGGCTGAGCCAAGCCATGATGAATTTGGGGGCAGAATCCTGTTGTTTTGGTGAGCGCCTGCTCTCAGAGCACCGGGGTGTCCAGTCAGTGATCAGTGGTTGTTACCACTGTCCCCAGTTGTGGGGTCCAAGGGACCACGTGTGCTCCCGCAGCGGGTGCGGAGGGTGTTTGAGGCCGGGGGCGGATGCCTGGATTATGAGTCACTGGAGCCGGGAAGGGGCGGAGGGATTGGGAAAGGCTCCAAAGGGCTTTTTCTGCTGCTCAAACCCTCTGCCAAGGGCCTGGCCCCTTCACACATTTCCCGGTGCCCCTGTCTCTCCGTCTCTCACCCCGTTGTTGTCTTGGTGCTGCCAGGTGTGGAGAGAGGCAGGGGAGAAGCGGACCCATGGATAGAAGCATGAAGGAGGCCAACCAGGGGCTTGTGAGCAGGTATCACCTAGGGGAGGCTCGGCCCTGGCCCTGCTCACCCTGCCTGGCCTCCAGCTGCACCAGATGCACAGCACTGAACACTGAACACATGGAGCACGCCAGGGCTTTGGGAAGCCTGTGGCTTTCCTTCAGCTCTGGGACAATCACACCAGGCATTCCTCTGGGACCTGGAGCAGGCTCGGCCCTGGAGAAAACGAAGTGTCACAGGGCACAGCTCCGTGAGGAGAAACCCTTCACCAGGAAGTTCCCATGGTGGCAGGCTGTGCTTCCCAGGCTGCTGGGAGCAGAGGCCAGTGTGCGGTGCATGCAGGGTGCTGTCAGCAGCACACGGGGCTGGTTGGGCCCCCGGCGTGTCCCCCCCTGCCCCCTGCAGGTGTGCAGGGCAGGCGGTGCCCACCTGTGCACAGGCACACACAGCCCTGGTGAGGGACACGGGTCTTACCTCAGGGTTGGCTGCTCTCCAGGAGCAGTCAGAGATTAAACTCAGCGGCTGCAGAAGCCTTGGGACTGCAAGTCAAAACATCCCAAAATACATTCCAGATGGAGATGAAGACCAGGATGAAACGGAACAAACCCAAGGGGAGGGATGAGGGGCTCAGGGCAGTGTGGAGCTCAGGGCAGTGTGGAGGCAGCAGGAGGTGCACTCCCAGCTCACCCACTCCATTTAGGGTGGTGGATACAAACTTCCCAGCACCACAGCGGCCAGAAGCAGACGCTGGAAGGGTTGCAGAGCCCTTTCTTTTNGGGCAGACAGGGCAGGCAGCAGAGTGGGGGCTGCATGGGGCAGATGAGGGGAAGGAGCATGGGGTAGCTGCACCCCTCCAGCTTCTGTAGCACCAGCAAGGCATTGTGCTGGGGACCCCAACAGCCACTGTGACCCCCAAAAAGATGCCGAAGGTGGCCCAGCATGGGCTTGATGTGTTTGTAGCAATGGGGATTTCGGGAACACAGCTGGGCCAGGGCTGGTGGGGATCTGTGTCCCCCCAGAGCCGCGGTGGGTCGGGCTGTGCCCTCACACTACTGTGGGGCTCAGCCCTGGGGTCCCCACTGCTCCTTCGCAGGCAAGGCGAGGGCCTCGCTCGACTCGGGGGGCACAGGGCCCGATCCGCCTGGCTGGGCGTGCGCTTGTTGACGCGGAGCCGCCTCCCGGTACCTCGGCACCGCCGCGGCGGCGCCCGCAGATGGGAGCGCGGCCCCTGCAGCTCCGGGGGTGATCGTCAGGCCGCCCAAACCTGCCCCCACCTACCTCTGGGGCACGGCTTCTCCCTCGCGGCGCTGCCTTTGCTGCCCTAGAGCATCGCCCGGGCCAGCGCGGAGCCTACCCGAGGCCGACTGCTGCCTCCCGCTCCGGAGCCGCCTCTCTCGCTCGGCCCCGGCGGAAATACACTTTTTGGAAGCACAGGAGGCAGCGAGGCGCGGGACGAGGCTCGCAGCCCTCCCCCGCCAGATGTGCGCCCGCGGCTGCCTTAACCATGTGTGCTCTCGGGAGGACCGGCTGCCTCAGCCATTCGAGCTCCGGGGCCGCACCGGGAGCCGAGGCGACACGTGCCAGCGGCTCCCCAGAGCTGCCGCGGGGCCCAGGATCCCGGAGGGTGCAGCTGGTCCCGGGATCCCGGAGCGTGCAGCTGGCCCCGGCGCAGGACCCGGCCCCGTGCCGGCAGCGCTGAGGCCGTTCGCAGCTCCGAGGGCACCACGGCCAGCACAGCCCCCCTGGGCTCCTGCCTTTGACAGCCGGACACGCACACGGGTCCTAAGGTGCGGGGCTGGGTCTACTCCGCTCCCCCACCCCGAGTGGCGGCGGGACAACCAGGGGGCAACCAGGACAAGGGCAGAATATGTTGCGGGCTGGAGCAGGGCAGGGCCAGGAAGCCGGGCTGTGCGCATCCCGCAGAGCC
>VYXD01010246.1:193851-236147 GCA_013397195.1 Hylia prasina
AGCCGGGGCGGCGGGAGGCGGCGGAGGAGCTGGGCCGGCCGCTGGCCGCCGCCGCCCGCTCCGTGCTGCAGCAGCGCATCGAGTTCGTGCCCGCCTGCCGCGGCCTGGCCGGGCAGCTGGAGCAGCTGCGGGACAAGTACGAGCACATCGGGGCCGAGACCTTCGGCCGCCCTCTCGGCATCACCGGCAGCCTTCCGGAGCGGCCGCAGAACCCCCGGGGTAAGTGAGAGGGTGAAGGGACCTATTCCCTCCCCCGTGCTCCTGCCCCCGGCTGACTCTCCACTCCCCACAGGAAACAGCCATGCCCTGCCAGGGGTTGCGGATGACGGGATCCCCGCGCCGCAGAAGGTGCTCTTCCCGGCCCAGAAGCTCTCCATGAAGTGGGAGCGGGTCCACCGTGTGGGCGCCGGGCTGAGTAACCTGGGGAACACCTGCTTCCTGAACTCAGCCCTGCAGTGCCTGACCTACACGCCGCCACTCACCAACTACCTGCTCTCCCGGGAGCACGGACGCACCTGTGAGTGGGGACACCGGTTCAGGGGGCTGGAAGGGAGGAGCAGCGTCTGCCTGTCCTGCTCATGGTGCTGTGCTCAGCACCTCTCCCAGCTCTGGTGAGGGAGAGCAGATTCAGGATGCATCTTCCCTGCTCCTTTCTGCCTGTTTTTCTGTCAAGAGGCTGTTCCTGGTTCTTACTCACTTTTCTTGACCGTAGCGATGTTCCCAAGCTTGGCATCTTTGTCTCTGGGGACACTTTGTCTCTGCTGGGTATAGCCAGGACTAAGATGTGCCCAGTGGGGCCTGCTGGCTTCATGGGGGCTCAGCTGGGGGGTCCTGAATAGCCCCTGACTGTGGGGCCTGCAGAAGAGCAGTGTGGCAGGTGCTGCTCTGAGCTGTCACCACAGGGAACACACAGGCCTTGCAGCCCCATCCATAGGACTGCCAGTGGGATCTGCCCCTCAGGGCTGAGCTATGGGCTTGCCCAGTGCATACCTGGGACCTGTTTTCTATCCATGTGAATGCTGTCTCATCTGGGGAGCTGCCGTGGCTGCTCCTGCGATGGGCTGTGCCAGTTGGGGTGGCATGGGCTGGTCCCCACATCCTGGAACATCGAGCTGATAGGGAAAACTGAGTGTGGTTGAGCTTTATCGGCCAGAGATCCCCTGTCCTGCCCCATCTCTCCTGGGTTTGTCCCCAACATCGCATTGTCTCTCCTGCTCCAGGTGCCCACGGAAACTTCTGCATGATGTGCACTATGCAGAACCACGTGATACAGGCTTTTGCCAACAGCGGCAATGCAATAAAGCCACTCTCCATCATCCGAGACCTCAAGAGTAAGGAGGGCTGCCCCCCCCATTACTAACATGGGAGCAGAACTCTTGGGATTGGGGCATGTTTTGGCCAACAGCTCCACTGAGGGTGACTCATGGAGTCTTGGAGTGCCTGGGGACTTCTTGGGCTGCCAGGGGCTTCCTCTGTGAGATGAGTCTGATATCTGGTTTGGGTTGAGGGACCTTGAACCCCAGAGTCCTTTTCCCAGGGAAGGCAGGGAGGGATGGCATCTGTTGCAGCACATGCTAAGTCCTCCTTCTCTTGCAGAGATTTCCCATAACTTGCGCTTCGGCAGGCAGGAGGATGCACACGAGTTCCTGCGTTACACCATCGATGCCATGCAGAAGGCCTGCCTGACGGGCTACACCAAGTATGTGGGGCCTGATGGCCCATCAGTGCTCTTTGCTGTTTCCTTGCTGGTCCCCTGCACTCACGGGAGTGGACTGTGGAGTGAACATGTGCCCCAGGTCAGCCTTATTGTGGGGAGGTTCTGACTCCAGGGGCCTCGGGTGTGGGGTCCAGCGCTCTGCCCCTCAGGGACAGGGCTCTGGGCTGTTGTTCAGCTTCTGCTGACTCCTCCACCTCAGCATAGCTGCAGTCCTGCCCCCAAATCCTGAGGCTGCTACAGGTTGGGATTGCATCCCAGTTGCTGAGGGATACAGGCCTACTTGTTAGCTCAGTCCCAGCCCTGTGGCTGTGGAAGGGCATCTTCCCCCAGGCCCTTTTTCCTGGGAAGCGCTGCCTCTGCTCTTACCTCCTGGCTCCAACCAGGAGCTTCTGCTTCTCCAAAAGGAAGGTGTGTGTCAGAGCCTGGTGTCATCCCTCAGCTGTGACATAGGGAGAGCAGTCTGGCAGGGGCTGCGACTTCCCACTGCCCCTGGGGCTCGACAGCCCAGCCACTGGCCAGAACGTGGAGGAGGCTGTCCTGCAGGGTCTGTTGCAGTGTGAGATCCCGTGCTGCTCTCTCCTGTGTAGGTTGGATCGCCAGACGCAGGCCACAACTCTGGTTCACCAGATCTTCGGTGGTTACCTGCGGTCCCGTGGTGAGTACCAGCAGTCTGGGTCTGGGCCTGGGCCTGGACAGTAAAACCCTTTGGGAAAATGGCTTAGCATGTTTAACTTATCCAGAGCTGCAGTCGGTCAGTCCTGTGGTACTTGTGGGTTTTGACCCCCGTTGTGGCAATGGGAAAAGCCACTGACCCGGGGACCCAAGCTGTGGATCCCCAGCTCTGCCATCAGCAAAAGGACTCGTGTTCCCAGCTATCTGGCAGCACCTGCTTCCCCAGCACCTAGTGGATGTGCCAGCTCTCCTCCCTGCAAGGCTGTCAGTCCTGGTGCTGACATCCCTGAGGCCAGACCTGGACTGGGGGGACAGCTGTCTGTGCTGTGCTGGGGTGTGGCAGCTGCTGGTGTCGTGCCAGGGTGTGCTCTTCCTTTGCAGTGAAATGTTTGGAGTGCAAGACTGTCTCGGATACCTATGACCCTTACTTGGATGTGACACTGGAGGTCGAGGTACTGCTGCAGGGTTGGTGATGGGGGTCTCTGCTCTGGAGGGGGATGTTTCTCCTCTGAGGCTCTTTACCTGCAGACAGGGTGCTGGCAGGAGGAAGCAGCTCCTGCTGTTGCACCTCCTTCCCTGTCTCACAGAGCAGTGCCTGTTGCCTGCATGTGAGCCGTGACTCCTCCGTGCGGGCTCAACAGTGCTGTGGGGCAGAGCAGCCACCACACCCCGTGCCAGGGCAGGCTCAGGACTTTGGGGCAGCCTGCAGCCCTGTGCTGCGTGCCCTCTCCTGGGGCCAGTGCCTCTGCAGCGAGTGGGGCTGTGGTGTGGACAGGCCCCTCTTGCCCTGACCTCCACCCTGTCCTTGCAGCGAGCCGCAAACATCGTGCGGGCCTTGGAGCTGTTTGTGAAGCCAGAGCAGCTGGGTGGGGACAACGCTTACAGGTGTAGCATGTGAGTCTGGGGTGCTGGGGGCATAACCGGGTCCACAGATGTGCTAGTGGGAAGGCTGCCACAATATGGGAGGGCTTCCATACCTGCTCCCTGGCTAAACCATAAGGCACAGGGCCATGGAACCCTGTGATGAAGGCTGCTGCTCCTCAGCTCCCTTGTCTTCAAAGGAGGACCTGGGCCAGGGGGCATGGCCATGGGGAGGTCTCTGGATCAGTGCCTGGCGTCAGCAGCAGCATTCCCATTGGGTTTGCCATTGCTGTGTGGCCAGGGCAGGCAGCCACCTGGATGGTGGAACAGCTTGAGCTTTTCCTGGGCAGGTGCAGGAAGAAAGTGTTGGCCAGCAAACGTTTCACCATCCACCGAGCCTCCAATGTTCTCACAATTTCACTGAAACGCTTTGGCAGTTGCAGCTCTTCAGGTGGAAGGAAAATCACCAAGGTGCGTGCTCAGTGATCCACAGCCAGGGTTGTGTCCTGGCCCAAGGTCCTGCCCCCCAGGCAGGGCGGGAGGCAGTCCTGGTGCAGTCCTGTTGTCATTCCCCGCTTCTCTCAGTGGGGGAATCTGGGCTCATCCTAGCATCTTCTCACTGCAATCTCTGCCTGGGGAGACCATGTCCCCTCCCTCGCGAGATGGGACTCGTAGCACAGCACAGCTCCTCTTGCTGTGGCAAGAAAGCTTTGCCAGCTCCTGAGGCATCTTCTTTCCACAGGACGTGGGATACCCTGAGTTCTTGGACATCCGCCCGTACATGTCTGAGCCCAAGGGCAACCCCATCACATATGGACTCTATGCAGTGCTGGTGCACTCTGGGTACAGCTGTAACGCAGGGCACTACTTCTGCTACGTGAAGGTGAGCCTGGGACGCTCGCTTGGGATCCTGTCTGGGGCCTGGGAGGTGCCTGTGGGTCCCTTTAGGGTGCAGAAAGGAAGGTGCTGGGCAGGGTGGGTGGTGTGGTGCACTGGACATGGGGTACTGAGTGTGCTCTGCTTCAGGAAACATGAAGGTCTGCCCTGACAGAGCTGTCTGGCCTGCCCCAGTTTTGGGGAGAGGAGCTCTGATGATGGGTGCTGTTCCTGCTGCTCTGCAGGCCAGCAGGGTCCCTGGCCAGAGCCCGACCCTGTTCTCCTGGGACACAGCCTGAGCACATTCCATGTTCTCCTTCCGCAGGCCAGCAATGGGCAGTGGTATCGAATGAACGACCATGAGGTCCACCCCAGCAACATAAAAGTGGTTCTCAACCAGCAGGCCTATGTGCTGTTCTACCTGAGGTAAAAGAGCACCTGTACCTCCTGGCCTCCCTACCAAGCAGCCCCAAGGCCCCTGTGTGTGTGCTGGCTCAGGGTGAGGGGTGTCAGGGAGGGGTCCAGCCCCTTGTCATGGTTTGCTGTAGCACCTCACCTCCTCGGAGCCTCTGGCTCCCCTTCCTCACGTGTGTGTGCTGCTTCCCCAGGCTGTGCAGCTCCAGGAAGAGCTTAGCAGGGCCCATGGCCACGGCTGCCTTCAGCCCGCCCAGCTGCATTGGCAGCGACTCCAAGCAAATGAAGAGAACTGAGACTAACGGGACCCTGTCTGTGCCACCAACGGGCACGGTGAGTCCTGAAGGTTGGTGCTCTCAGGAGTTGCTGCTCCACGGGCACTGGGCGCTGCAGCCATGCCGGGAGGTGGATGAGTGGGAGGGTGTTGTGCAGGAGACATCCTGATTCTGATCCTGCTGAACCCAGGGATCCTGGCTGGACATGGGGAGGGCACTATCACTGTCACAGTCTGTGGCTCCTTGACTTTCCTCACTAAACTTCTCTCTCTCCTTGTCTAGAAACAAGACAAGCTGCTAGGGAAGGGGCTGCCAGGCCCAGGTGATGTTGGAGTCCCTGTTGCCCGCAGCTATCTTGGGATAGCATCAAAGCTGACAAACGGAATTGCTCTGTCAAAGCTACCCTCTCAGACCCCATCATCCAAACTGCCCCACAGAGCCACCCACGAGGCCACACCACTGAGCTGTGACGCAGTCCCGGGGCCCAAGAAGCCACAGATACCGGGCATGCCCAGAGCAGACTTCCATGTCACCAGCACCATGAGCGGAGCCAAAGCAGGGCTGCCCCCACAGGGCTCAGACAGTGTTAAGCCACCTACCTCATCCAAGCTGCTGAAGTCCCATCAAGAGCCCAGTGGTTGTGGGGCGATGGCCAAGACCCTGAAGAAGGATTCCCAGAGCAGCACAGTAGGGCAGCTGGCCAAGGAGACCCACAAAGGCAAGAGCAATTCCAGCAGCTTCTGCACCTCTCAGGGAAGGGACTCTGGCACCCACCTCCCCGCTGGCCCTGGCACAAAGCTGGCTGTCCCTAAAGACTCTGACCTGGCTGCCCCCAAAAGCTGTGGGACAGCCACTGTGAAACCCTCCGTGCTGGGCAGTGCTGCTCTGGAGCGGGGCAGCACCACGGCACCACTGCTGGCTAAGAAAGCAGTGCTCTCTGCCAGAAAGGTGAGTCTGAGCTTCTGCCCAGAGATCAGTCCGCATCTTGTGCCTTCAAAACAGGTTGTGTGGGGCTACTGCCAGGCCCCTGCTGACCAGGGGTGGGTGGGGAGAGCCCCCCAGCTCCTGACCCAGGGCAGTGGTGGCTGCTCTCCCTCCTCTCTGGGTCAGGATGTGGGACCAGGCCCTGCTGATCCCTGAATGATCCAGGGGATGGCTGCTGCCCCCTTGCCTGGAACAGAGGGGTGACTGTGCCAGTCCCTGTTGGGGTCGCCTGTCCCCTGGGGCCAGTAGCAGGGGGTGATGCCGCAGCAGGAGGGTGTGGAGGTGCCTCCTCCCCAGGCAGTGAGTGGGCTCAGGAGAGTGCACTGGAGTTCCAGGTCTTTAATTTTTTTTCCTTCCTTTTTTCCTTTGTTCTTCTAACTGAACACACTTCTGATTCTCCCACCCCCTACTTCCCTTCTCCTGTCTGTGTCTGTTCTCCCCCCCTTCCTCTGGCCTCCCCTTCTTCTCTTGGCTTATGGAAACCTCAGTGTTAGACCACCAAGTTTTTATTTATGTCGATAACTGCAGGGCAAACCCTCTCAAAAGATGAGTGTGAGCAACCACCAAGCACAATCCCAGCCCTCAGCCACCACCCATCCTGACTCCGCTCTTAGGCCTCTGGGCAAGTCCAGGTAAGCAGTGCCATTGCTCCCAGGCTCCCATGTGGCAGGAAGGCCAGTGACAGCCCTGGGTGCTCCATAGGGTATCTGTGTGGTCTTGCAGCTAGCTTTTCTGTTCTCCAGGGCTGGCAGGGCTTGCTTCATATCTGAGAAGAGCTGACTTCAGCGCAGAGTGGGAGGGAGCTTTGCAGGCCCTGACCCCATACTAATGTCCCATGGGACCAGGAGGCACCAGCCTGGTCTAGATCTTGCTCTGGGTCTCCCTTGTAGCCTTCACCACCAGCATGTGCTGCAGCAGCACCCACTCGTTCCCAGTCTGTGTGGGACCTGTGAGTGCTTGCAGAGCAGCATCTGATTTCAGTTTTTTGGACAAGGTGGCAGAAGTTGGGTGTTGTGCCTCTGCACCTTAGGGGAGGGAGGAAGAGAGGGGCTTCTGGGCTTTCGGAAGCCTCTTTTCCTGTCCTTCAGCCTGGCCTCATCTGCTCTTGAACGTCCCAGTCCTGAAAAGTCTGCCTTCAGTTTTGTGCTCAACTTGGCCACTCAGCTCCCTGCCTCCCTGCTGGCCCATGGTTCCACTGCCCACACTTCACACCACCTTCTTTCTCCCTTCTCCGCAGGGAGACGGGATCTGGCCAGGTGGAACCAGAGTGTTCCTTCAAAAAGAAGCGTCGGAAGAGGAAGCATCGACGAGACAGCAGCCCTTACACTGTGGCTGTGAAGGACATGGATGAAGTCTCCAGTCCTCCCAAGAAGGAGAGAATTGTTTCTCCAGAGGGTTTCAAGGACAAAGACTCCAGGCCCCCTAAGAAGGAGAGCATTGGTTCTCAGAAGGACTTCTTGTCTGTTGTGGGGAAGGAGGTGGAAGACAAGCGGCTCAGCCATGGTCTGGTCTGTCAGGACATGAAGAGTGAGCCCAAGCAACATATGCCAGAGCCCAGTATTGACCTGGGCATGGAGCCAACTTTCCCCCTCAAGAGGAAGAAGAAGAAAAAGAAGAATAGGAGCAAAGACAGGCCTTTGAAGAAGACAGAAGAGTGCAGCTCTGGGATGCTGTCTTCGGACAGGTGAGGGACGAGGGGCATGTGAGAGCCTGAGCTGAGGCTCCCTCGGCTGTGGTTGGGGGCTTCTCATATTTCTGCAGGTGGGCTGCACCTCAGCATGCATCCAGCTGAAGCACCCACTTGCTGTGGGTGGGTTCACCTCTCCCTGAGTGCAGTGCAGGCATCTCTGTGCCCTGTTGCTCTGTGGGAAGCTCAGACTGTCCCACTCCAGTGTGGCTGGAGTGAGCTGACCCTGCTGCCTTCCCCAGCTCCAGGACAACTGAGCCAGAGCCCTGTAAGACACATCAGAGCCTGGAGGCTGGAGAGCACAAGCACCGCAAACGCAAGTGGATGGAAAGCCTCAGCAGCCTGGCTGCCAACCCTGTCCCCGCCACCACCGCCAGCACTCCAGGTGTGACCTTGTGCCCTGTCTGGTGCCTGGCAGGGTCTTGTCTGCCCAAGAGCCCCCTTGGAGCGCTGCTGTGCCATCCCAAGTGCTCGCTGGTCCCACAGCTGCCTGGCAGTGCCTGTTGTCCTGCCCCTTGTCCTGGGCTGCCCTGTCACAGGCCTGCCTGCTGCCCCTGGAGAGCCTGGGAGCCCTTGCCTGTGCCCTGAAGGAGGAAATGGGGACAGGCCCCTGATTGACCCCCAGGACAGGCACTTGTGTGCCCAAACACCCTCAACCATCAGGACCTTGTCTGTCCAAATGGTGTTTCCTGGGATGAGATGTGCTTTGGAGAGGGAGGGACATGGTAGCTCCCCCTGGCTCGTCCTCACCCTGCCTGTTTCTGCAGTGGCAGCAAGTCCCAGTGACAACCAGACTGGAGGTGAGAGGCACTCCCTGGCTGCCCTGAGCCCTGTGGCCAGCAATTGGGCTGACACAGCCCCTGAGGGCCAGGAGTCCAGCGTGGTGAGCAAGCTGCTCCAGAATTCCTTGGACAAGGCTTATGGCAAACAAGGTAATCCTGGCTCACCTGGGTGGGCAAACAGCTGTGCTGACCCCCTGCAGCAGGGGGGCTAAGCCCTGGATGGGGGCAGAACCCCCCAGCTCTGCCAGGGCCTGAGCTCTCCCCACCTCAGTGCAGGCGGGGGGGTGCTCCTGGAACCTGGCAGGTGCACCTGGCCACAGGCCTGTCAGGGGTGGCACAGGGTGGGCAGCTGGAGCAAGGGACTCCTACCTTGGGCCTGGGCTGGGGCCAGGTGCTGTGGGGCACAGCCTGGTCCTTGTGCTGACGTGGCTGCTCTGCAGTCTTGACCTGGCAGGGTGAGGTTTCGGCCGTGAGCCAGGATGCCATTCGGGATGCAGCACTGGCCCAAAGCAAGACTGTCATTGATGAGTGGGACCAGGAGTTTGACAAAGGAAAGGTGGGTGCCGGGCTGGGGCAGGTGGCAGGAGGCTGGGGCCTCTGCGCTCTGACCTGAGCGCTCTCCTACCTCTGCACAGGTAAGGAAAATGAAGAAGATTAAGCAGGAGCGGAGGAGAGACTCAAATCCATTCCAGAAGCTTCAGAACAAGCGCAATTTCTGGTTGATGTCACATCCTGCCAAGATGGCCAGCCTGGGCCACCGGCTCTCAGGTAAGTGAGCCAGGGGGCACAGCGAGCCTGGGGGTTGGGGGGTTGGCAGCCTGGTGGGGGCTGACCCTGCTCTTTGCCTCACAGGTTGAGATCTGCATCCCGACTGCTCAGGGACCAATTCCAGGTCAAGGACCGAGGGCAGCACTGTCCTGGGAGCTGTTGGTGGACTAACAGAGGGGAAGGGAATACAGCTGCAGCCCAGGGGTTGTGCCTTTTCCTTCGGGAAGCTGCTTTTCCAGCTGCAGAGGAGCCTGCCCACTCTGCCTTGCCTCCAGCCTGCCTCGGCCAGACTTCTTATCAGCTTCTCCGTGCCTCTTCCCTCCTTCCCCCAGCCCGCACCTGCGGGGGCTCCTGGCAAGTGTCTCTAGCCCGTCCTTGTTGCTCTGTGCTGCTGTGCCTCCCCTTCCCGACCCTCACCTTCCCCTACTCCCCTCACTCCATGACCCCCCATCCCCTGCACGAGCTGCATTGAAAGCCTCCCCCCTTCCGCATCGGCCCGGCCCCGCGCTGGCGCGGGGGGCACCGGGGGGATCCCTGCGGGGCCGGAGCGCTGCCGCCGGGGCTACAGGCATTGAAGGATGGAACGGAACGGAACGGAACGAAATAAATCCTGGTCTTTGTCACNGTAGTCCGTGGTCTCCGGTGGGCGGTGGCGACTCTCCCGGGCGGGGTGCGTTTGGGCCGGGCCGCTCCCAGGTGCAGGACCGGGGGCGGTGGCTCCGGGACGGGCGGGGATTTGGCGGCGGCGGGACCTACGCCCGCAAGTGACCGACCGGCCGCGGCCTTGGCGGCATCGTGCGGGCGGCGGCGGAGGAAGCACCGGGAGGAACTGGCACCTGGTGCCCGCCGCCAGCGGAGGGGGGCTGCGGGGCGCCCCGCCTGGGCCCACGGAGCGCCGGCACTGCCGTGGGAGCTCCGTGGACCGCCGCCCGCATGCCTTCCGTCGGCCGCTCGCGCTTTGCTCAGGTGCTCCCACGGCAGGGCCGAGTCCCGGCCCCGCAGAGCGCAGGGCAGGTTCGCCTCGATGGCGCCTGCTGAATGTCACAACCCCCCCGGTTCGGGAGCTCTCGGCGTGTGCCCTGGACCCGCTCCCGGGGCGGGCCACGGTCGCTCAGGGGTTGCAAGATCTCCCCTCTCATGCCTGTACATTTTCCTCCCTCTTCCTTCTGCCCTCTGTGCCCACAGTTTTCCCTCCCGGTGCTGAGGGCCGGGACTGGGCAGGGAGACCCTGCCTGTGCCTGATCTCCCTCAGGCAGGTTCGTGTGTGTCGGCAGGTGGTTTTATCTTGAGCAGGGACTTTGGTGAGGGGAGTCTGGGTGAGATCTGAGGCCATGGCCCCAGTGCTGGTGACCATTCTGGCAGCCTGGTGACCAGCTTCTGAGAGCAGCTGGTGCCAGCGAAGTGCCACTGCCGGCAGTGCTGGTTCACGGCTGGTTTCCTGCCCAGCTGTGCGGCGCAGCCGATTAGGAGCTGCTGTTCCACCCCAGAAGTGACTGTGCTTGGCTGTGAGGACTTCACTGTGTAAGATAAGGAAGGTGCCAGCGGCTGCGGCCTGGCTCGGGTGTTGTCAGATACAGCCCATTAGCAGGAGAGCGCTGTGGGGAACGGTTCTGCCAGCAGCGTCTCCTTGCTTCCCGGAATCACCTGGAAGACATCCCGGGTCATCTCTCAGCGTTAGAAATGTCCCACTCATCCCGGCGCAGGGGACGCAGGGAGTGCCTAGCCGCCTCCAACCCTCCACTGTTCCTGTGCTGGAGACAGCTGCCCTGAAGCCCTTAAGCTGAGTTGGTTTAGCCAAGGACATTCTCCCAAGGCTGTAGCGTGGTGGGAGCTGACGAGGAGTCTCTTTCTGGTGGGATTGTGCTGACGCCAATGTCTGCCCCACAGCTCACAGCCTCTCTTCAGCCGTCTGCCTCAGCAGAGAGCAAATCCCAGGGCGAGCAGCTGGCGGCACAGATGTGTGCTCCCCCTGCTCCTGCCAGGGCGTGGGGCTGCACTCCCACCCCCTTCCCAGCATGTCTCTGTGGGGACAGCAGCAAGACTGAGCCCACCCCAGACCACAACTGACCGAGAGCAGTGGTGTGGGTCAAACGCCTCTGGACTGTGGAGAAGAGGTATCATGGTGGGGAACTGTCCTGGCTGC
Source organism: Hylia prasina (assembly GCA_013397195.1). NCBI lineage: Eukaryota > Metazoa > Chordata > Aves > Passeriformes > Sylviidae > Hylia > Hylia prasina. The sequence continues at coordinate 205,031 of VYXD01010246.1, forward strand.
TCCTGTCTTGCCACGCTGCAGCACCGGGGAGAGGATGTGGGGAGCACACTCCTGTCCTGGCACCATGTCCTGAGCTGGGCCCCATCAGACCTGGCCCCAGGGAGAGGGGGATTGGGCAGTGCTGGTAATCCTGGTGCACCCAAGGGATTACCACTCACTCTTGTCTGGGGATTAAGGGATTTCTCTAAGCAGGGTTGATGCAGCCTCCAGCAAAGCAGCTTGTGCCTGGGGGGCCTCGCTGTCTGGGACAGGATGGGTATGCAGTGGCAGGGTGGGCTGTGCAAGGTGTGGGGGATCCCCAAAGGAGGTTGGGCTTCCAGGTCTGCAGCAGGCTGGCTGAGGGGTTGCTCACCCAGCTAGACCCTCCCTTCTCACCACCAGCCTGCAAAGTCCTGTTTTGCCAATGGGTGCTGGCAGCCCTTTGGCACAGGTTTAGCTTTTTGGAAGCATCCTAGGACCGTGGCATGTCCCTGGGCACCAGGGAACACTGCTGGGGGAGCTCCTGCTGATACCCCAGCCCCTTCCCTTTCACAGTGTGGGGTCAGCCTGGGCAAGTTGCTGGGCCCAGCTTGGGGAGCAACTCTTCCACAGATCTCAGGGATGGATTCCCAGGTCAAAGGCAGAGAGACAGTGCAGGGGCAGCATCAGGCTTGGAGAGCAGAGCCAGGGGCTTGGGCAGAGGCAGTTGTCCAGTTCCTGTCGTGAGGTGTTTGGAGCAGAGAAAGATGAGCCCTGCTGCTTACACTTGCAGTCATGTCAGGACTGTAGCTATGGTTTGTAAACACCCCACCTCGCCTGGACAGGGTGCAAGGACCGAGCCAGACATCCAGGTTACTCTGTGTGGGAGATGCCACCTGGCCCCGCTTCATCCCAGTCACAGCACCCACGTGCCTGTGTCACACAGGGGTTTCTCCAGATGCCAATCCAGGCCCAGGCAGGCGTTTGTACAGCACGTGCCCATCTCAGCCTCTTCTGTGCCCCTGGCTCTCTTCGCCTGCCCTTTTGCCTCCTGGTGATGTGGCAACCACTGTTCTGGCCCCTGGGAAAGGGGAAGTGGTGTTGAAAGCAGGTCAGTCACATCAGCAGTGAGTGCTTGGCCTGTCCTTGCAGCCCTGTCAGCTGCACTCCTCCACTATCTCTCCCCTCTCTGCAGTCACACGGCTCCCGGGATCAGGGACTGCTCCTGCCTGCCAGGGTGCCCTTCCCCACTGCCCGCCCCATCTGGGTTCCTGCCTGCCCCGCTCAGGTTACTCCTGGCTCAGCGATCCCAGTGGGTGCAGGGGCGGGTGAGCGGTGCTGTCGAGCTGCTCCTGCCCTGACAGGCCCTGGGGTTTGTTACTCATGGCCATGCCCTGTGCTCGAGATCGCGCCTGCTGTGAGGAAAGGAGCTGTCAGTCCGGTTTGGGTTTGCTCAGTGCCTGTGGGGTTGGAAGGTGGGAGGGTTGCGCATTTCCCCAGCTCCACAGCTGTTCCCCAGCCTCGGATCCCAGGGCAAGACCCCCCCGGTTCCTGCTGGGCAGTCTCCTGAAACCAGGGCTGCAGCAGAGTGGGCAGCACCTCTGGGGCATGTCTGGGGCTTGGTGTCTGCTGGTGCTGGCACACAGGATTGGCTGAGCCTGTCAGGCTGGGTCAGGGCTGGGACTCGGTCCCTGCGCCCCAGGAGCGGGGGCCGCGCTGGCACCCCTACACTCGCACCGCCACGCTTCTCTTGGTGCACCTTCCTTCATGCGGCACCCGTTGCTATGCGACCGCCGGCTCCTGATGCTTAATGCTCTAATACGGAGGGATAAAACCACTCTAAAAATACCCCACTGACGGCCCCCCGCAGGGGCAAGGGGACTGCCGGGGGGCAGGCGGCCTGGGCAGGGGGGCTGCTGGGAAGTTCTGAAACTCCTTGTCCTCTTAAGTGGCTTTGAGCCACCCGCTGGGGCTCCGGCGGTGGCACAGACTGGTGTGCCGGTGCGGCGGGGATTGGCTGGGGCTGGCGCGTGGGCTCCTGCGGCTGGAGCTCCCCTACCAGAGCCAGCTCCAGCTAGAACTGGGAGTGCTTCAGCTCCCCTGCTTGCACCCTGCCCCACAGTGCTGGGGAACTGCCCAAGGTACTGGCTACCTGCCTAGTACTGGGGAGCCCACTGCTCATCCACACGCACCTGTCTGGCCTCTGTCTGCTCCTGCCTGACCTCTGCGTGTCCCTGCCTTGCCCTCCTGGAGCTGGTGGCATCCTGCGTGGGACCCCCGCAGCATGGGGACAGTCAGCGAGCTCTGCGCCTCCAGTTTCCAGGCATTTCTCTGCCCCTCGGTGGCTGCCAAGGCAGGTAGGCACTGCGTGCCCCCTCCCCTCTGTGCTGTGGGGTTCCCATCCGCCAGCAGGCACGGCAGTGCCCATGGCTCCAGCTCCATATGGCACCAGCTCCATATGGCTCCTGCTGAAAGCAGCACAGAGTGTCCTCGCTGTCTCTTTCCTCTGCCGGCCTTCCCAAGCTTGGGCCTCTGCAAGCACCGATCCCTTGCAGGATCAGGATCAGCATGGGCACCGGGCCCCTGGCCTGGCATTGCCCTGCACTGGAGCTGGTGCCATGCTGGGAACCACAGGGGTGTTCAGGAGCCAGCAGTGGTGGCTGGGAGGTCACAAGCAGCGCAGCATGGCCATGGCATGTCCTGCCCCAGCCCCTCAACCCCTGCCCTGCCCTGGAGGATGTGTGAGCGCTCAGTCGCCCTCATCACCAGTGCCTGTGGCTACAGAGGGGAGGATGGCACTCTCCAAAGGGAATTCTGTATGTGGAAGGCCCGGCTCCTGCCATGCTGCGGGTGGTCAGCCACCTGTGTGACCTGCTGCTGTCTGCTGGTTCCTGCCCAGCTGTGGGACTCGGGGGCTGTGCAGTAGGATGGGGTTGCGGGACCTTCTCAGCCAGCCCTGTGGCTGAGCACCTGTGGGCTCTGCTCCTCTCAAGGCCTGGCACCGTAAGCAGTGCTGAGAGCAGGTGAAGTGCCTGCCTGGCTGCATTCCTTGCACATGCACAGTGTCTGTAGACGTGGCTGAGCTGGTGCTCACTCGGCCATGTTGGAGACTGGGAGTCTGTGCATGGGAATGTTGGAGCCTTGATCCATTGGGAGCAAGGTAGTGGCTCTGGGTCAGGGGAGCGGGGTTAATGGGGTGATGGGCAGGGCTGCATGAAACCAGGAGAGTGTCCTGAGCACAGGGTCTAGCAGCCTAGGAGGGCTTGTCCTGGAGCTGCATGTCCCCAAACCCTCCTCCTGATGCACCTCAGCTGTCGGTGGGGAAGGATGGGGCTGACGCAACCCAGGGTGTGCACACGGCCACGGTGAAAACAGGATGTGGTATGAGGAGACAGGCAGGATGTTTCTGGGGGCCCCATGGGACCCCACCAAGGGCACAGTGGGTAGCGGCACCCACAGCAGCACGCAGAGACCCTGGGCTCATCCCCATAGCTTGCCTGACCCCAGGGCTGTTGCCCCTCTGGTTTTGTACAGTGTGGGCTGGCAGCAGGGCTGCCTGCTGCTGTAGCTCAGGGGGCCAAAGGAAAACCCGAGGCTTCTGAATCCCACCCTCCCCTTAGTCCATAGCTGGCGTTCTGGGTGCTGTGTCTCCATCTCGTGCTGCTGAGCAGGATTTAGCTGAGTCAAGGCAGCCAAAGCGGATGCGGCCTCTCCTCGGCGACTGACATGCCCCAGGGACGTGCCGGGGTCGGTCCCACTGCAGGCACGGCCCCGCAGCACCTGGACTCGCCACACTGAGGTCCTGCATGGAGCAGTGGGGTCCCTACAGACATCCCATAGCAAGAGGGCAAGACAGTGAGGAACAACACCCCTTGGGACTGGTATGACTCCTAGTCCTTCTGATTCCAGTTCTTGTCCAGCTGCGGGAGACGCTGCAGAGGGGAGTGGGCACCAGTGGTCCCCATGGCCAGCACAGGAACTGGACCTGCCAGTGGAGAGGTCTGGCAGAGACGGGGGAGCTGCAGGGCCGGGGATCTGCTGGCGTGTGGGGGCCCAACTGGCGGAGGGGAAGGGAGGGGGTCCCAGCGCTGCGCAGTGAGCTCAAGATGTGCCGGGGCGAGTGTCCTGGCAGGCCCCGAGGAAGGAAGGGCTGGGTCAGCCCAGGGCCTGCCTGGCTGCGACCCCAGCTCAGGGCGTCCACCAGCCCTGAGCCAAGGAGAGGGAGCAGGGCCTGGCGCCCCATTTCCCAGCCAGCCGGGAGCACAGGAGTTAAGGTGCTGGCGGCTCTGGCTCACGGCGGCAGGAACAGGGTGTTTGTTGCTGGTGCTGGCTCTTGGCGAGGCCGAGGTGACGCCCGGGAGGCCGCGGAGCTCATTGGTACAGGGCCCTGAGTCACCGCGGAAGCTCTGAGGCTGCAGGTGTGCTCACCCGGTGCTCAGAGTCCCTGGCAGCCCGAGCAGGGCCAGTGGGGCCGGGGGAAGGCCGTGGCACGATGGTGCTCAGGGCAGAGGGCAACGGTGAGCCGGGCCGAGGCGCGGAGGCTGGGTGAGGGTGGCCGGTGGCTCCGTGTCTGCCTCGCTCCCTTGCCGCCAGCCCTGCCGCTCTGGGCAGTGCTAGGACACAGGGTGAGGCGAGCAGGGCTGCGCGCCACAGGGCTTTGCTTTGGGCGAGGTGCGGAGGGGGCATGTACTGCGATTGCTGCCTGGGGGTGCTGCTGGCTCCGGTGAGCCCAGAGCCCGACACAGATGGACAAATCCTGCTGGTGGCCCCTGCCACCCCGGGGGCGGATTCCTGCTGTGGGAACCCCCGGCTTCCTGAGCTGGTGGGGAGGCATAACCGTGCTGGGAGCCTGCAGTCTGGTGGGTCCCTGTGCGACTTCTGTGCCAGGCTGAAGCCAGGGGAAGTGTCTGTTCCAGCCTCCCATGCCCTGGCACTGCTCTGCCTGTGGCCAGGCTCACTGGGGCAGAGCCAGGGAAGGGTTAATGCTGCCTTCCTTTCCCAGAAAAGCTCCTTCATCTGGGGTTTCTCTTCCTCTGGCTGCTGCTGACATGGCTGGGCTGCTTGTCACGAGTGCTCAGCCTCCACCGGGGAGGGACCTTCCGGGGCTCTGGAACAGCCCTGCCGTTCTCGCAGCCTTGCAGTCTCATTCTGCACTACACCTATCCCAGGGACCCTGGCTGGAACCCCTGCCCTCTCCCAGGTGGGCAGGAAGAGGCAGAGCTGCAGGCTTGCCTGAGGCCATCTCCAGCCCTGGCATGAATCTGGCTTTCTCTGCTGCTGGGCTGGGGGATTCTGGTACCTGGACAAGAGGGTCCTGCAGCTAAGGCAGGAGGGTCCTGTGGTACATGCAGCAGCCCAGGGATTTGGGGATTTGTGCCTGATGAGCGGGTGTGACGCAGCTCATCCCTCCCTCTGTGAGCCTGGGCTTGCTGGGCATCCTAGGGGCCTGGCAGTGGGGGGCTGGTGCCACTGAGAATGGCGCCGGGGCATATGGAAGGTGCTGGGATGCATCGACACAGCTCTGGTACTGTAAGTAACTTTTAACCTGGTGCCGTGAGCCGACTCATCTGGCTCAGGCTTCCTGATGTGGGAGACTGAAAGTATTGGGAAGTGTTGGTGTTGTGTCTGAGGGACGGTGTCGCAAGCCGAGGCGCCTCAGCCTTGGCAACAAGGGGCTGTGAAGGAGGAAGCTCATCAGACCCCAGAGCAGAGCTGGGGAAGTGCTGAGCTCAGGGATTCAGGGTGCAGGGTCGCCATCACCCAGGGAGCTCCCACTAAGCCAGTGGCGGTGCGGGGAGAATTGATGCATAGTTGAGGACAGTGCTGGTTCAAAGGCACATGGTGTCTGCCACTGGCGTGGGGCAGGGGCTGTGCTGGGGACACTGGTGAGTCTGGGCTGGTGGCAGTGCTGGCTGTGTGCGTGGTGGCACACGGGACCTCAGGGGGTAATGCTTGGGGCAAGGGAGGATGGTGACAGCCCTACAGACGCCTGTTCCCAGCACCCCAGGGCAGGAGGTGGGGGTGACACAAGAGCTGAGCTGGCAGATCCTGCTGCCACCTCCCTTGGACATGGCACTCTAGAAGGATGGTGTTTTGGTGTCCTTGCAGGTGACCTTCGTCCAATGCACAGAACCTGCTGTCAGAGGTGGGAGACCTGAGCATAGTAGGAGGGCTGGGAGCACTTTTGAAGGAGCGAGTGACCTTGGGGACTGGAGGGAAGAGGAATGGGATACCTTGTCACCATGAAGCAAGGAGGTCATGTGCCAAGGAGCACTAGGAATGTTCCTGGATCGAGGGGACCATGTGGCAGCCCTGGGCTTGAGCCTCAGAGAGAGTGTTGGAGAGGGGGTATCTGGCTCCCCAGGGTGATGGGAAGGTGTAGATGACATGGTATGCAGGTGAGGTCTGTCTGGAGGGTGCACCAGCTCCAGACTCTGCCCCAGAATAATGAATCCACTGTAGAGGGAGCTGCAAGGGTGGCCAGGAGCTGGTTTATGTTTGGGGCTGACCTGGTGCAGCAGAATGACCTGCAGGGCTGCAGGTCGGTGTGGAGCCTGTGCTGCAGGGCACAGCAGAACTGCCCAGCTGTGGGCAGCGGAATGGGCACCCACACCAGCCCCGTTGGGGTGGAGCAGAGTGAAAGGGGACTGGGGAGGGCAGCAGGGCTGGGGCTTGGTGGAAGCAGTGCTGGAGGTGGTCCAGGAGCCCGTGTTGGTTCTCGCTCTGTGGCAGCTGCCACAGTCTGAAGGAGCAGAGGCCCTGGCCCTCAAATTCTTTTCATGCCATTGGTGCCACTTGGCCCCTGTGTGGGGCTGCTGACACTGCTCGCCAGCCCAGCTCTTGCTGCTACTCAGCACCTCCACGTCCTGCCTCCACCCAGGCCCACAGCTGCTGGCTGTGAGCAGAGGCTGGGCCAGGAGCCTTGGTGGCCCTGATTCCCAGGACCACACATGCTGACCTGGTTGTGTCTTTGCTCAGTGCCCAGTGACCTGACCCCAGAGGAGTGCCAGGAGCTGGAGAACATCCGCCGCCGAAAGCAGGAGCTGCTGGCTGACATACAGGTGTGTGATGCCAAGGAGCCCACACAGTCCCCCTGTCCCAGAGACAGCTGTCTGGGTGGCAGGGGATGGTGTCCCTGCACGTATCACTGGTAGGGTCCCTGGAGCCCTGTCCAGGATCCCTCATGCTGCTGCCCCACAGCTCTTCCTCCAAGGGGCTCTGGGGACAGGGAGAGGGTCCCAGCTGGGATTCAATCCCAGGTGGCAGCCAGCCAGCCCTGCCCTGCCAAAGCAGCCATGCCTTTTCCTGTACCTTGCAGAGCGCCAGGCTGTGCAGTTGAGCCAGTCTGTGCCAGTCCCTGCCTGGCACGGGCAGGGACCATGTCTCTGGGCCAGGCCGCTGCCCTGGCAAGTGCCTGTGAGGTCGGGGCTCATCTGGGACACTGTCAGTAGAGTCCCTGATTAAGGTAGCAGAGGCTAATTACTGCCATATGCTGGGCATGATCTGAAGGGATTAGGGGTAATTTTGTTAACCTCCGAATCTCTTCCTTCCTGCATGCTGGGAGCATGGCAATGCTGCAGGGATTAGCAGCGGGGGGCAGCCCGCCCCACTGCCAGTGCCCTCTGAGCTGGTTCAGCCCCTGGGGGTGGGGGGAAAAAGGGAGGGAAGGAAGGAGGGGCTGTGGGGCCTCTTGGGGGAATGGGACTGTGTCTCCAGGGCTGGGGGCTGGAGGGTTTGTGGGGAAGGCACTTCCTTGACTCAGTGCCCTCTCTCCCCACAGCGCCTGAAGGATGAGATAGCAGAAGTGACGAATGAGATCGAGAACCTGGGCTCCACGGAGGAGAGGTGAGTCCCCAGCACCATGGAGCCCCCTCAGGCTTGCCTACACTGTGCAGGAGCCGAGGGCAGCTGAGCCTGGCCCACAAGTGCTGGTGTGAGTAACTTTCCCAGGCGCTCTGAGTTCCTGGGAGTGGGGTTCCAGGCTGATCTGCTGCTCCCAGGTCTATTTTTCCAAGCCCCAGCCCCTCTGTCTGGCCATAGCCACTGGCGGGCTTTGTTATTCTGAGCTGGCACAGTCAGTGCCAGCCAGGATTAGGGGGGGTCACAGCAGCCGGTGGGAGCCGGCTCCCAACATCATTCCCAATTACCCACCAGGGCACGGAGACTGTCCCCTTCTGCCAGCCCCACTCTCTCCCCAGAGCCCTGCCACAGCCAGTTTGCCCAAGCCTCCCCGTGTCTGGGTGACCTGACAGGTGCTGTGCCTGTACTCCTGCTGCTCAGGGTGACCCAAGGATGTGGTGCGGGAGCTCTGCTCTGTTCCGGGGCCTGACAGGCCAAGAGCAGCCCCAGGCCACGGCCTGGGGCAGACACGGAGCAGTGTGTTGGCTTTGCCCTGCCTGGGTCCAGCATGAGGGCCTGGGTCCACTCGGTCCAGGCTGACCCTCCCCACAGTGCACTGCCTCAGGGGCTGCACAGAGGCAACGGGGCCCTGCCAGGTGCTCAGAGCTGCTTCATGCCTTGCAGGAAAAACATGCAGAGGAACAAGCAGGTGGCCATGGGCAGGAAGAAGTTCAATATGGATCCCAAGAAGGTACTGTGGGATGGGGAGCAGGGCTGGTTACCTGCCTCTGGGGGTGTGCATGGCTCTACCACCTCCCAGTCCAGGTTCCTGGGGCTGGGTAGAGCCAGCAGCCAGGGCAGGGGCTGGAAGTCAAGGGGCAGGCTGGCAGGGGCAGCCGCAGACCCCCAAGTATCTCTCTTGCACACCTTCAGGGCATCCAGTTCCTGATTGAGAACGACCTGCTGAAGAACACACGCGAGGACATCGCTCAGTTCCTGTACAAGGGAGAGGGCCTCAACAAGACAGCCATCGGCGACTACCTGGGCGAGAGGTGCACTGGGCTCGGGTTTCCTGGGGGTGTTCTGGGCTCCTGCCACCTGAGAGATGGAACACTGCAGCTCTGACCTCACAGGACAGCCGACTGGGGGTACCCAGGGTGCTGGGGGTATTCAGTTCATGGCTGGCACTTGCAAGTGGCTGATTTGTGCAGACCAGGGATCAAGCAGGGAGTAGGTACAGCTTTCCCCCATGAATGAATAGAGTCTGGAGAAGGGCAGGGACAGTGGAGCCACTTAGTAGTCACAGGATTGCTGATCATGCATCCCTCGTGCTCTGGCTTTGTTCCCACAGGGATGAGTTCAACATCCAAGTCCTGCATGCCTTTGTGGAGCTGCATGAATTCACCGACCTCAACCTCGTGCAGGCCCTGAGGTGAGTAAGGGGCTGGGAGCTGAGCGTGGCCCTTGAGGGTGGTGGGGACCATGGAGCCCCCAAATCAGCACCACAACTCGCTCTCCACAGGCAGTTCCTGTGGAGCTTCCGGCTGCCAGGGGAGGCACAAAAGATTGACCGGATGATGGAGGCCTTTGCCCAGCGGTACTGCCAGTGCAACCCTGGCGTCTTCCAGTCCACAGGTGAGTGCCTGTCCCAGACGGCCTCCCTGGCATCCTGCCCCGCAGTTGACTTTCCCCTTTGCCCCTGCAGACACCTGCTACGTGCTGTCCTTCGCCATCATCATGCTGAACACGAGCCTGCACAATCCCAACGTGAAGGACAAGCCCACGGCAGAGCGATTCATCGCCATGAACCGTGGCATCAATGATGGGGGGGACCTGCCTGAGGAGCTACTCCAGGTGAGGGCCAGGGCCAGGCTCCAAAGCTGGCCCATAGCAGGGTTCACCATGGGGCTCCAGGGCAAAGCAGAGCTGATTCCATGTCATTGTACCAGAATCTGTACGAGAGCATCAAGAATGAGCCCTTCAAAATCCCTGAGGACGACGGCAATGACCTCACCCACACCTTCTTCAACCCTGACCGGGAGGGCTGGCTCCTGAAGCTCGGTGAGTGCCAGCAGCAAGGGAGGGCAGGCTGTCGCCAGGGTGCTATGCACCTGGGCGTCCCACATTTCTCCTGCTGGCCTGGCTCTTCAGAGCATGAGGAGGCTGCAGAGATAGGCACAGCCTTCACGGGAGAGGCATCTGTACATCCAGCCCTCCATCTTGGCTGGGCAGCAGGAGCAGACTCAGAGCTGATGAGGCCCTGCAGAGCGGCTGGGTGGGTGTCCTGGGGGACTCTGCCTCTAGGCTGGAAAGGCCCTGGGGTGCAGAGCTGGTACCAGGCTCTGGTGTCAGAGCACAGAGACCTCGAGGCCCTTCAGGTCACCAAGCCACAGCAGGATGTGTCGGAGCAGTCCCCCGGGAGCAAGCGGCGAGCTGCCCCAGGCTGCGTGCGTCTCCCCTCCATACCACAGACAAGCCCCTGCCTCACCTTCCCACAGCATTATCACCTCCGCATCCCGGCTGCACATGCAGGCAGCATGCATGGCATCCCTGCTGCACCGCCCGGCTCCGCAGCCGGAGCCCTTCGCGCCCTGGCTCCTGTGGCTTCTCTTCTTGGCACCTCTGGGGAATCCTCTGGCAGGGTTTAGCGAGGGGGAATGGGTGTTGGCAGGATCGGGGTCCAGTGGGGCATTTCCCCAGGGTTCTTGCTAAGGTCAGAACTCCTGATTCATGGCCAACCCCTTGGGAGCGAGAGCTGCCTGCTCCGTGCCCTTGGGTGGGGGGACACAGGACAGTGCCAGACTCTCCTGTGCCTGACTGGAGGGGCTCTGCGCATCCAGGTTCAGGTTGGCACCACCAGTGGGGTGACGGAGAGGCAGCAAAGTGGCCATGGACCCAGCTGTCTTGGGGGGCAGGGAAGGATGCTGCTGGTCAGCCGTGGGGTGGAGGGAGCCAGGCCCTGTCCCCAGCAGCCAAGGAACTCCATCCCACAGAGCCACAGTGAGCCAGGGCAGTCAAGACCCCACGGCCCTGCCGCTGGCCCAACCCCTCACAGCTTCCCTGCTGCAGCCAGCCCCACTGACCCGCAGGGCAAGGGGGGACTTTGGGATTCCTCTTTTTATTTTTTCCCCTGTTTTTTTTTTTTTTAATTTTCTTTTCTCCCTCATTTATGTTTCCATGATTTTGGCTCTTCCTTTCCTTGCCCCCAACTCCAGGAGGTACGTACCCCTCTTCCCTGCTCTGCTCACACTGCTGGGGCTTCGTTTCCTTTGCATTTTTAATTGCTGGTGATGAGTCTCATTGCTGCTGCTGTTGCTGCTAACCTCACGTGCCCGGGGACCTCGCCTGCTGCAGGACAGCCCCTCTCCACCTCCAGGCAGGGACGTGGAGTGTTGGCCCTGCCAATGCCACACGTTCTCCAGGGCCTGCAGCCTCCTCTGCCACCCCGGGGGAGGACGGGGCCACAGTGGCACCTTGCCACCCGCCCAGGTGTGCATTGCAGTGTCCGCAGACAGCTTGGCCTGGCCAGTGGGTCCTTGCCTCCGGTGACACAAGGGATGGGGGCAGGTTTGGGGTCTCTGTGGGAGGGGGCTCCAGCCTGTGCACGGGTGGTTAGGGCATGCCCAGTGGCTGGAGCTGGGTGGCAGCAGGAAGGATTTGTCTACGTGGTGCCCTGTGCTGAGCTAAGGGCTCAGAGCAGTCCCCGTGAGGCACCAGCACTGCTCCAGTGCCTGCACCCCAAGGTGCCAAGGTGCTGGCCCTCAGAACTGCTCTGGGGCAGGGACAGGGGTGGGCTGCCAGCTGGCACAGGGGAGCAGGGGCCACAGGGCCTTCCTGGCAGGGGAAGGAGATGAGCAGGACCCCCAGTGTACACCGTGGCTCCTTGTTTCCATGCTGGATCCAGCCTGCAAGGGTGGGTGCTCGTCTGGCATTCAGCACCGCTGCCATGGCTGTGGTGGAGGGGAGCTGGGCCCAGGGGGGAGCGGGGCCTGTGCCCAGGGACCGGCTTCTCCCACTGTGCTGGCAGCTGAGGAGCTTGGCCACAGCCTTGGGTCCTGCCTTGCTCGGGGTCCAGGACAAATGGGACCATGGACAGTGTGGACAGAAAGTGCCTGTGTCCTCCCAGGGAGCTGCGTGGCCGCGTTTTCCTCCAGCTGTGCTCAGTCTGAGTGTGGGTGGGAACGGTCAGCACTCCCAGCCCGGCAGTCCCGCCCTCGCCTCCATCCTCATCTGTGCGCTTCCTGCTCCGGCTCGGTGTGGTGTGCGCTGCCTGCTGCTGCTGCCCGCCGCTGCCTGGCTCTGCTTGGCTCTGTGTGTGCGCCTGGGCCTGTGCTGCTGGAGCCTCTGTGTGCCGGCCGTGCTCTGCAGGGCTGTGCCCGACTGTCCCCTCTGCTCCCAGGAGGCAGGGTGAAGACATGGAAGCGGCGCTGGTTCATCCTGACCGACAACTGCCTTTACTACTTCGAGTACACAACGGTGAGTGGGCTCCGTGCAGGGTGAGCTGAGCTGGGGCAGGGGAGGGGCTGGACTGGGGGTGTCCACCCCACAGCTAAACCTCTGCTTGGCCACATCAGGATAAGGAGCCCCGTGGCATCATCCCCCTGGAGAACCTGAGCATCCGTGAGGTGGAGGACTCAAAGAAGCCCGTGAGTGCTGCGGCAGTGTCCCCTGGGGTTTGGGGGCAGATTTGGCTTGGGCAGGAAAATCTGAGAGGTGTTGCAGCACCCCGAGGTGTCCCCAGGAGAGGCACGGGGCCCCAGAGTGGTCACTGCGTTCACCCTGAAAGCGGCCGAGTGCAGACCTGGGGCTGGTCACCACAGGGGCACATGTGGGGCCAGGGAGTGACAATGAGCGTATCTGTCCCTCTGCCATGCTGGGGCAGCTGTGCCAGGGTTGTGTGGCTCTGCTTTTTCCCTCCCAGTCTGGGGCCTCTTTGGAAGTGGGGGCTGCCTCTGAGTGATTTTTCCCTCACAGAACTGCTTTGAGCTCTACATCCCTGACAACAAAGACCAGGTGATCAAGGCCTGCAAGACAGAGGCAGATGGGCGTGTGGTGGAGGGGAACCACACCGTGTATCGCATCTCTGCCCCCACGCCTGAGGAGAAGGAGGAGTGGATCAAGTGCATCAAGTGAGTGCTGGGAGGAACAGGTGGGGGCACGGTGCTGGGCAGGGGCACGGTGCTGGGCAGGGGCACAGCAGGGACCTGCCTGCTGTCCTCAAAGGAGATGGTGCTTCCCAGGGCATCCTGCAAGGATGGGGGAAGAAAACTTCCTCAGGGATATAAAGGGACCTGCCCAAGGCCAGGCCAGGCAGGTCACACCCATCATTGCAGCAGTTTGGCCTGACCCAGCCCATGTTCCCCTGCCAGGGCAGCCATCAGCCGGGACCCCTTCTACGAGATGCTGGCTGCCAGGAAGAAGAAGGTCTCCTCCACCAAGAGGCACTAGCCGCCAGACTGGCCCTGTGAGGCCAGCAAGCCCCTGCAGCAGCCCAAGTGTCCCCCTGTCATGGGGGCATGTGGGGCGGGGGCCATGCTGCAGGCTGGCCCTTGAGGCCCTGGGCCCAGCTTCAGCTTAGCCATTTCTTTACTGTGGGGGGAGGGAAGGGGCACAGGCATCTCAGTGACTCTGGCCCCCCATCACTGCCTCATCGCCGGACAGCGTCTTCACAGGCTCAAGCTGGAACACAGCACCCCTGGGAGCCCTGGCCTCAGCACCACGGCCATCCTCTCTGCCTCTCACCCCCAGGAAGCCTGTGGCCACACAGCACTGGGTCCCCCCAGCACGGTGTTCAGATGTCCTTGGGGTGTTCCGTCAGGAGGGGGAGTAGCTGTTGGTGAGCAGCCAGTGGTTTTGGGGTGCCCCAGGTGCAGGGCGTCAGCCCCAGGGGGGCCCTGCAGAAATACAGCTCCCAGCCCTCGTTGTAGCGGGCCTGGGTCTGTCCTAGGCGTCCCCACACTGCTGCCTTGGACCCTCCCAGCCACCCCCTGCACTGGAATGGTCCCCACAGACACAGGAGGGGCGAAGGGCAGGGACTGCCAATGAGCAGTGGTGCCACACAGGGCAGAGATCTGCCCTCACCCAGCTGTGGGAGTTGTGGCTTGGATGTGGCGACACTGGATGGCATTGCCCCAGCACATCCTTGTGTCACAGCCCTCGTGCCAGCATGGCAGGGTGCCATGGTGGGACATGTCCAGAGCTGGAGCCTGCCCTCAGGATGCCTGCTGGTGGGGAATCTCTGCCTCACAATCGCCTGTGTCTTGTCCCCATCCCCATGCACGGTCTGGAGGTGCCTGGATCAGTATTAGTCTATTTATCAGAGGTGTAAATACTCCTGTATAGTTTTCTCCTTGTAGATTATTTTGTATTTGGGTGGTTCAGTGCAGAGGCCTCACAGGAGTGGGGGGTGGGGGGCAGGGTTTTTTATTCTAATCTCTTTTTTTTTCTTTTTTTCTTTTTTTTTAATTTGCCATGGCCTTGTAAACTAGCTGAAGACCAGCAACAAATAAATACTTGCACCACGCTTCTCTTGACCTCCTGTGCTCTGTGCAGCTTGAGGTGGGCAGGGGTTCCCTGCCACTGTCAGCCCTTGTCTTGTGCCCAGCCTTGGACTGGGCTCTTGCTCCTCCCAGTCTTGATGTGCTGGGAGTGTTTGTGAGCCTTGTGCCTTCACCAGCTGCCCCTGGCCACAGGACAGTGCCAGAGGTACCTCACTGCAGAACACACCGTGGCTGTTCCAGGCTGGGACAACTCTTGGTCCTGCGTCCTGAGGGCACCAAGCTTGGCTGGGTAGGGGCGTGGTTACCCACTGCTGTGGCATTCAGTGCACTCGGGAGGACCTGGGACAATGGGGGTGTGGGGTACGCCCGGGTACCGGCTCTGCAGTGGGACTGGAGGATTCATACCAGGTGTGAATGGGATCAAAGCCAAGCTGGGCCTGAGGGCAAGCTGGGAGCGCCAAGCCTGTGCCAGCTGTGCTGGTGCCATCAGGGCTGGAGGGGGAGTTGTGCAGTCATACACGCTTGTGCCATGTGGGGGATCTGCCAGGGCATTCCCTGCTGCAGCCCTGCCCATCCTGTGCCTCAGATGGGGCAACCTTTGGCACCGCAGCCTGAGTCTGGCCAGGGTGGGCAAACAGCCCTGCTGAGGGGTGGGGACAGTGTGGGGTGTGGAGGGAGAAGGGCAGCTCTGCAGTTGGGCTGGTGCTGGTGCCCGTTGGGCTGGTGCCAGTGTCGGTTGGGGCACAGACTGTCGGTTGAACAGCTGACAGTGTCAGGTGCGGTGCAGACAGTGCCTGGAGGCTGTTGGAGAGTTGAGGAGTTCGACAGAGCAGCAGTAGAGCCAGGTAAGATTGGAGTGAGCCAGGGCAGCAGTAGGGCCAGGCAGGGATGGAGCAGGTCAGGGGCAATAGGGCTGGGTGCTGAATGGGGCCAGGCAGAGATGGGGTGGGCTTGTGGCCACCGGGAACAGGCAGAGATGGGACTGGCAGCTTCCCCTAAGACTGCATGTGCAGAGGGAAGGCTGAGGGCAGTGGAAGGTGGGCTAGACAGTGTCAGTAGGTCGGGGTGTGGGGTCCGCACAGCTCCTGGCTGAGCGGGGTTTTGCCCATTGACCACTCCAGGTGCTGGGGGCTGCAGCCGGACCGGTGCAGGCACAATGTCAGACCCACAGGACGAGAGGTTAGACCTCCTCGAGAGCTTGGCCACGGCGCTGCTGCGTGTCCGGCCAGATAAGTGGGCCAAGTTTGTGGCCAGTGAGGAGACTTCAGTCATGCTGGACAAGTTCTTCAAGCAGCCAGAAATGCTGGAGCTGGTGCTGGGGATGAACCCTGCTGGGCAGATCTTGCCCACTACCTGCTTCCCACCTGCCCTAAAGGGCAAGGGAATATACTGCGTGAAGAAGAAGGGGGAGAACATCACCGGGGAGAACTGTCGGACTGCTCTGCTGGTGGGAGACATCGGCCCCTCACCCGTGGAGCAGCTCATCTCCGTGCTGCAGGAGGTGGGTTGCCCATGCAGGCACAGGCTCGGGGTAAACAGGGTGAGCTGAGCTCCCTGGGTACACTGCTGCACTGGGACCCCTGCTGTGGGCTGCTCTAGCCAAATTTCCAGGTGGGCTCCAAAAGAAACTAAAATTCACAGAAGAAAAGGCCCTTGCCCTGACCTTGCAGTGGCTTCCATCCTATGTTGAACAAGCCCGACAAGGACAAGAGCTGGGTGAAGGTCACCAACCTGGTTTTCTTCTGGCCCCAACTGGATCACTTCCTCACTGCAATTTTAGAAACTCATAACACCCACTTACCTCTACCCTGCAGCTGGGAAATGTCTAAGTGGATTTCTCTCAAATTTCCCATAAATATTCCTGCTGCTGGTCTAGAGCACCCAAAAGCTGCATCAGCTCCAGGAACTCCCACTATTCCCCCTCACTGCTTGAAGCTTTTGCTCATGCGCCAGCCCCTGACTCTGCTAGATGCATTCACTGTGCCAATTCCAGCATTTCCCAGGCCATGAGAGATGGAAACCCAGACCAAGGAGCCTTTTGGTCACACTGATGAGATAAATAGCCGCCAAACCCATCTGTGGCCAACAGAGCCGTGACTGCGCTGAGACTGTGCTTCAATGGGCAGGAGAGGGAACACTGGGCTGCCCGCTGCCCTGTGTACAGGAGGTCATGACCAAGCACCTGACCTAGCCCTGTCTCGCAGGTTGTGGCCCCTCTGCTCCTGAGCGAGGACGAGGGCATGGGCTGGCCCAGGATTGTGATGGAGGACGTTGTGCAACAGACTCACCAGCTGCAGAACAAGATGTTCGTGATGAGTGGGAAGATACAGGGAAAGCCACTGCTCCCGCTGCCCGAGCACCTGGTCAGCTGGGATGACTCAGGCGCCGCCCTGGACTGGTGGGTGCTGCTGGCACCACTTGGTGCCAGAAAAACCTGGCAGGGGCCCAGGACAGCATAAATAGCTCGGGGAGGGATGGGAGCTAGGACACTGGCTTGGTCCCTGCACAGCCCTGGGCACAGCCATCCCCTGCAGCAGACAAGGTTTGAGGCGTTCATGCCAGGCACCTGCACCGGCAGGGACAGCCACAAGCAGGTGTGACAGGCTTCCCTAGGGCTGCTTGGGGTTCCCCTGGGGAAGTTCAGGGCTCCCTGGGGGCATAACCCATCTGCCTTTCAGCCTGGTGGGGCCCGTAGATGCTACAGTGCTGCACTCCATCGAGACTGTCATCATCGAGTGGTTCCAACTGGTTGAAGAGATCTTTAGCCAGGACCCAGCACAGCAACTGCTGGAGGGGCTGCACCCCCTGCCCAGGGTGGAGTTTGATTTCTGGCAGACCAGGATGACCACTTTGGAGTGCATCAATGAGCAGGTACTGTCTCACCCACAGTGGCCACATGTCCTCATGCTGAGCCCCTCATGCTGAGCCACCCATGCTGATCCTGATGCCTCTTCCCTGCCAGCTGCTCTCACCCCAAGTGACAGTGCTGTCCAAGACACTGGAGAAGGCTGACAGCTGCTACTTGTCATCATTGCAGAACATGTTCAGGGCCGTCAGTGGTGGTGAGGTCCCACGATGTGGTGGCTGCCTCCAGCAAGGTGTCCTCATCCCAACACAGACTTTCTCTGTGTCCTAGGTCTGGAGGAAGCCAGTGATGTCAGCCTCCACCTGCAACCGCTGCAGGCGCTCCTGGAGGAGATGGAGCAAGCAGATTACTCCCAGGTAAGTGATATGTGGCAAAATAACCAGGCACGGCCTGGTGGCCTCATCTGTGCAGCAGCAGAGCCCCAGAGGCTTCAGGGGGGACACATCCCCCCGCTATGCACAAAAAAGCACCCAAAAGCACCCACACTGATGAGGCTCTGCCCCTGCAGCTGCGGCCCTTCGTGCCCAAGGCACTCTGCACCGTCTGCCTGCTCCGGGCTCACTGCGTGCACTACCACTCGCCTGCCCACATAACCCGTATCCTGCAGGAGATCTGCAACTTCCTCATCAACCTGGTACAGCCCCAGGGCCAGTACTGACCCACCCCTGTCCCCTCCAGTTGCCTCTCTGGGGTAGATGTGGGGAGTCCAGTCACAGTGATGCAGAGACTCCCTAGACAAGGGAACAGCAGAGCTCCCCATAGGGCTGGGGAGAGTCTGGGGTAGGCATGGGCTGAAGGCAACCACCAGCAAGTCTGTGGGGGTGAAAGGGGCAGGAGGAGCCTCCGTGTCCTCCTGACAATGGCCCCTGCCTGTGTCTGTCCCAGACCTATAAATTCCTGAACCCAGAGGACATGCTGAAGGGGCTGCAAGGAGAACCCCAGGAGACCCTGGAGGGACTCAAATTAGCCATTTCCACCACAGAGAAGTTCTTCCAGTCCTACAGCACTTACTGCTCTGACCTAATGCCCACGCTGTTCCCGGTGGGTGCAGGGATGGTGCAGGAACATCTGACCCCCTGCACACCAGCACCAGACTGACAGCCCCTCTCCCCTCCCAGGGGCAACCACAGCTCTGGGAGTTTCCCCCCATAAAGACCTTTGGGAGGATGGACGCCTTCTTGCACAGGCTCAAGACCATCAAGGTGACAGCATACCTTTCAGGGCACAGTGCCAGCCTCAAACAGACCTTCTCTGCCCTGGGGATCCTGGGGTGGGAGTAGCACAGGGTGAACTTGGCTGCAGCCTGGGGCGGGCTGGGGCTGCTGGCACAGTGGGACATCACTGGGAGGTCAGTGGCACCACTCCCAGCACAGTTTTCCCCCCAGCCCTGAGCCCCCACACAGGATGGGGCACCCCTAGCCAGGTCGGGGAGCACCCCTGTGGAGATGCTCCTCAGGACTGCTGAGCTGGCAGGACGCAGCCCTGTGCTGGTGCTGCAGCTCCTGCAGCCTGGGACAGGGGAAGCCGGGTAAAAGGTGATTTATGTTTGCCAGGAGCTGTTCCAGGCAGCCGTTGACTTTCTGAGGCTGGAGAAGACGGTGCTGGGAGGGGTGCGAGGAAACTTCCTTGGGACCTGGGTGTTGCAGATCTCTGAGGAGGTCTGTGAAGCCACCAAAGCTTTTGCCGAATGCAAATATGATCCTTTGGATCCCGATGAAGAGGTGAGCAGATGCTGGAGTGGAAATGTAATGGATGCTGGAATGGAGGTGTTGGCATTGGCTAAGTGAAAAGAAAAAAATCTCTTGTGAGAAGATGCTGCAGAGGGACACATAGGACTGTCCCACAGCAGCACAGGGCTGGCTCTGGAGCAGGTCATGGGACTCTGGACCCTCTGGGTTCAGCAAATCCTTCCTGAAGGATTTGAGAAGGAGGCACAGGGGCTGTGTCACTTCAAAACATTTTGCTCTCAATGGCAGCAATGGAACAGAGACTTTGCAGAGTTCCAGAAGAAGGTTGAGGATGCAAACAAGCAGCTGGCTGCCATCTTCTGCCAGGGCTTTGATGACTGTAACCGCCTGACAGCTGCCGTGAAGGTACCTGTGCCCCAGCTCGGCAGCCTGGCACACACCTCCCATGGGAACTGGGGCCTCCCCTGTCCTGAGACTGCTCCAGGGGGAGGAACCAGTGCCTGCCTCTCTCTCCTGCAGCTGGTGCACATGTTTGCCTCTGTGCTGGAGCGACCCCTGATCAGGGCTGAGGCTTCCCCCTGCTACTTGGCCCTGCTGGGAATGTTCGAGGCCGAACTGGAGAGCGTGAAGACGCTGTATGACACCCAGTTCATGTCCCCACCGCCCCCTGGGGGGGCCCCAGCCATCCACAAGAACATGCCACCGGTGGCTGGGCAGCTGAAGTGGGCTCTGGAGCTGCAGCAGCGGCTGGAGGGGCCACACAAGGACTTGTTGGCCATCAGCCACCCGTAGGTGCAGGTCCCCTGTCCTCCCATGGGGACACAGGGCAGTAGCAGGGCAGGATCCAGCCCGGAGCGGGTCCCTTCCCATGTCGTGCTGCTGCAGCTTTATTGTGGCTCTGACAGTGCCATGGTGAGTGCTGAGGCTGAGTTGGTGTCCGGGAAGTACGAGGAAATGATGGGGCTGCTGCAATCTTACAGCAAGCGGATCTACAAGGAATGGGCAAGCGGACCTGGCCGGGACTGCCATTTCAGCCTGGAGCAGCCCCTGCTCCTGAGGGACCCTGAGTCTGGCCTGCTCAGCGTGAACTTCTCCAGAAAGGTCGGTCGGCGCCAGCAGCCGCTCCCCGCGGCCGCGGGGGCTGCCTGAGCTGCGGGGCTGTCACTGACCGACCCGTCCCGGCTGTGGTGTCTCGCAGCTCTCTGCCGTCCTGCGGGAGGTGAAGTACCTGAAGATCCAGCAGCAGCAGGACATCCCAAGCAATGCTGAGAGACTCTTTGCCCAAAATGAGACTTTTCAAAAGATAGGGGACAACTTGGAGCTCATCGTGGGCTGGTACAACGAGGCAGGTTCTGAAGGGGAGACATCCCAGCTGCTTTTCCGGGCTGAAAGGGACTGGGGGGGGTTGGGTACGACAGGCACATCACCTCAGGTCCCTGCCCATCCTGTGGCTAAGCCAAGCCACCTCCTGGCCCCCCCCCATCACTGTGTTGGTGGGGTGGGGTGGGGACCCTGTTCCTTGGTGTTCAGCGACGTGAAGCAGCACTCACCTCTGGGTGTGTTGGCGCAGGTGAAGCAGCAACTGATGCCAGTGGAGCAGCCACTGCTGGCAAGGGAGCTGGAGGCCCTGGACACCCGTCTGGCCAGTGCTGAGCGGACTCTGTTCTGGAACCATGAAGGTGCGAACCCCCATCTTGGCCATCCATGGCTGGGGATCCTCCTTGTGCATTTTGGAGGTCCCTGGTCCCCAGCACGAAGTGACCTCCCAGTGCCCTGCGGGTGTCTCCACAACGTACTCATGTGCCCTTTTCCCTCCCAGGTGTCATGGAATACATCCAAGAGATGAGGGACACCCTGCATGACCTGCAGAGACGGGTCCAGAGAGCGAAGCTGAACCTACAGAACATCACCCAGCTGATGGAGGTAATGTTTGCTGGCACTTCACAAGCATCTTTCTGGGACACATCTAGCCAGGATTGCCCTTTCCCTGGCTCAGCAGAGCAGCTCCATTCTCTCCCTCTACAGGACTGTTCAGCTACTCCCTTGTTTGGAAGAAAAGACAACAAGGAAACCGCGCTCCTGGACCTCGATGGGAAAGAAAACGCCTTAGCTCAGCGCCGCGCTCTCATCGAGAGTACAGGCGAGAAGATCCAGGGGATGGTGAAGGTGAGACATGGCCCTGGAGCATTGAATGGCTCACAGGGACATGAGGAAGGACTTGAAGCAATGTCAGGAACTTTTGCTGGGTGTTCACTGATGAACACAAGCTGGTTTTCTCGTGGCAGGAGAATGCAGATCTGTTCAAGGCTGACTTGTCCTTGCGGATATGGCTGGACTATGTGCGATACATAGACAGAATCGTGTTGGATGGGCTCTGCAGACTTGTTCACAAAACCCTGCAGCTGCTGCTCACCAACATGGCCCCTGACGTAGGTCCCAGTGCTCTGGCAGTGGGTGTCCCTGTGCTGGGCTCAGGGTGTCCCACTGCTCGCTCTCAGTTTGGTCAGTGGCCAAATGTGACTGTCCCCATGCTCCCTGCAGCTTGCAGGGCTGTGGGACCTGAAGCCCCACACCAGGCACTGCCCCATTTCAGGCCCAGGTGTCCCCGCTGTTCGAGGTGAAAATGGAGCTGTCCGAGGGCCGGGTGCAGTACCAGCCCTCCCTGGAGGCGGGGAGTGGCGACAGCTTCTTGGTGCTGGTGGAGGGGCTGCTCGGGGACACGGAGGCGGTGGCATCCTCCATGCCGCGGCTGCTGGAGGGCGCGGTCAGTTACAAGGTGAGTTCTTCACAGGCAGCAGCTCCCAGCTCAGCAGGATGGGGGTGGGGGTGGCCAGTGTCCCAGCCAGTCCCTGAGCTCTGCCTGTCCCTTCAGACTGCACTGGAGGAGCAGGCGGAGCTCATGAGGATGCAGGAGAAGCTGATGTCGCTGGTGGTCAGCACCATGGCAGAAGGTGAAGAATTCAGTGCCAGCTTTGAGGAGCTCTCCCACCTGTGGCAGGAGAGCCCCGAGGAGTTCCTGCATCGCTTCCTCACCTTGGACAGTGCCCCTGGAGAGGGGGAGGCAGAGCCACCGCCAGAGAAGCCCTTGGCGCCTGGGGTACCACCCCTGCAGCTCTTTCAACAGGAGGTGTGGGATGGATGCCTTGAGATGTGCTGGGTGCTTGGGGTGCCCTAGAGGACACTGGACGCCCAAGGAGGTGCCAGCCACAGACTGTGACCCATTTGTGTTCCCAGATTGACGCACTCGAGGCACTGCATGAAGAGCTGAGTGGGTTTGAGGAAACCAAGGTGTTTGGGGGGTGGCTGCAGAGTGACTGCCGCCCCTTCAAGAAGGCACTGCTGGCTGCCATCAAGGGCCAGAGCCTGGTGCTCCGGCAGTACCTCACCCATCACGTCACCAGCAGGTAAGGTGTGGCCAGCTCTGGTGTAGGGATGGGGTGGTCCCAGAGACTGAAGCCCAGATAAGCTGTGGCACAGGCACCACTGTGTGCTAGGGCAGGGCTGACCCAGGGACATAGCCCTGAAAGTGCAGGTTCCAGGTGAAGGTTCCAGGCACCTTCAGGGGTGAGTTTCTAGGGGGTCATGCCCTGCAGAGTGAGCCCCAAGCCCCAGGGACACCTGGTGAGCGTCACTGTCCTCTCAGTCTCCAGGAGTTGCAGGATTTCATCAAAGAGTCCACTGCCGGCTTGAGTAAACCTCTGGAGGAGGGAGACTATGAAGGACTGGTGGCAATGATGGGGCACCTGGCAAGGGTCAGGGAGAGGCAGGAGGTGACTGATGTCATGTTTGAGCCCTTGAAGGAGACGGTTGCGCTGCTCAAGACGTACGGGGACAAGATGCCAGAGGAGATCCACCTGCTGCTCCAGGTAGGGTGCTTAGGGTGTGGGGGGCCGGGCAGGGGCTTACTGGAGCCAGGCTGATGACCCCGCATGGTGTCCACTGCAGAAACTGCCTGAGCACTGGGAGAACAACAAGAGGCTGTGCCTGCGCGTGGCGGATAACGCGGCGCCCCTGCAAGCCGCCGAGGCCGCCATCCTCCGCCAGAAGTGCCAGGACTTCGAGGTGCCTCCCCAGGGGCTGCGGGCAGCGTGGCGGCTCCTCGTTGGGAAGGCTCTGCTGCTCTTCCCAACTGCCAGATCCTGGCTGCCCTCATGAGCCCCATCCTCCCACACAGGTCCAGCAGCTGGCCTTCCGGGAGAGTTTCCAGGCAAAAGCTCCTTTCTCATACACAGAACCAGAACCCTACAAGTCACTCAACAGGGTAAGCAAGGGGAGGACACCAGGGCCACTGCTGTCCCCACTGCCTGGCCACCCCTGACAGACACTGGGTGCTGGGGAGGGGCAGCCACTCCAGGTCTGGCTCCAGCTCCCAGGCTGACCCAAGGGTCTGGCCCTGCAGCAGAGCCCCTGCTGGAATAGAGAATTGTCCCTTGCACACAGTCGCTGGCTGACACCTTTTCCTTTCCTCCATCCAGCAACAAAAGAGCATCATGGCCTTGGAGAAGGAAATGGAAGCCCTGGCCACCTCAGCTGCACTGTTTGAGGTGTCAGTCCCAGAGTACAAACAGCTTAAAATGTGTCGAAAGGAGCTGCGCCTGCTGAAAGAGCTCTGGGACATGGTCACCCTGGTATGTGCTGTGGTCTGGGAGCCAGGCAAGGGCTGGACAGCAGCTCTTGGATAGGAACAGGCAGCTGGTGCCAGCTGGGCATTGCCAGCCAAAGGTGTAGAGCTGTTGCAGCTTCTCAGAGAGCTCATTGCCATCAGAGGGAGGATGAGACATGGGGCAGGTTGTTACATTTGAAGCAGGTCTGTGTGGCGTGTGCATGGTGGGGGGCCTGGTGGGCACACAGGGCATGCAGGTATGCTGCTCCTCTTCCCAGTCAGGAATGCTTCTGCTAATCACATTGTGAAAATTATCCTGGGTCTAGGTGAACTTGAGCATTGCCTCCTGGAAGACAACCAGGTGGGCAGAGCTTAATGTTGAGGATATGGATATTGAGTGCAAGAAATTCGCTAAAGACATCCGCAGTTTGGATAAGGAGGTGAAGAGCTGGGACGCGTTCACGGGGCTGGACAGCAGCATGAAGAACATGATGACATCCTTGCGCGCCGTGAGCGAGCTGCAGAACCCAGCCATCAGGAACCGGCACTGGCAGGAGCTTGTGCAGACAACCAAGGTGCTCCCAAGTCCTTCTGCCCATCCCTGGCCCAGGAGGCTCCAGCCCCTGGCCCAGGAGGCTCCCAAGATCCACACCCAGCAAGGGAAAGGTGCCATTGGGTTTAAATCTGGCTGCATGCAAATATTTGTGTAGGGTCTCTAAATGTGGGTGTTAATGAGCTGCTGGACTGCCTCTCTGTGGAGGGGAGTCCATGGCCCAACCACGCTGGTTCTGCTCCAGGTGGAATTCACCATGTCAGAGAACACCACCCTCGCGGATCTGCTGAAGCTGAACCTACACAAGTTTGAGGAGGAGGTTCGTGGCATCGTGGACAAAGCATCAAAGGAGGCTGGGATGGAGAAGGTAAATGGGGCTCAGCTCCTCCCCTGCTTTGCTGAGACCCCTGTGCCAATGTGACTCTGTGGCTGTCAAGGGTTTGTGCTCCAGTTCCTGGGGCTGGAGTCTACAGGGAGCACATGGAGCTTGTGGAGCCCATGCCTGGAGCAGGCGCCCCTTGTCCTCCTGCTTCCCCACTGGGGCTGGGCTCAGCACCGTGGCATCCAGCTCATCCTCATGCTCCAACTGCAGGTGCTGAATGCCCTGGACATGACTTGGGCAACAATGGAGTTTGAGTATGAGCTCCACAGCAGGACCCAGCTCCCACTACTCAAGATGGATGAGACGCTCATTGAGACGCTGGAGGACAACCAAATGCAGCTGCAGAACGTGTTGGCCTCCAAGTACCGAGCCTTCTTCCTTCAGAGGGCACAGGACTGGCAGCAGAAGCTGTCAACCAGTGACACTGTTATCAACACCTGGTTTGAGGTACAGAGGAAGTGGAGTCACCTGGAAACAATCTTCATAGCATCTGAAGACACACGCAGTCAACTGCCAGAGGACTCGAAGAAATTTGATACCATTGACAAGGATTTCCGAGTGCGAAGCCCATTCCCCCTCTCCTTTTCCCTGCAGCTCTCTACCAGTTCGGGTTGGCTGAAGTGTTTTTCCTCTTCAGGAACTAATGGCTGATGCAGTACAGACTCCCAATGTGATTGAATGCACCAACAAGCCCGGGCTGCACACCCAGCTGGAAGAGCTGCAAGACAGGTAAGGATCAAGTCATCCTTGGTGAAGTGTTTGGGAGGCCAAAGGAAGAGGATGATTCCCCCAAAGCATCAGCAAGACAAGGACTGAGCAAAGAGTAAAACTGATACATGGGGGTCATGGCAGGTTTTTCTGTTTCCTGCCAGGCTGGCGGTCTGTGAGAAGGCCTTGGCTGAATACCTCGAGACCAAAAGACTGGCTTTTCCCCGGTTCTATTTTGTTTCCTCTGCAGACCTACTGGATATTTTATCGAAGGGGACAGAGCCCCTTGAGGTATAGGCTGTGTGTGAGCATGGGGATGAGTCTTGTGCCATTTCCCTGCACTTGTTTGAGCAGTTTTAGAACATTTTTCACTCTTATGGACAGAACATCATCCCTGATCCCCCTCCCTGGGTGCAGTGCCCAGGGAGCACCCAGGGGTAGATCCAATTGCTGATCACACCTCCACACGTGACAGGGGTCCTGACGGTGGCTGTGCCTCTGCTCTCAGGTGTCCCGGCACTTGACGAAGCTGTTCGACAGTTTGGCCAAGCTGGAGTTCCAGCAGGGCCCAGACAAAAAGCCTCAGAAGGTGGCCCACGGGATGTTCAGCCGGGACGGGGAGTACATGCCCTTCGATGCAGACTGTGACCTGTCTGGCCAGGTCAGCTGAACTTCGTGGAGACTGCAGGCTGAGGCAGGGGGCATGTTGAGGATGGGGAGGAACCTTTTGCTGGTTGTGCTCTAACAGCCTGGCTGGAGTATAAAAATGCAGTTACAAAGATTTTTAGCCAAAACCCCAAAAAATGGTCCCTGCATTGTAGGTACAGAGCAGCACAGTCATGTGAACCTGCTCAGCCTCACAGTCCCTCAAGGGTTGCAGAGTGGTTACACCTTGGCTGTGTGCCCTTAGACCACCCCTCATCACATCCATGGGCTGTGCCCTGCGGGACCAGCTCCAGACTCTCTCCTGTGGCGTTCTGTGACATGCAGGGAGAGGTTTGTGCAGCCTGGGTGGGCTGAGAGCCGCTGGCTCAGCTCTGCTGGATGTGACCCTGCAGGTGGAGCTTTGGCTGAACCGGCTGCTGGAGCGCATGCGCTCAACGCTGCGGAACCTCATCCCCCAGGCCCTGGGCACCTATGAGGATAAGCCACGGGAAGAGTGGGTGTTTGACTACCCAGCACAGGTGGGTGCGGCTGCACAGGGTCAGGCTGAGCCGGCTCGGAGAGGGACAGGAGGAGGAGCCAGAGAGCCCCAGCAGGCACAGGCACCCACCCTGAGCCATAGCAGGTTCCTCTTTATGGCCGTGTTGTCTCCATGGTTTGCTGCAGGTCGCTCTCACGTGCACCCAGATCGCCTGGACCTCAGAAGTTGGTGTTGCCTTTGCGAGTCTGGAGAAAGGTTATGAGAATGCCCTGAAGGATTATAACAAAAAGCAGGTTGGCATCATCCGCACCTGACCTGGAGCCAGCCCAAGCCTCTCTGCCAGGCCAGGGGTCACTGAGAGGTGGACAAATGGGGGCATCATCTCTGTGTCCATTATTTCTATCCTTCCCCAGATTGCTCGGCTGAATGCCCTGATTTCCCTGCTTCTTGGGAACCTGAGTGCTGGAGACAGAATGAAGATCATGACAATCTGTACTATTGACGTCCATGCAAGGGACGTTGTGGCCAAAATGATCCAAACAAAGGTATTTGGTACCAGAGGGTATTTTTGCTGCACCATCTCTCAGAACATTGGAGCACAGATTTCCAGTCATTCTATTACTTTCGGGCTGGGCGCATCTGTTGTCGGGTGTGGACTGGGCTGGGCCATGAGGAGGGATGGCCCTGGGACCCCTTTGCACACTGTCCTTGTGCTGGGAGGTGGCACACAGTCCCAAGATGTGTTGCTGTCCCCGCGGGCCAGGGTGGGCAGTGCCTCTGCACACCTGCCCTCCACAGCCAGCTGCTCCGCAGGTGGAGACCTCCCAGGCATTTGCCTGGCAGTCCCAGCTCCGGCACCGCTGGGATGATGGGAAGAAGCACTGCTATGCCAACATCTGCGACGCTCAGCTCCTGTACGCCTACGAGTACCTGGGGAACACCCCCCGCCTGGTCATCACCCCCCTGACTGACAGGTTGGGGCTTGGCTCCCCACACTCCCACTGCCCCGGCACTGTGGCCATGCCACACCACGGGCCCCACTCAGCCCTGGTGTCCTTCCTCCACAGGTGCTACATCACCCTGACACAGTCCCTTCACCTCTACATGGGGGGAGCCCCCGCTGGCCCTGCAGGCACCGGGAAGACGGAGACCACCAAGGACCTGGGCCGGGCTGTGGGTATGATGGTCTACGTCTTCAACTGCTCTGAGCAGATGGACTACAAGGTAGGGCAAGGGACAACAGGACAGTGGCACCGAGGTGACAACCATGAGGTGTCCAAGGGTTTGGACAAGGGGACTCTGGGTTTGGATCTATGGGAGCCCAGGGGAGCCTTGGCAGTGGGGCTTTATCACTGTGGGGAATTTCTCTAGGGAAGAGCACAATCTGTAAGGCACGAACAGGTCTCAGCACTCGAGTTTTGTCACCAAATCCCCCATTGCAGCTTCTGTGAGGGACTGCAGTGCCTGAGCCCTGTCCCACTGTTCTGTTTCTCTCCAGTCCTGTGGGAACATCTACAAAGGACTTGCCCAGACAGGTGCCTGGGGCTGCTTCGACGAGTTCAATCGCATTTTGGTGGAGGTCCTGTCTGTCACTGCCGTGCAGGTGCGCACTGTCCCCATAACCCAGTGGCACTGGGTACCAAAAAGTCTTCCCAGCTCATGTCCTGGATGCTGCCCCAGTTAAACCTGACAGGCAGGACAACAGGACACAGGGTGGGGGTTTGGGCACAGCAGTGCAGGAGATTTGGGCACAGTCAAACCTCACAGCCCAGCTGTGTCCCATCCTGGTGACCTGTCACCCCCCAGCTCTGCCATCACCTGGGACAGGGAGCTGGGGTGATTAGGAAGGAGCTGGTTTAAGGCCAGCTCTCCTGCTGCTGTGGCTTCAGCAAGATCTCACAGCAAGATCGCACAGCCAAACCCTCAGGCCCACCTTGGGGAGCAGTCATTGCCAGCCAGGGCACTGGGCAGGGAGCTGGGAACTGCCTGCACCAACACCTCTGCTCACCTGGCAGGTAAAATGTATTCAAGATGCAATCCGTGCCAAGAAGAAAAAATTCAACTTCCTTGGGGAAACCATCTCCCTGATCCCTTCGGTTGGGCTGTTCATCACCATGAACCCTGGTTATGCCGGGCGCACAGAGCTGCCTGAGAATCTAAAAGCTCTGTTCAGGTGGGTCGGTGCCACTGCAGCACTCTCCTTGGTGCTGGCACTCATGTGCCACATCCATAGTGTGCCCTAAGCCAAGGGTGTGGCACTGGTGGCCCTGGTGTGAGGGAGCCCTTGGCACCGTGGCAGTCCTGTCACTCCCCAGACGTGGCCAGGCAGGGTGACCTGCACTGCTCTGCAAGGGGGGTTGCCACCCTCAACTAAAAATCCAATTGAGAGTTGACAAAAAGGTGGTGAAGCACTGGAAGGGGTGGCACAGAGATGCTGTGGGACCCCTGTCCTTGATGAAACTCAGCCTGTGACTGCAGAAGGGCTGGTGTGTCCCACATGGTGGAATGAGCCCCACTTGGAGGAGGAGACGGGGCAGGAGACCCCAGCAAGCGTAACTGCAGCAAGTGACTGTTTGTTGCACTGGAAACTTGCGGCAAACCTCGGGAGCTGTGGGAGGGTAAGGACAGGGTTAACAGCCCTGACAACTGCAGCTGCTCCTCTCTAGACCCTGTGCTATGGTGGTCCCCGATTTCGAACTGATCTGCGAAATCATGCTTGTGGCAGAGGGGTTTATCGATGCCAGGCTCCTGGCAAGAAAGTTCATCACTCTCTACACGCTCTGCAAAGAGCTGCTGTCGAAACAGGTAATTAACAATATTACACAGTGCTGTCTGAGAGGAAATAGTCCATTTGATCATCAAACCTGACACACTGCAGTGGTGGTGACACACAGAGTGATGGTTCTGCACAGCTCATGTCTATGGCTGGACAAGATCCACTTCTCCCTGGTGCATCATCATGGCACCTTTCTGCCTTAAGGAAGGAATCAAGAAGCCCAAAAGTAGAATAGCATGGAATTAGAATTGGAATTAGAATTAGGCCAGTTAAGGTGAGAGTATTCAGATACTATTCATGTCAAGAGAAATTATTTACACTATAAATGTGTCTCCAAGAGGGAAGTCAGATTCCCGGTTCCAAATTGCCCCCATGACTGACAGAAGCTTTCCCTGTAAATAAGCTCAGTTTAGGTCCAGCCCAGTGGGTGTCATGTGGGTGACCTGGCTGGGGGCTGATGCACAGGGTGTTCCTCTGCAGTGCTGTTTGAAGCAGTTCTCCCTCACCAAAGTGATTCTCTGCTTCCTGTCACAGGACCACTACGACTGGGGGTTGCGGGCCATCAAGTCCGTGCTGGTGGTGGCGGGCTCCTTGAAGAGGGGGGACCCTGGCTCTGCAGAGGACCAGGTTCTGATGAGAGCATTACGAGACTTCAATATCCCCAAGATCGTGACAGATGACTTGCCCGTGTTCTTGGGGCTGATTGGAGACCTGTTTCCAGCACTGGATGTTCCCAGGAAGAGGGACCTCAACTTTGAGAAGGTGCAAGTCCAAGCATGGTGCCGCTGCCAGAGATGTCCCAGTCCTGGCAGAATCCAGAGGCTGATGGTCTCTTCAGCACTTCTAGGGGTGGCCAGCTCATCTCCAGGGTCTTTCCAAGGCTGCTGGTGGTCAGTACCTGCTCTCCCTCCCAGGTCATCCGTGAGTCTGTGCTGGAGCTGAAGCTGCAGGCAGAGGAGAATTTCGTGCTGAAGGTGGTACAGCTCGAGGAACTGCTACAAGTGCGACACTCCGTCTTCGTTGTTGGCAATGCCGGCTGCGGCAAGTCCCAGGTAGTGGCCAAACCATCCTGAGGACATGGGACCCCTCTGGCCTCAGCCAGGCATGTCCCATGGCCCTCCAGAGCTTCTTCGTGAGGGCTGTGCAGACCCCAGCTCTGGCAGAGCAGTGTTTGGGTAGAGGACAGCAGTGCAGCCACGGCCATGCCAGGCCCTCAGGCACTGTGTGTGCCAGACTGAGCCCATGCAGCTGAGCAGGTCTGGGGTGCACAGGAGCCACCTAAGACACCCACGAGCAGAGCAGAGACAAAGACAGAGAGCAGACAGGGGCACGCTCTCACAACTGATCCTGGGTGTGCTGCAGAGCCAGCAGGATGACAGGACAGGGCTGGCTGGCAGGGCCTGGGCTTCCACAATGCCCTGTGCAGGAGCTGGCTCCACAGAGGGAGGTCAGGTGCTTTCCCAGAAGCGGTCCAGGTGGGAGCAGGGCTCCATGGCCCCCCACTGCAGGCAGAGGCTGCCAAAGGCTGGGGTGGGTTCAGCACCTGTGGCTGCATCATCATCTCTCCACAGGTGCTGAAGTCGCTCAACAAGACATACAAAAGGCTGAAGAGGAGGCCAGTCACCGTGGACCTCGACCCCAAGGCTGTGACATGCGATGAGCTGTTTGGGATCATTCATCCAGCCACACGGGAATGGAAGGATGGTGAGACACCAATGCTGTGACCGCAGTTTATGGGATGTGAGATGGAATGGGAAGACTTTTCCTTGGGGCTCTTTCCTGGAGTGGGAGGGAGAAGGAATATGTTTCACAGGAGCACCAACCCCACATGTCCTCCAGCAAATGGCTGTGTGTGGAGGGGAACAACCCGAGTCTCTCTGTGGGACAGGTCTGTTCTCCACAGCGATGCGTGACCTGGCCAACATCACACATGATGGACCCAAATGGATCATCCTTGATGGAGACATTGATCCAATGTGGATCGAGTCCTTGAACACAGTCATGGATGACAACAAGGTTGGTGCCATCACACCCCAGGGGCTTTGCTCACTTGTTATCTCAGGGGGGCCAACTCCAGACATCCCACACAATGAGCCACTT